>JAOANR010000002.1:51709842-52195401 GCA_030278955.1 Hygrophila difformis | reverse complement strand
GGTTCCAGTTTTTCGGTGAATTCGCCGTTGTTCCTTAACAACCGGTAGATTCCCCATTGTATCCAGTTTGCCATTATAATTTCAGTGAATATTCAGTCAAGTTTGGGCGTAATTAGTCAAGTTTGGGCGCATTATTGTAAATCCGGAACCGTAATCGGTTTGATTATTTTCCGATAGCCTCCCTTGAGGAGAAAAAGGTCCTTGGCTCGACGCTAGCCAAACAGTGGCACGCCCAGTGGGACTCAAAATGGTATTCGAGACACAGGCTGTAATACCCGAGAATTTTCCATCATAAAATAAAACAATAATTAAATAAATAGATAATAGATAAAATAAATACCATAAATAAATAAATAAATCCAGCAAATAAAAGAAGTAAATAAAGATAAGGAAATGAGAAATGAGATTTTTACTTAAAAAGGAATTAAAGGAATTTAATTAAATAAAAGGAGGGATTAAAGGTAAATAAATGGTACACCAAAACCCGACACTAATGAACTCGAGGATTCGAGTCCAAAACATCCAATTAGACTGAGAATAAATTTAGAGAGAAAGTAGAAACCCGAATATACCCCGGAAATCGGAATTCGGGAGCATAGAGGGATAGAAACCCGAAAGAGAGGCGGAAGGGCACGACGGATCGCACGACCCGCCCGGACCGAAGTCCAGGCGGGAGTGGCGCGGTGGCCGCGCGGTGAAGGGGGATTAGCGCGCCACGACCGCGCCACTTGACAGATTCGCCCGTTGCGTGAATCTCTCGCCCGAACGCGGATTTTTCGACTTTCGGTTGAACATCTCTCGACCCAAGACCTTTAGGTCAGATGTTGGACGCCCTAGGGATTGAGAAATCTATAAATAAGCCCCTTGGGAGCCCCAAACAAGTTTACAAAACCCTACAACCTTCTATACGTTCGAAACCCTAAATTCGGAGTCAACGGAAAGCACCAAACGGAGGCAGCAGCTTTGGACGAAAATCCAAGGATCTCCAAACGTTGTGGTAAGCTCTAGTCCGATAAATCTTTTCATGTTTCAATCCGAAAACGGATTCTAACTTCGGTTCTTTTCTTTCTATACCCCGTATTGGATCTAGACCGTAGAACCCGACGAACGGAGAGGAGAAACGGTGATCTGGAAGCCACGCCTCCGAATTAGACATCCCCAACGTTCATAGACACTGTAAGTTAACTCTTACATGGTTTTGGGATGAATTAAAACATTCAAAACTAAAAGATTAACAAGAAACCGTAAATCTGTCCATCTAAACGTTCTATCGGCGCAACAGATTTGATGAATTTTTCCGAACCTTAAAACGAACTCAAACGAAAAAATTTAAAACACGAAAAACGTTCCTAAGACTTAGATCTAGCTACTGTAAACTTTTGAGAATTTTTGGAGTTGATTTGATATGTGAAAATCCACCGAAACCGAACTGTTGGAATCTAGATCTTGAAATCTGGGACAGAACTTAGGAATGATCTTGATCACGTTTTTGACATAGGATCTAGGCTGTTTTAGATCTTTGGCCGAACATGAAAGTTGTAGATAATTGTCTTAAGATGATCCCTGTCAAATTTCATTAAATTTGGAGCTGAATTGCTATGGTAGAATTCGAAATCTTTAAACTGTGACACATTAAACTCGGACAGAATTATTCTTATGCGAAAATTGGTGATTTTGACCTACTTAGGTATCTCGGATCGAAAAAGTTAAAACACGAAAGTTGTAGATCTTGATGTTTCCGAGTCAGATATGAAATGTTGGAATTTGTGGAATTAAATCTGATTTTAGACGAATTTTAGAGTAAACTGTGATTTACCGAAACGAAATCTTGAAATCTTGTTGAAACATGGAATTAACCTTTAGGGTTGAAACGAGTTGAGATATTATTTTTAAATAAATACAATTGAAGTCAGATTTTAAAAATTAAATCCCCTTACAAACTTGATAAATTAAAATTAGGGGTGAGTGCTCTGCAGGGTGCCCTCTAACGATTCACTTCGTGCCTTAATGGAAGATGGTGACCCCGCGCGCTAAACTTGAGATATGGATTGCCTAAACGGCGAAATATAGAGCCTACACTCTCGTGAATATCCGTATGGGTTTCCCGAGGCTCCGGAGTGGTACTGGGTATGGCTGATACGGTTGCGGCCGCCGGGCTACCGGCTAAACTTGTTGACATCGCGATTTTATCGTGAAACCTTGAAATACAAAATCGGGAATGTAATGGGGATTCTAAACTAAATTAAATTAGATTAAATTATGTTGTTGTCCAATTAAATTATTTAAATGCTTTATTTAAATTATGGCTTTTATGATTAAACCATGTGATATGTGTCATTAAATTGAGCCCCGAGATAAATTATGCTATTGGACATGGATTAGATGAAATTAAATATTATGTTATTATCATGCTTTGTTAAATTATTTAATTTATGGCTTTAAAACCCTACGATCATGCATGTGTTAGCTTACTCAACAATTTTGCTGACCAAAACCATTTTTATCCCTTTCCTTACAAAATATGTGGAATGAGCATGCGTGAGCACGATTCATGCATGGGATTTTGGGGAACACTTATTTTGCTTTTAAATTTCGTACTTAGACTATATTATGAACGGGCCTGTTTAACCCGTGTTTTTGCCATGTCGGCCCCTTTTATATTTTCCGCTGCGATATTGTGCTAAACTAAATGTTTCCGCTGCGCTATGCTATTATTATTTTCGAATTATATTGTATGGGCTATTTTGAATGCTTTAAATGTTTTAAATACTGCAATACCTAGCCTTGCATCTCTTTAGTAAGCTCGGAGAAACCGTGTCTTACTAGGGAGATGTGGCGGTGACATCCCGACCTGGGTAACCAAAAACCGGGGTGTTACAAGTTGGTATCAGAGCCCGGCTATTTTTAAACTATTATTTATTTTTAAACCATTATTATTTTTAAACTATTATTGGTATTTTGACTATTCTTTTAAATTTTAAAGTATTATTTCCATGGAAAAGAGAGATTTTTGTTTTAAAACCCATGGAAAAATATATATACATATATATGGTGTATTAAATTATTATTGGGGGGAATATCATTTGCATTTTCATACTGCATCTCTCCTATGAACTTAGAATCTTGGCGAAACTTGAACTTAGAATCTTGGCGAAACTTGAACACAGAATCTTGGCGAAACTTGAACTTAGAATCTTGGCGAATTGAACTTAGAATCTTGGCGAATATTAACTTAGATCTCTTGCTTGCGCTAGATGGCTAGTCAGGACATGATGCAGTTGATGGTCAGGATGATGAGTGTACATCTCGATTCCCACCAAACCCTAGAGCAAATGAAGTACCGTATGGCTCAATTGGAGGCCGATTTACGCCACATGGGCAACTTGAGAGAGGCGAATCATCACCGCATAAACCAACTCGAGCGCCAAGTACAAACCCTCACTACGCAAAACTTAATACTAAAAGAATACATCGATGCCCACGGGCAGGACTTAAACACTATCTTTGACGAGCTACTGCCGCCGAGTTCGGAGGAGGAAGATCCGGAGGAAGATCCTGCTACCCCACCGGAGGATGTCACGAGACACTAGAGCTTCTATTGTTAGATACTATTTTGCTAGGAAAATATCGCTACTTTTTGTACTAAAATTCCTTTTGAGGAAATAAAATGCCCGATTTATTTATTTTTTTTAAAATCGAAAGGGAAATTTTAAAATAAAACCCCCGAGGCGTCGTATGCTTCTTAATCCGAACAAAGCACCACGTGCTAAATTGCTACACACATATACATTCATAGAAATTGCTTAGACTATATGCTAAATTCACCAGCCCTAATCTATCATATTTGTACCAGAATGGCACCCAGTGGAAGAGGAAGAGGCAGAACCCAACCCGCTCCCCAAACCACCACTGAAACACCTACTGAAACACCACCAAACGTCACTGAACCAATCCAACCTGATGAGGAACAACCCCAAGGTGCGCAGGACGCCCCCGCACCGAACAATGTGGGCGATCGTCTTAGGACGATAGAGGAAGTGTTGATTGCGCTTGGAAACGCGCAAGTCAACCAGGGTCAAGCTGCGGCGGTACCTCCGCCCCAAGCTCGCCCTAACTACCTGGCGATGGTGAATCCTTACCAGCCACCCCACTATGCTGGTGAGGAGGATCCAGCTAAACTGGAGGAATAGATCCGGACTTTTGACAAGCTGCTGGGAGCGGTCAAATGTCCGGAAGGAGAGAGGGTACATGTCGCTTCATACTACTTGGGAGGCGAAGCTGACGACTGGTGGCAAGCAACGCAAGCCAAACTGACTGAGGATGACGAGCCTTACTCGTGGATGGAGATGATGGAACTACTCAGGGATCGATTATATCTCTTGAGTACTAAAGCTGCCATGTACGAAGAATTCCTGTCGTTGAAGCAAGGAAGCCAAACGGTGCAGGAATACTACACCCGCTTCAAGGAGCTGGTGAGGTTCGCACCAAGGCTGGTGCCTACTGATGCGGAAAAGGCACAAAAGTTCGAGATGGGACTGAACCTGTCTGTGCGCGAGGTGATCGCGGGGGTACACTACCCCGATTTGCAAGCCGTGTATGATCGCGCCGTAGCGGTAGCACGCGTGCAGCAGCTGAAAAGAAGGGTGAGTGGGGAGCCCAGCAGGGGTCCTCAAGACAAGAGAAGCCGAGACTCAAGAAACGAGAACAACACTGGAAGGAACGAGCAGCGCAGAGGGTCGAATAGACCCCAACAAAACAACACTGGGAGGAGGTTCAACCAGGAAGATCCGGTACCACCTTGCCCGAGATGTGGACGACCCCATCTGGCAAGGGGATGCCCGCAACAAGGCGCCTGTTACCGATGCGGTCGAATGGGTCACATTCGACGGGATTGCCGAACTAGGCTCGAGAACATAACAAAGAGGGACGATTTAGTCGCAGGGCAAGAACAGCCTCAAAACCAAAACGGGCGAAACGGCAATAACCAAGGGTACAGACCCCCTCAAAATAGGCCGCAAAACCAGAACCAGAACCAACGACCTCCGCTCCCTCAGAATCAAAACCAGCAACAAAATCAGCAGCCGAATGCGAATCAACAAGGCAATCAGGGACGCCCTATGGGGAGGTTGAACGTGGTAAACCAAGCGGACGTGCCTGCGCAAGGAGAAGTGATGGCAGGTACATTCTATGTGTTGAATACGCCCTTTAGAATTCTATTTGATTCTGGAGCTAGTTGCTCAATTATAGCATCAAGGATAGTGCCTGAGTTAGATCTACCTAAGTGCGAGAGAATTAGCTTAGGAATTCAATTGCCTTCTGGAGAAGTAGTGTCTTGCTCTAAACGATATAACGGAATTCCTGTAGTGATAAAGAACGTAGAATTCTTCGCAAACTTGGTAGAATTTAACTTACGAGACTTTGACATCATACTGGGGATGGATTGGCTATCCCAGTATAGAGTGGTGATCGAATGCCAAAAGCAAAAGATCACCTTGTCAAAAAGTAGGGGAAAGAGAGTTATCTTTTACTCTCAGCCCCCTAAGAAAAGTAACAAAATCATTAGTGCACTTAAGCTAAGTAACTTGATGCGTAAGGGGTACGAACTATATGCGTGCTATGTGCACAACCTTGAGGCGGAAGAAAGCAAGGTTGATAGCATACCAGTGGTAAGAGAATACCCGGACGTGTTCCCTGAAGACGTTCCGGGCATGCCACCTGAGAGAGATCTTGAATTCACTATAGATCTCATTCCGGGGACAGAGCCTGTCTCGAAAGCTCCGTACCGGATGGCACCACTGGAAATGAAGGAGTTAAAGAAACAACTCGAGGAACTATTGGGAAAAGGCTACATAAGACCGAGTACGTCCCCTTGGGGAGCACCGGTTTTATTTGTCAAGAAGAAAGACGGAGGACTACGTCTTTGCATAGATTACCGAGGACTAAACCAAGTGACCATTAAGAATAAATACCCCCTACCGAGAATAGAGGATCTGTTTGATCAACTGAAGGGAGCTTCAGTATTCTCGAAGATCGATTTGCGATCTGGGTATCATCAACTGAGGATCGCCGAGAAGGACATTCCAAAGACGGCGTTTCGAACACGATATGGCCATTACGAGTTCACAGTGTTATCCTTCGGGTTAACAAATGCTCCGGCCATGTTCATGAATCTCATGAACAACGTGTTCCGAGAATTGTTAGATCAGTACGTCGTAGTGTTCATCGACGACATCCTGATCTACTCGAAGAGCGAGGAGGAGCATGCAAAACACTTACATCAAGTGTTGGAAATCTTGCGAAGGAATCAGCTATACGGCAAGCTGTCGAAATGTGACTTCTGGCTGAAAGAAGTGGCATTTCTCGGACACAGAGTATCCGCTGATGGAGTATCAGTGGATCCGGCAAAAGTCTCTGCCATAACTGAATGGGCAACTCCGAAGAGTCCAACGGAAATAAGGAGTTTCCTTGGATTAGCCGGATATTATAGACGATTTGTGAAGGACTTTTCAAGGATTGCACGTCCTTTGACCCAGCTACTGAAGAAAGGAGCAAAATACGAGTGGACCGAAGCGTGTGAGACTGCGTTTCAAGAGCTGAAGAAACGACTCACAACCACACCCGTATTAACACTACCATCAGAGAATGGTGACTTCGAAGTATATAGCGATGCTTCGAAGGAAGGTTTAGGTTGTGTCTTGATGCAAGACTCGAGAGTCGTAGCATATGCATCACGCCAACTAAAACCTCACGAGGAAAATTATCCGACCCACGACCTGGCGTTGGCAGCGGTCGTTTTCGCTCTAAAGATATGGAGACATTATCTTTATGGGCGGAAGTGTCGAATGTTCACTGACCACAAAAGCTTGAAATATATATTCACTCAGAAAGAGTTGAATTTGAGACAGCGTAGGTGGTTGGAACTTATTAAAGACTACGATTTAGAGATAGCATACCACGAGGGGAAGGCGAATGTGGTAGCCGATGCCCTAAGTCGGAAAACCCAACACGTGACAAACTCGTTGGTAATTCCGCCGGCATTGTACATGGATTTGGCAAGATTGGAGTTAGAACTTGTGCATCCTGGCACAGTGAGAGAAACGATCAACGCCATGATCGTAGAAACTCCAATATTGGACGAGATTCGACTCGCTCAACCGGGCGACCCGAAACTCGAGAAGATAAAAGGGTATATTGCCGAAGGAAAGGCAATAGGATTTGCTGTCCACGAGGATGGAAGCATCCGTTTCAAAGGGAGGTGGTGTGTGCCTCTTAAATGTGCCGAGTTGAAACAAAGGTTGATGGAGGAAGGGCACAACACGCCATATTCCGTACATCCCGGAGGTGACAAGCTATACAAAGATCTGAAGAAGATCTATTGGTGGCCGGGAATGAAGAAGGAAGTGGCGAACTTCGTAGCGAGATGTCTCACCTGCCAAAAGGTTAAGGCAGTGCGACATAAACCCTTAGGATTGATGCAACCACTAGAGATTCCAAGTTGGAAGTGGGATAGCATCTCAATGGACTTTGTCTCGGGATTACCCCGATCACCTAAAGGTATGAATAAGATTTAGGTGATTGTGGATAGGCTAACGAAGACAGCCATATTTATCCCAATGAAAGACACGTGGACTATGGACCAATTGGCCCGAGCCTACGTTGATAATGTGGTACGACGACATGGAGTACCACATGATATCATTTCCGATAGAGACAGTAGATTTGTCTCTCATTTCTGGACGGAGTTACAAAAAGCTCTCGGTACTCAAATCAAAATGAGCACCGCATTCCACCCGATGACGGATGAACAAACCGAGAGAACAATCCAAACACTAGAAGACATGCTGAGAGCATGTGTGTTGGAATTCAAAGGAAATTGGGAATCTCATTTACCCTTGATTGAGTTTTCTTATAATAATAGCTACCATGCTAGTATCGGCATGGCACCTTCGAGGCGTTGTATGGACGAAAGTGCCGAAGCCCATTGAGCTGGGAAGAAAACGATAAGTCCGTGGTAGTGGGACCACAACTTATCGAAGACATGGCTCAACAAATCAAAGTGATTCAAGGGAAGATGAAAGCCGCACAAGACCGTCAAAAGAGTTATGCCGACGTGAGACGACGAGACCTAGAATTCCAAGTGGGAGATAAAGTCATGCTAAAGATATCACCCATGAAGGGGGTGATGCGCTTTGGCAAACGAGGGAAGTTAAGTCCTCGATACATAGGACCTTACGAAATTCTAGAACGAGTCGGAACTCTAGCCTACCGATTGGCTTTACCGCCACACTTAGATAGAGTTCATAATGTCTTCCATGTCTCGCAACTAAAGAAGTATGTGCCGGACCCGACACATGTACTTCAACCGGAGATAATTGAGCTCGATGAAGACTTGACTTACGAAGAAGTCCCAGTGCGTATTCTTGACACTAAGGAACGAGTAACGAGGAACAAAACCGTCAAAATGATCAAGGTTCTTTGGTCAAACCACGAAAGTGAGACGGCAACTTGGGAAGTAGAATCCGACATGAGAGAACGATACCCGACATTGTTCCAAACCGATACCGACACAGTTATGGGGACATAACTGCAATCTTAAGGGGGAGAGGATGTGATACCACCTACTTTTCGTGCATTTTTGTAAACTTTTGAACTACGTTATGGCTTGATCCCTTTACCGGGTACGTAGGCAGCTTAGAAGTTTTAATTCTAAGTTCAGTCACAAAACAATAAAACAAACACAAGACCTTAGCACGAGAAAAGCCGAAACACAACTTCGAGGACGAAGTTGATTCTTAAGGAGGGTAGACTGTAATACCCGAGAATTTTCCATCATAAAATAAAACAATAATTAAATAAATAGATAATAGATAAAATAAATACCATAAATAAATAAATAAATCCAGCAAATAAAAGAAGTAAATAAAGATAAGGAAATGAGAAATGAGATTTTTACTTAAAAAGGAATTAAAGGAATTTAATTAAATAAAAGGAAGGATTAAAGGTAAATAAATGGTACACCAAAACCCGACACTAATGAACTCGAGGATTCGAGTCCAAAACATCCAATTAGACTGAGAATAAATTTAGAGAGAAAGTAGAAACCCGAATATACCCCGGAAATCGGAATTCGGGAGCATAGAGGGATAGAAACCCGAAAGAGAGGCGGAAGGGCACGACGGATCGCACGACCCGCCCGGACCGAAGTCCAGGCGGGAGTCGCGCGGTGGCCGCGCGGTGAAGGGGGATTAGCGCGCCACGACCGCGCCACTTGACAGATTCGCCCGTTGCGTGAATCTCTCGCCCGAACGCGGATTTTTCGACTTTCGGTTGAACATCTCTCGACCCAAGACCTTTAGGTCAGATGTTGGACGCCCTAGGGATTGAGAAATCTATAAATAAGCCCCTTGGGAGCCCCAAACAAGTTTACAAAACCCTACAACCTTCTATACGTTCGAAACCCTAAATTCGGAGTCAACGGAAAGCACCAAACGGAGGCAGCAGCTTTGGACGAAAATCCAAGGATCTCCAAACGTTGTGGTAAGCTCTAGTCCGATAAATCTTTTCACGTTTCAATCCGAAAACGGATTCTAACTTCGGTTCTTTTCTTTCTACACCCCGTATTGGATCTAGACCGTAGAACCCGACGAACGGAGAGGAGAAACGGTGATCTGGAAGCCACGCCTCCGAATTAGACATCCCCGACGTTCATAGACACTCTAAGTTAACTCTTACATGGTTTTGGGATGAATTAAAACATTCAAAACTAAAAGATCAACAAGAAACCGTAAATCTGTCCATCTAAACGTTCTATCGGCGCAACAGATTTGATGAATTTTTCCGAACCTTAAAACGAACTCAAACGGAAAAACTTAAAACACGAAAAACGTTCCTAAGACTTAGATCTAGCTACTGTAAACTTTTGAGAATTTTTGGAGTTGATTTGATATGTGAAAATCCACCGAAACCGAACTGTTGGAATCTAGATCTTGAAGTCTGGGACAGAACTTAGGAATGATCTTGATCACGTTTTTGACATAGGATCTAGGCTGTTTTAGATCTTTGGCCGAACATGAAGTTGTAGATAATTGTCTTAAGATGATCCCTGTCAAATTTCATTAAATTTGGAGCTGAATTGCTATGGTAGAATTCGAAATCTTTAAACTGTGACACATTAAACTCGGACAGAATTATTCTTATGCAAAAATTGGTGATTTTGACCTACTTAGGTATCTCGGATCGAAAAAGTTAAAACACAAAAGTTGTAGATCTTGATGTTTCCGAGTCAGATATGAAATTTTGGAATTTTTGGAATTAAATCTGATTTTAGACGAATTTTAGAGTAAACTGTGATTTACCGAAACGAAATCTTGAAATCTTGTTGAAACATGGAATTAACCTTTAGGGTTGAAACGAGTTGAGATATTATTTTTAAATAAATACAATTGAAGTCAGATTTTAAAAATTAAATCCCCTTACAAACTTGATAAATTAAAATTAGGGGTGAGTGCTCTGCAGGATGCCCCCTAACGATTCACTTCGTGCCTTACTGGACGATGGTGACCCCGCGCGCTAAACTTGAGATATGGATTGCCTAAACGGCGAAATATAGAGCCTACACTCTCGTGAATATCCGTATGGGTTTCCCGAGGCTCCGGAGTGATACTGGGTATGGCTGATACGGTTGCGGCCGCCGGGCTACCGGCTAAACTTGTTGACATCGCGATTTTATCGTGAAACCTTGAAATACAAAATCGGGAATGTAATGGGGATTCTAAACTAAATTAAATTAGATTAAATTATGTTGTTGTCCAATTAAATTATTTAAATGCTTTATTTAAATTATGGCTTTTATGATTAAACCATGTGATATGTGTCATTAAATTGAGCCCCGAGATAAATTATGCTATTGGACATGGATTAGATGAAATTAAATATTATGTTATTATCATGCTTTGTTAAATTATTTAATTTATGGCTTTAAAACCCTACGATCATGCATGTGTTAGCTTACTCAGCAATTTTGCTGACCAAAACCATTTTTATCCCTTTCCTTACAGAATATGTGGAATGAGCATGTGTGAGCACGATTCATGCATGGGATTTTGGGGAACACTTATTTTGCTTTTAAATTTCGTACTTAGACTATATTATGAACGGGCCTGTTTAACCCGTGTTTTGGCCATGTCGGCCCCTTTTATATTTTCCGCTGCGATATTGTGCTAAACTAAATGTTTCCGCTGCGCTATGCTATTATTATTTTCGAATTATATTGTATGGGCTATTTTGAATGCTTTAAATGTTTTAAATACTGCAATACCTAGCATTGCATCTCTTTAGTAAGCTCGGAGAAACCGTGTCTTACTAGGGAGATGTGGCGGTGACATCCCGACCTGGGTAACCAAAAACCGGGGTGTTACACAGGCAACTCTAGCAGTTAACACGGCGGCAAGGACTGATTTGCCGCCGATTCAGGAAGAGCGCACAGCAGAACCGGGCGAATTCCCCCCAGGATTCCCCGGATCATCAAACTTCCACAGTCAGGAGTTTCCGCACGACGATTTAACCCCGCGGTTCCGTGACATGTCCAATTTATGGTAGAAGCGGCGGTTACTAATTCGGTTCGGCAGATAGAAGGCAATATTCTGGTAGCGATGCCAGCAATGTTTAGAGCCGAATTAGTGAGGAATATGTATCCGATGGGAACGCAGAATGCACAGATGGCGCAAAATCCAATGCCTGCGATGCAAAATCCTCACAACTTTCAACAGCAGGCCTATCGGCCGCTAGGAGGGTAGGGACCACGGCCCTTCGTCCTTCCTCAACAAAGGTACGATCAGCAGCAGAATCAACCGCCTCAGCCGGTAGTGCAACCACCTGCTCCAGTGGTACAACAACAATATCTACCACATCAGCCGAATCCGCCACAACTGGTTGATAGAGAACTTATTGCTGAGATCATTCGTACACAATTTGGAAATCTCATCGGCCAGGAGAATAGGCCGATGTATAGGAAGCCTTACCCCGACTACATCGAAGAGCAGTATCCACTGCCTAGTGGAGTGAAGGTTCCTGATTTTAATACATTCTCAGGAGAGGTCGGCCGATCTACGATAGAACATATTAGCCGATTCACAGCTCAATGCACCAGAATAGCGCAAAATGATTTTCATAAGTTGATATTGTTCAGCTTATCGCTCACCGGTCCAGCATTCGAGTGGTATATTAATTTGCCAGCAGGATCGTTTAACACTTGGGTCGAAATGGAGCGGTTATTTCATGACCGATTGATTCTACAACACCAATCCTGAAGTGTCAGTGGTTGATCTAACATCAACCAAACAGAAGGCGGCGGAATCAGTCACTGAGTTTATAGAGAGATTTTATGCCGTTAAAGCTCAAATAAAAACAATGCTGCCGGAGCACGAATATATCCAAATCCTGAAGCAGAATCTGAAGTTCGCCATCAAGGACAGATTGATGGTCACAAGACCCAGGATTGTGGCCGAATTAACGGCCGAGGCTATAAGAATGGAAACTTATTTGGCGGAACAAGCGGCTTTTAAATCAAGCCGAAGTCAAAGTGCCAGATCACAGCCTATCCAGTCGGCCTCATCGTTTGCAGAATCCCTGGATAGATGTGAAGTTGAGGAAGAATATAATATGGATGATATTCCTGCCTTAGCCGAAGTAGCAAGGGCTGAATTGGTAATAAAGAAGCCCATGACCTGTCCTGCTCTTAGGCCAGTCAGAGGCAAGGAGAAAGAGGGAGAAGTCAGGGAGGAATCTCAGAGGTTTTGTTCTTTCGATCTATCTTGGATGAAATATTTGACTATGGCCAGAAGAATGGATTATTGGAGTTCAAAGGAAATCACCCACATCCAACCAAAGAGCAATTGGAAGCCGGGTGGTGTAGATTTCACGGATCGGCTACTCATTCTACAGTGGTTTGTGGACATTTCAGAAAGTTGATCCAGAAGCATGTGGATGATGGGAAATTGAAATTCCCGGACAGACTCATGGCAATTGATAAGAATCCGTTTCATGTCGCTAATATGGTAATGGTGCACCCCGATCAGAACAAGTCTGTACACGATCGTTTGGGGGACCAACCATCGTCCAGTAAAAGCTCTGTGCACAATCGACTAGGAAGTCAGCCATCGGTCCAGAAGAAGGCAGGTGTGTGGAGACGGTTAGGGTCTCCGCAGAAGGGAAAAGAGAAGATCTCAGACGTTCTTGACCGATTGGGAGACTATGAAGTTAAAGAATGGATTAAGCAATCAGACAAACCTCAGAAGATGGAATTCAAAGATGAGAGTGAAAGGCCAACGTTGAAGATCATAACCAATGGTTGGGATTCAGAAATGAAACTGACAGCCGATAAAAGGAACGGAAAGACTGTGATTCAGATCACAGTTCCCGAAGACGCCGTGTCCCCGGAAATGAAGAGACTCAGAAGGCCACCAGCGAATACTCAGGTAGGCCGATGGGTTCAGAATTCCCCAGAAAAAAGGCATTTCGGCCAACGCCGATTTGAGAACTCAGCCTGGAGGGCAGGGGAGAAAAAGACTCCTAAAGGAAAGGGATCGTATCGTACTTTCAAACGCAGAATGCAGCGACTTAAAGCAGCCGGCGCATATGAGGAAGAGGAGTACGAAATGATGCATATGGAAGAAGATTTCCCAGACGATTGTTCTTCATCTGAATGAAGGATCCTCAATAAAGTATTTTTGGCTCGACTGAAATCAGCCGAATGGAAGGGAGAAAGGAATTACGAGCCGAAAAAATGACAAGATCGGTTGAAAAATAAAATGGAATTTCGGCCGAAAGCAATCCAGCTGAAAGCCGATAATGAACAACCGAAATTAAAAGAAGAATGGAAGCCTAGGCCAGTCCGAACTAGGGAATGGAAGCCAAAGACAAGCATCGTCCCGAGTAGTGACACACTTTCAATCGGGCAGTTCAAGTTTGACTTTGGGTCTAGCGCAAATATGATAGGGACGACCACAGCAATTAATGAGGAGTACTGGTCTGATTCTGAACCAGCAGTGGTTTTCTGTCAGAAGCAAAGAGAATACTTCGGCGAAGAAGAACCCATAGTGGACTTCTGTTTCGCCAAGCTCGAAGCACTTAGGCCTGAGGCCGAAGTAGAGAAAATCGTGGAAGAAGGGTATGAAGCATTTGTCCCCGAAGCTCAGCCAAGCATGATTTTACCTCCGGTTGCAAAGATGTCTCAGCATGTGAGGCCCTTGTACATCAAAGGCTGGGTCAACGGGAGACCACTCAGGAGAATGTTTGTCGATGGAGGAGCAACCGTCAACATTATGCCATTATCCACACTGACGAAGATAGGCCGCTCGAAGGACGATTTATTGCCCACGAGGATGAAAGTATTAAGTTTTGTGGGAGCACAAACGGCTGCCGAAGGGTGTATTTTAGTGGATGTAACGGTCGGAACGATCTCGATTCCGACTATGTTCTTTGTAGTGGATGCAGAGGTCCCGTATGCGGCCCTATTAGGCCGATGCTGAATCCATACAACTAGATGTTTACCATCGACACTTCACCAGAAAATATGGTTCTGGAAAAAGGATGGCACAGTTGAAGAAGTGGATGGTGATCAACCTCCGTTTCCAGTCAGCACAGCCGGCCGAATTGATGCGGTGCTATACGAAGAGCCCATACAACCATTCCTAGCGGTGGTAGGGGAAGGATACCCGCAGGTCGTTGAATGCGACTGGACAGACTTGGGGTTCGAGGTCAGGTATCAGGCCGACGTACGGCCGGCCGATGAAGAAAGTAAATAATGGATGAAGAAACTAAGGAAATGGTCGAGTTCGAATCGACCGAACTCGGATCTTCAGGTGAGAAAGCAAGTTGGAGTGAACTCATGGATGCTATTCCAAAACGAACACCAGATTTCAAAGCTCAAGATCCCTTGAAAATGGTCAATGTTGGCACAGATGAGCACCCAAGGGAGATCCCGCTGAGTGCAAATCTAGATCAGCAGACGACAAGCCGATTCAGGGAGGTGTTAATTGAGTTCAAAGACTTTTTCGCATGGGACTACACAGAGATGCCAGGATTAGAACGATCAATTGTGGAGCACAGATTACCAATTAAAGAAGGGTTTAGGCAGCATAAACAGCCGACCAGGAGGGCAGCACCTGAAATAGTCCCGAAAATAAAAGAAGAAATAGAAAAGTTATTAGCGGTCGGATTTGTTAGGCCAGCTAAGTATGTAGAGTGGTTGTCAAATATTGTTCCTGTAATAAAGAAGAATGAGAAATTGAGAGTTTGTATCGATTTCAGAAATCTTAATATAGCCACTCCTAAAGATGAATACATGATGCCTATTGTCGATTTGTTAATTGATTCGGCCGCAAAACAGGGGATGTTATCCTTTATGGATGGGTATTCAGGATACAACCAAATCTTTAGGGCCGAAGAAGATGTGCATAAAACTGCATTCAGATGCCCTGGAGCTATTGGGATTTATGAGTGGGTAGTGATGCCATTCGGATTATAGAATGCAGGAGCTACATATCAAAGGGCCATGAACTATGTCTTTCATGATTTAATAGGAGACTATGTAGAGGTCTACATCGATGATGTCATGGTCCGATCCAAAGATGTGGAAAGCCATTTGGACGATTTACGAAGAGTATTTGCAAGGATGAGGCTATATGGAATCAAGATGAATCCAGCCAAATGTGCTTTTGGAGTGCAAGCAGGGAATTTTCTTGGGTTCTTGGTACGCAATAAAGGCATTGAAGTTGATGCAAACATAACCAAGGCCATTCCGGAAGCAAGGTCTCCACACGATAAGAAGAGTCTGCAAAAATTCCTTGGACAGATCGGTTTCCTGAGATGATTCTTGGCGAATGCGGCCAGGAAATCGAAACCATTAACCGATCTACTAAGATTGAAGAAAGAAGAGGAATTCAAATGGGGAGTCGATCAACAGGGAGCCTTCGAACAACTGAAACAGGCTTTGATAAATCCACCAGTGTTGGTCCCTCCGATTTTGGGCCGACCATTAACGCTATATATAGCAGCGGCCGAAGAGTCTATTGGAGCATTACTGGCCCAAGAAGACGACGAAGGAAGAGATCGCGCGATTTATTACTTAAGCCGAATCCTTAGGGATGCAGAACTAAGATACTCGCCGATTCATAAACTGTGTTTAAATCTTTATCATGCATGCCAGAAGCTAGAATATTACATCCAACCAAGGCAAGTGATAATGGTGGCTTCGGTTGATATAGTCAAAATCTTGATGAATGATCCGATCAGCAGTCGAAGGATGGCCAAATGGGCCATGAAATTAAATGCATATGATTTGAAATATCAACCACTCGGGGCTATGAAAGTACAAATTGTAGCCGATTTTCTGGCCGATCATGCGATACCTTCAATGTCCGACGATATTGAAGAACAAGTTCAGCCAAAAGAGATGGACAAAATAGGGATAGTATATCTACATCCGTGGGTGATGATGTTTGATGGTTCCAAGGCCGCCTCAGGAGTTGGGGCAGGGTTCACGGTATATACGCCGGAGGGCAAAATATATAAATACTTCGTACAATTTTCGAATTTCTATACCAACAACCAAGCGGAATACAAAGCGTTGATTTCGGGGTTACAACGACTGATAGAAGAAGGAGTAAAAGCTATTATAATCAAAGGAGATTCGCAAGTGGTTATTCAGCAGCTGCTAGGAGATTTTTCGGTAAAAAGTTCTCAGTTGATCAGATTGTACGAAGAAGCAATTGGTTTATTGGATGAATTCGACGAGGTATATATTGAATACATCCCAAGGGAAAAGAACGAATTGGCTCAACACGCAGCCAGATATCGGCTAATGCCGATAGCAGGGAACGTGGAAATACATTTGGCCGAAACGGAAAAGGCCAAATGGATAAAAGAGATAGCATGAACATTGGAAGATCCGTCCGAAGCTAATCCAGCCGAAAAATGGAAGGCAATGGACTACATAATAATAGGAGGATTACTCTTCAAGCGAGCCATTGATGGAGTGCTACTCAGGTGTGTCGGAGAAGAAGATGCTAAAAGAGTAATGGGAGAAGTGCATGAAGGAATATGCGGCGCACATCGGGAATGAAAGTCGATGAAATAGAGCATCATTTGGCTAGGATATTATTGGCCGAATATGGGAACAGATTGTGAGAAGTATGCCAAAGGGTGCCGTGATTGTCAGAAGCATGGGCCGATTCAGAAGTTACCGGCCGAAGAGCTACATATAATGATTAAGCCATGGCCATTTCGAGGATGGGCTATGGACATCATCGGAAAGATTCATCCCTCTTCTTCAAAAAGGCATGAGTTTGTTCTAGTGGCAACGGACTATTTCACGAAATGGGCCGAAGCTCAGGCATATGTTAGCATTTCTCAAGAAGAGGTTATTGAGTTTATTAAGAGACAATTGATCTACAGATTCGGAATTCCACAGACGATTCTAACGGATAGAAGAACAGTATTTGTGGGAGAAAAAGTCAAGGCCTTTGCAGACGAATACAGAATAAAAATCGTGAATTCGTCACCATATTATCCACAGGGAAATGGGCAGGCAGAGGCCACAAACAAGCAACTAATAGGAATTATAAAGAAGATTATCGAAGAGCAGCCAAGGAAGTGGCATGAGAAGTTGTCCGAGGCGTTATGGGCTTATCAAAATGCTAAGACCTCAGCCACTGGATTTACGCCATTTCGGTTGACATATGGGATGGATGCAATACTTCCAGCCGAAATAACAGTACCGACTCTAAGAACAAGTCAAGCAGATTTGATGTCAGTCGAACAATACGATCGCTCAATGAAAGATGAGTTATTGGATGTCAATTCCGATCGGGTGCAAGCATTTGAAAATTTGCAGAAAAATAAAGATTTTGTGGCCGATTGGTATAACAAGCGAATTCGTGTTAAGCGATTTGAAGTTGGCGATTTAGTGTGGAAAGTCATATGGCCACCCAAACAGAAGGATGGCGAAATTACCAAACGGAGCATACATATTGGTGGACGAAAATGGAGAACAAATGTCAAATCCAGTAAATGCGAGATATATGAAGAAGTACTATGCTTCAGTTTGGGATTAAACATCAAGTAAACAGAAAGTAAAGATTTTATTGCATGGACGAACATTACAAAGAGGAGCTACTTCGGCCGAAAGCGGCGTCGATAGTCCGAAATTACAATATATAAGGGAAACGTCCTATTCTATGCAAGCATATACAAGGGAAATGTCCTAATAAAACGAACTGGAGAATTATGTTAAATAACCCAACCTTGTACAAATGCCGCCTAGAGATATCGGCGGTACCAAAAGCGGTGGCGAGACCGCTTATTCCAAAACAACAGCGCCGGTTAACCCAACCACCGAGCGCCTCAACCTCTGGGTACGCTAAAACGAATGGTACAACGTCCTAGAGGTAGAAGTCAAATTCGAGTACAGCCTCCGCACGACCTTAGACGGAAGCAGGAGGGGTACAACGAGGCAGTCACCCAAAGCGGTGGAAGGAAAAGAAAAATGAAGGAACCACTAAGAGAAGTGGGTTCCCCATTAGATAAGGTCCGACGGGATATGCAACCGCAAAGTAGAAAGGTGTCATGTCCGCATAGCTGTCGACACCTTCATTTGGAAAAACAAGCAAAGATCCTCGCCCATACGAACATGGTAAAAAGGATGTTAGCTGAACTCGTGCCACACAGGCAAAATGTTTCGTACCACATCTGGAAATCCTTGCATGAAGGTATCTATCAGAAACCATGGGGGCACCGGAGACAGAGGGTCGTGCAAAGAAAGAAGAGAAATCATTTGGCTAAAAGGAAAAAGTGAAGAAGTGGTGGATAAGCATCAGTAAAGCCGAGTATTTATAGGAGGAAGATAAATACTCGGCAGAAGAAACGATCAATATTAAAAGTTATTTATGGGAAGACGTTACAGCTGATTCCCGATAAAAGCTGCTAACATTCAGAAATCAGTAATAAAGAAGACCGAAAATTATGGGGTTTGATAAGATACGAATCGTATTGCAGAAAGAAAAGATACGAATCCAAAAGTATATTTCGTCGGCCAATACAACTCACAAAAGGGGAAATGGCCGACTACAGCTAGCAAAAACAGCCGAAATTCGCATCCAAAAAGGGGCAAGTCAGTAAAAAAGTTCATAAGACAACAGCCCATATACAAAATAAGTAAAAAAGGAACTAATGATCCTCGCTGTCATCAAAGTGAATGTTGTCATCCAAGCCTTGCAAGGCACCAATTGAAGGATTAGTGGAGGGCACCATCGGATTCGGGTCTACAGCGAAGGAAGGGCGAGGAAGGTTGCTGGACGAGGGACGATCAGTGGCCAAATTAGCGCCGACAGGCTCGGAAGGCGCCAGAGAATTCAATGACTGGAAGGGAACACCAGATTTCCCTGGGCAAGCAAAAGAAAAGGAGTGATGAACTAAGAGGATGTAAGGAATAAACAAATTACAAAAAAAGAGATGATAAAATACCTGCAGGGGCTCTCGAAGAAGAAGAAGCATCGTTTGACGAAGAAGTTTCCATCTCTGATGGGTCTAAAGGAAATAAAGTTGGAGGAGAAAGGACATGAACAATGCTTTTCCCACCAAGACTTTTAATAGTCGAATCAAGATGGCCGACTAGAGACTGAGTATCGACCCATTTTTCTTGGAAAGTACCAAGTATGTAATCATTGAAACTGGACCGCATGGCCAGGTAGGAAGCATCCCGGTGAGAATCCAAGACCTTTGCTTTATGAGCTTCGGCCGATTGACGGAGAAATTTTATCGATCGTTTCAAGTCAGCCGATTTTTGCCTAGTTTGGTCCAAAGCCAACTTCAACTCCTGCTCCTTCTGTTGAAGTTTGGTTATTTCTAAACGGATCGAAGAAAGGTCCTCGGTATACTTATGTTCTTGGGATTCCGTTTCAGAAAGGATGTCCATTTGAGCTCGATACTCCACTGAGTAATTGTTAAAGATGATTTGAGAGGTAGCCGCAGCTTCACGTTCTGCGGCAAGTTTGTTTCGCATCACTAAGTGAGCTCTAAGTTCTTGATCTAAAGAAAGGACGGATTTCATAATCGTCTGAAGAGGGCCATTCAGATTCAAAGAAACCATCTCTTCATGAAAGTGCTGGTCAAGATGAGACAAAAGAAGGAGAATCGGTTTCGGATTAACAAATTCCACGTCAGAGTGCCTAGCAATCATGTTACATAATCGGCCTAAACAATCTCCAAGATGGGCCGAAGGGTCTGACGGAAGTGAAGACGAAGAAACAGGAGAGAAGAAATCATCCAGTACATGCCGGTCAGGGAACGGAGATAAAGGAACCTGAACGTCCCTGAACGGCAGCAGCATCATCAGAAGCTACAGTCGTATCACCATTAGCAGGGTCAAAAGATCCCAAAGCAGCCATGGACGAAGACGTAGCAGGGTCCTTAGACGGTTGAAGAGGTTCAACCGAAGAAGTAATAAGGTTGGCAAGAATGGGATCCTGGACCAGTTACTGAGATTCGACCGAAGAGGGATTAGCAGGAACGACCGAATCATTGTCATCTGTCGACACCCGGGGCTCAATAACAAGGGAATCTGCAGCCGTGGTCAAAACAGGGGAAATGGTGGACGATGGTAGAGCAGTAGAAACCTAGCAAAAGGAAGAAAAATGATTAGCTGGGAAGGAAGATGTACAAAAAAAAAAAAAGAGAAAAAGTTGAAGTAATTCACCATGGGGTGAGTAGTAGGGACTCCGCCAAGAGGCGAGCGAGAAGAACGCCTCCGAGTCTTGATAGGAGGAAGGGAGTCAGTAAGAGAGGTCGAAAGAGGAGCGAGTCTTTTTCGGCCAGGGTCCGAGGAAGTAGGACGAAGGGCACCTATATTCAGGAACCACAGCCGAGTAAGTAGTGAAAACACACAATAAAAAAAAAAAAAAGAGAGAGTGCAATCGAGAAGAAACATACCTGGACGCGAGGGAGAAGGCGTATCAAGACCTCGATGAGAAGTAGAGTCCGGCGAAGATAAAGGATAAGAGGAAAAGGAGAGAATAGGAGAGAAACCTCTCCTCCGCAAAAGCGAGTTGAGGTCGGCGCCAAAAAAAGTACGAGCAACACCGTCCCACCAGAGCCCAAAACGAGAGGTAGAGAGTCCAGGGCGAGCATGAAATTTTGGCACATCAAAATCGATTAGACGGCGATGATAAAAGAAACACTGCTTGCGGCTAGAGGAAGGAGTAAGACGCTTATCGACCCGATGAGCCTCCACTAAATCTTGGCTGAAACCGAACTGACGACTGACCAAATGAGGATTGTAAACCTCAAAAGGAAGGTGATACGGAATTTTAGTTCTACGTATTTTAGTCGCAAGTATACGACATCGCATCAAGTAATAATCCGGTGAATAACCGAGTCGAACCACAGGGAATTAAAGTATATTATTTCATACTTTGGTAACTTTGTGTAATTTAAAGTTCAATTAATTGAATGAGTTGAAAAATTAGTCGAGTAGACACGTCTAAATCCTACAAAAACAGAATTTAATGAGAGAACTAGTAATTGACAAAATTTAATTCTACTCTAACATATTAGCTAATTTATATGTTCATAGGCTGCTTATGTCCTGATTAATAAGAATCAAAATTTGGCTTGATTAAATTTCACTGTAAATTAATGTCGTGTTCTCCAACATCGAAACATTAACAAAATCCAAGAATTAATGAACTCTAAAATCACCTTCCGATTTTATTTCGAGCACAAATATTCCAGTAACCTTGCCTCAAAAATTTAGGAGACTAAATTAAATATATTTCGCCAAAAATTCTTATTCTTGTAAACTCATTATGTGATTTATGAATTTACAAAATTCAAATAGCTGGACATTAAGAATGTAGTAATAATTTCCAAGACATTCATGTATAGAAAATTCACTTGCTTTAGATTGTAAATCATCATTCATCCAACAATGCAATATTTTATGGATTGTATTATTGATTAAATTACTCATCTTTTCCAGATTGAATAATTCAAATCAATTTATGAAACTGAAAATTTAGTCTTCCAACTTGAATTTCCAGAATTGAAATCGCAGGCAAGAAAAATTGAATTTGTTCCCCAGACTAGTACTAAAATTCTAAGTACTTTGTCATCTCTCGATTTATACAAAGTACTTCTATAATAATTCCCTGCTATTCAAAGAACAATGCATAAATTATGCAATAAATCATTCAAACAAATTTAAGGAATCAAACAAATAATGTAGGAAATACTCCCTTCGATGATGTTTTATTCATACTTCAATGTGTCTCGCAGAATTGTTCTTGAGCACACCAAATTCGCAGTAGAATCTTCAATACATGAAGTCTGGAAACATACTACGTGATAATTATTACAACCTATAAACTTATATCTACTAATCTAAGGAATTGGAAACAACAATTACAAATGCCTAAGAAACCATGAAAATCTGAAAGTTGGAATGTAATTGGTTGTAGATTGATGATGTTCTGTATCTCTCCAACCCTCTGATGTATATCTCGTCTATTGCCCTCGAATTGCCTTTTAAAACCAACCAAAAGACCACAGAAAACGGGCAAAGAAACTGACACAACGAACTTGGAACTGTCGGACCTAGCGTAAATCGACGCTAGACTGCAAAAGTTGGCGTAGTTGCTCTGCCTGATGATAGCTTTAAAAATCAGAATTTTTGCTTCTTCAGTTCTGGCGTTAATTGACGCTAGGAAGCTCTTTTTGGCGTAGTTACTCACATCGACGCCAGCTGCTCCAGGCCTTGGAAAATTTCTCCATTCAACTCAACCATCTTGCAATCCCAATTTAATCTAAGCTCCTGCCAATCATAAAACCACACATAAATCCATTGAATACTCATAGAAATCATCCCAACAACATACTCATGGCTTGAACGAATCACATGAACCTGGCAAGCAGACTAAAAACAAGGAATTCAAAGCAAAAACAACCTATTCTAATATAATATCCTAAGAACACCACAACTAGCTAAAAACTAACTAAAAACAAAGAAAATGGAAGAATTCAAGAATAAATTTGCATGAAATCCGGTGTAGATGAAGGCTAAAATATAGTTCCCATTGGGAGCTATCAACATCCTCATACTTAAATATTGCTCGTCCCCTGAGCAACAAAAGAAAATTAGAAACACAACACTTAAAGCATATATGAAATGGAACAAATGAATGTCTTCTCAATATAGAAACAAACAATTTTATGTAACATAAATGGAAAAAAGGGCTGGAATTTCATAAACTCGATGACTTGAACATCACATAATCAGTCACATAAAATCCATAGGCCACAAATAGGCATTGAAACTTTTGACAATTTCGTCAACACGAGTATTTTATAAAATATCCCAAGTTTGAATTTATTAAAAGAAAGGAGTTATGATTCGTGGGAAGGGGTTTAAGGATATATTTCACTTTTTATTACTCATGTGGGAAACTTTGATTTCAAATGGCACGATGAAAATCCCCGGCCATGAAACTTTTGACAATTTCCCACCATATGAGTATTTTCTGAAAAATATATTAATCCCGGTTTTGATTTTATTATTCAATGAAACCAATTATGAAGATATAGTTAGGATTAGGGATATATTTATAGGTTGTCACGTTTTTATTTACTCGTGTTAAGAAACTGTGCCCCCGAAAGCACACGGAGTCAAAAATTGCAGTATTTATAGTAAGTACCGGATCGTTCACTGGAGGATGTGCGATAGAAGCAGGGCCCACATCGTTTTATAAGATTTTCCACTCGGTTACTCGATTCAAGTTTGTGTTTGATTATCAACTACTTGACAGAATTTAAACTAAGCTATGAAAGCAATTAAAATTATTCTAGAAAGCAAATTAAATTTAGTCTAATAAAGCAATAAAATTATTCTAAGAAAGCGATTAAAATTATTCTAAGAAAGCAGATTTAAAATATGACAGAAGGGAGAGGAAGAAAAGAATAAAGATTGGACAAGATTCAGATGAAACACACTTAAACTTCCATTTTGTTACACAGATCTTTGTTTGGGATAATCCATCAGTTAGCTAACTCTCATGTTCTCTATACCATGTTCCCTTTAACAGACAGGTACTTACAGTAAGAGTTTACATGCTCTTAAGACAAAAAATTCTAAGATACCACAGACTTACAACTGCTCCCGTCAGAGCGTGTCATTTATCTGTGGTGGACAAGCAACACCTGACAAATCATTAGTTGAAGTGCCAAGTACTCCTATCATCCCCCATGTCACATCCAAAGATTCTAATCAAGCCCTGAACTATCCCTTAACTATCAGTCCTAGTAGCAGTTACGCAACTCTCAATACAACCGAGTGACCTCTAAAGAAAGCAGTTAGAAGAAAGCGGTAAAGAAAGCATTTAAAATCCTATCACTCGGAGGTTTTTGAAAGTCTGACCCTGGTAGTAAAAGAAAGCCCCCAGTCAGAATGACAGGGTGTGGATCAAGAATTCCCGGCTCTAGGTGAACCGCTCGCAGTGTTCACTTCCTTCCGGGTGGTTATGAGATACAAACTAATGAAACGAACTAATAAATTAGTTCATTCCGGATGCACTCACTCAGGACTCGAAAATAGGCTTTGGCAGAAGAGGATAGCAGTTGAAAGAATACTCAACCCTATCTTAGAAAATAACTTATGCCCATATGTTGTTCCTCTAGCATTATTCATCACACCTTATCTGAGTCCAAGTGGTCTCTGATTCAGTGTCATGTTTAATACAAGATTTCCAACACACATCAATTTTGGAAAATAATAGATGTTTGAAAATCATTCCCTAAACAGGTACTAGACTCTCAATTAAAACATAGATCCTTTCAGTCTAGATGAGACTTAATCGCTGACTCTGCTTCTAATTTCCCAAAATCAACTCCCGGTCGGATATGAATTAGTCATAACTGTGGAATTTATCCCTTACTCAGATCCGGATTTTATAAATGAATTTTTGTTGGAAATTTATTATGAAAAATCAAGACTCCTGTGTCCAAGGGAAGGATCCCAAAATAATTATGACCACAATATTTACATAATAGTATCATGCATAAAGATATAATGAAGTGTAAAATAAGTTAACCCAAAATATAATGGTGGGTTTAGACAGAATGTGAGACACATAGATGAAATAGACGGAGATGAGAGGAGTTCAACAGAACATTTTATTTGGCTAAAAAGATGACAAAAATAATCAGGATGGTCCGGACTGCAAACATCTGCTATCCAGGTCCTGACTATTCCAGGTGGGATGCTTTTAGACAGCAGAAGACCTTAATTGACAGTGATCGCTATCATCAAGACTCCTACTATCTGTGAAATAAGAGAAAAACCTATATGTTTTCTTACTGTAGTACTATTCAAACAGTGTTGATCGACACAATTTAATAGTATTACAGCTCAAAATTTGGGTTTGAAATTAAGATAAAGAAAAGAAAACTGTATCCGGATAGGAGTCAGCTGAGCAGCTATTATAATCCCGGATGGACGAACCGCCTAGGCTTCCACCGACCACTGCCCGGACCATGCAAAATAATATTTAGTAATTAATATACAGACCACGAGCTAGTTTATCCGTGTGGGAATACCCGCCAATATTAATCTGTCATATCTCTTACTAGCTGTTTCACACAACACAGATAAAGACAAAATAAATAAAAGAAAATATTTTTGTGTCATCTTGTATGAGAGACATTGGTTTCTCATGCAAGGATATGGAAATTGATCCATAATTACTCTTTATGTCTAAATAATCACTCATTCCATAATTAATTAATTACAGTCCGGATGATATACTTAGGTCATTAGAGTTTAATTTTGTAGAAAAATCTTTTAATGGAATTGAACAAAATTCTTTATATCACATTAATCATGGGTTGAGATCATTGGATTTCAACCTCAAAATATTAGTATAAAGGTTCAATTAATTAAGTGAGGAAAATGGAGAAATGGAAAATTTGGCAAAAAAATACCAATTACGACGCTAGACAGATTTTACGACACTATCCTAGGATAGCGTCGTAGGGTGAATTTTTAGAAGTGTTGATAAAATTGGAGGGTACGACGCTATACACTAAATGACGACGCTATCCTAGGATAGCGTCGTAGGTATAGCGTCGTAAGTGGGTTTTGTGAAAAATGAAGTATTTTGGGGACCTACGACTCTAGACAAAAATTACGACGCTATCCGAGGATAGCGTCGTTGGTCTAGCGCCGCAGGACAAATTTTGTTAAGTCTGGACTACTACGGCGCTAAACCTCACCTACGGCGCCATACTCGGATAGCGTCGTAGGGCGGTTAGCGTCGTAGCTAGCCCAGAATTGTTGTTGTTCGGGTGATGCAATCTATGCGATTGCAAACCCTATTTTCAAGTCTATGGTTCAATACATGCAAGAACAGTAGCAAGGGAAAATAATAACAGTAATGAAGATAAACTAAAATGTAAGAGAAACTCAAATAAAAAGAAAAGATAAGGCACAAATGAACCATAAACCCAAGTGAGGGTTTTCAACCAACAAATCATGCATGAGACCCCGAAAAACAAGAGAAATAACACAAACCCACATAAAGCAATGAAACTAAATGACCAAGTGGTTATAAAACCAAAAATAAAGCAATAAATCCATGGATTCATGTCCATTTCATGATTTTGGGACTCTTTTTGTGATTAACTTCCCATTTTATAAGAAATGGCTTGATAATACCCATCAATTGGGTATTTCGAACCTTAATAAAAGTTGAACAAAGCTGGAAATAATATAAACAGTGGCTAGCTAAGGTGGAAAACTCTAATAATACCACTAATCTGACATATTATAAAGCTAAACTAAGGCATGAATGTAAATAATACAAAAAATAAAAACCTAACTACCTAACTAACCTACACACCTCTCAAGAACAGCAGTTGTCTCCAAGTTCGAATGTTGTGATATGGCTGATCATGGGAGTCAACTGGTTCTTATATAGGTGGGAAACCCTAGGCCCATGGGCCCCCAGGCCTTGAAATTTGAATTCTGAAGCTCCGTGCGACGCTATGGATGGCTTACGTCGCTATACTAGGTTACGGCGCTATCCATCTTTTACGGCGCTATACTAGGTTACGGCGCTATCCATGCTTAGCGCCGTCCACCCTTCTTTGGACGTCAACTTCAGTTTCCTCCTACGGCGCTAGACCAAGCTACGACGCTATACATGCTTAGCGCCGTAATTGTGTCTAGCGTCGTAATTTCCTGTAAAATTCAACTTTTTGCGGGTTTTCATTTCTTTTCCCATCTTTTCATTTCCTTTTTCTTGTCTTTTCTTTTTCTCATGTTTTTGGATTTTTCTAACATAAATACGTAATAAAATTACATATTTATGCATTTTTCATACCAGCTCAATATTTTTACAGTTATGCATAAATCAGTCCAATTCAACTGCTTTCTTATTTAATATAAGACCGGAATGCGATCAAATGCCCGTTTTAAACACGGAAATGGATTGAAAATAATGGTCATTTCTGGCCATTATCAGGCATCAAGGCATCTATCAAAATAAGAGCTTCTTAATTAGGTATGCTTTGAATTTCATTTCTTTTAATTGAGTGATTGATGATTTGGGTTCACAATTAAGAGGAACCCCACTATCCTTATAATGGACGAGGCTTCAACTCTTTTGTTCATGACACTTTTGCTGAGTTGTAGACGGTTGAATTCCAAAAGCTACTTGTGCCAGCGGAACAATATGCCAATCATCATAGCCATTATTTTTTTTTTTCTTATCCTGCCTCATTCTTATATACAATTCTTTTTTTTTTCTTCTTCTTGTTTTTTCTATTTTTTTTAGAGGCATTTGGCTTTATATAATCAACTCAATAAAAAGATGTAAATTATTGCATACCTTTATTTTAGACCACTTTTGAAATATGTTAAGTAGATAATAGCCCCGATGCAATTTCTAACCAAGATTAGATGTAACCTTCTATGCAAAAACTCAAATATAACCTTGTTTTCAAAATTCCAGCATTTGGTCATCTTAGATACATAAAACATGGCTTGGTTCGTCATTGAGAAGGCTGAAATTTGTGTATAAAATAATTGATAAAAAGTGTTGAGTTTCTCAAAAAAAATTCCCAAAATTTTTAACCAAGCCGTAATCTACACCAGAGTATATTCTATTTGAGCTCAAATGCTTCCAGAAAACACCTAACTAAACTAAAAGAAGCTAGAGATAAATCAAACATGGCAAAGCAATGAAATCCCTACCAACACGTTATACAAGCATGCATCTTCATGGACATTACCAAGCAATCATCAAAATAATAGCACTTGCCTTGCATCAACAGAATTTCGATAACCTTACCATAATTCCATAAATAAGAAAAGGAACGATGTCACCTGGTATCATGCTCAAATGGTCACAATATTGATGCCTTGTTCCAGATTTGAATCCTTAACCAAGAATGATTCCACCTTGTAATCTCCAGTCTGTTATAATCTTTTCCCAAATTGAGAATTGAAGAGTTATTGGCCTATGAAAATTTCTCAATGTATAAAATCCTCAACCTAAAACATCTTACAGACTGTTAAGTTCACATGGTAAATTATCCAGGCAACCCAATACTGAACAAAGAGAGAAAAAAAACAAGGAACAATATCACCTGGAAATTACTGCCTCCAATCTGTGATGTACCATTATGACAATGATATCCCAACCTTGAATCAAATCACCTTGTCACTTTACTCTCAATTCGAATCAACAAGTCAGAGAATATCCTGCATCAAACTTCACACAACCTTTCCAGATCAAAGCATCACAAAAATAATAGATTGAAGTGACATCATTCCCCAAAAATCCAAAACAAAGCAGAATGAAAAATAAAAACTAACTAGGAAACAAAGAACCGAACATCTAATATAATAAAAGGTCATCAACCAAGCACTTAGTAAGTAACAAGCTCTACTCCACACAGATCAACAAGTGCTAATATGTATTCAACCCACAGCCAAAAAGTTTCTCAGTTTCAGTTCCTAAAAGTTAGCACTCAATCTCACTCACTAGCATCATTCGACTCAGCTTCACTTTCACTCTCATCATTATTTTCTTCCTCCTGTTGTTCATTCCTTGCTCCTCCAAATCTGTCTAACCGTGCCAAAATCTGCCTGCATAGTCCTTCAACAACAGCAACCCTTGCCTCCAGTCGATCCATTCTTCCTTTGTCCAATTCTCTTTCCTCCCGATAAACTCTTTGTAGTTCCATAGTCCTATCCTCAATTTTCCTCCTCCATTCACCCATATCTTCCCTCAATCTATGAACTTCTACTGCTACATTTAAGGAAGAAGAAACTTCCTGTGTTGCAGCAGCAACTCCTCCCCTCCTAGATCGAGTGGTTGGTCTGGTACCTTGCGAAGCTCTAGATCTAGCATTTGCTTGTGGTTGTGGAGGTGCACTTTCCCTAGACTGTGTTAGAATATCATGAGCATTAATCCTCAAGGGTGCAGCAGGTTTACCAGGATGTCCTTGAATTTTAAAGGAAATTGGAAGTTTCATCACCAAGTCGGGCTTAAATGGACTCAAATCTACCCCTGCCTTCTCGCATAATTGCCAAATTAAACCGGGAAATATAAGTTTTGTCCTCTGGTCCTGAGTTTTCACCTTCAGTTCTGTAACACCCCGGATTTGATAACCCAGGCCGGGATGCCACCGCCACACCTCCCTAGCAAGACACGGATTCACCGAGCTTGCTAAAGAGGTGCAAGGCTATAGGTATTGCAAAGAGGTTTAAAAACAAGTCCGGAATCTATTTAAAAATAATAATAATATTTCATCCACACATAGTAATACCGGAAAGTAAAATATCGCAGCGGAAATGTAAAGGGGCCGACATGGCCAAAACTCGGGTTATACAGGCCCGATATGCAAGTGTCATAAAAAGCGGTAAAAATAATGTTAAAGTTTTTCCATCCCCCAATGCATATGCTCATGCATTATCTTCATACTCTGAAAAGAAAAGAGAAAACAACAATTTTATCAGTATATAAAATACTGAGTAAGTCGATCCTAACATAGCAATAAAGGGAGTTAATTAGATAATTAAAATTTCACTCCTAAACATGCATTTACAAATTTAAAGGAAATAATATTTAGATTGTGTACTTGAACATGCATTTAATCCACAATAACAATTTAGTCATGATATAAAATTTAAAGACATAATTTAAATGCAAAATTTAAAGGCAGGCATAAATAAATAAATAAATAAATACTTAAAAATATTAAATCTTTTATTTCCCCGTTACGTAACCATTTCTCAATGTTTTGTATAGCCGGTGATCCGGCGGCCGCAGCCGTATCTGCCATACCCAGTAACACTTCGGAGCCTCGGAAAATCCATACGGACAATCCCGAGAGAGTAGGCCATGTATCTCCCGCCGATTGGCGTAATATCTCATCTAAATTCTCTCGTCCATTATAGGCCCGAAGAGAAAGGCTAGAGGGGCACCTGCAGAGCACTCACCCTCCACCAAAGTATCTCATGTATCGTTTCAATTTAATGTATCGGGGTTTTTCAAAAGTATAAATGTATCGTATTTCAAGTCTTTGATCGTTTGTTACGAAATTTCAAAATCTCTCGATTTAAAAGTCTCTTGGCGTCACAGTTTACGCCTTTTTAATTTAAAAATTCATTTCAAGTCGGAAAAATCTGAAATTTTCATAGTAAATCAAAAACATCCTAACGAACAACTTTTGTGTTTTAACTTTTTCGAAATAAGTTGAGGAAATATGTCAAAAATCGAGTTTATTACACAAGCAGAATTCTTTCCGGACTCAGGTTTGACACATTTCAAAGTTTCGACTTTTTAACATATCAAATGGACTCCAAAAATTCTGAAATTTTATATGCACATACTAGACATAATTACCTACAACTTTCATTTAGATTTCAAAGATCAAATCGGACTAGAAAATATAGAAACATGCTCATCAAGTTCGAATATGATCACTGTCAGTTTTTCGAAAAGTCCTAGTAAAACAGTTTATGTTCGGTGCAATTTGAAATAGCAAACGTTAACGAAAATGTCTGAAATTTTTACACGAACTAGATTTATGTGTTAGGATTAAAAGTCTAGTTTTGAGTTTCTCTGATTGAATCCTCGAAATATGAGTTTTAAGCCGATATCAGAAACTGTGCGTATTGGGGTTTTTAATTTCGGTTTTTACGTTTCGTTATGTTACGACTACTTTGGACGCCCCTAAACCACCCGTATTGATATGGAAGGCTCAACTTACAGTGATTGTGTTCTTGAGTCGTCCTAGGGTCGCTCGGCTCGTCCAAAATCTTACGAACGGATCTACGAAACGCAAAGTTCCCGACTTTGGCCACGAACGTATTTGCAATCAACGATTCAAGAGTTAGATTGGGGATTTGAAATGAAAAACAAGATTGAGAACCTAAGATACTACTTACCAATGATCTAAGGACTGTGATCCTTGATCTACACGTTCCTACGGCCGTCGGTGGTTGTCGGAAAGTCGCCGGAAGTCCGTCGGAAGTTCGTCGGGAGAGTGTTTTGGCTTGGGAGAGTTTGAGAGTGAATGGGGAGGGTTTTGGAGGCTGCAAAATGGGGTGGAGACAACCCTCCCACGACCTAATACTCCTTCCCCCGTTCAAAATCTTCTTTCAATAGTCGGGGGGTCGAATTATGGCAAGAAATCGCCGAAAACGCGTAACTTGCCCAATTCTGGGGGCTCACGCGGGGTTGGCGCGCCTTTTGGCCAAACCCCGCCCGGCCAGCACGCGGTTCCCGCCTGGACTACGGTCCGGGCGGGTCCGTGCGATCCGATCCGTCGGGTCTTTTCTCCTCTCTTTCAGACTTCTATCCTTCCACGTTTTCGCGCTCGATTTTCCGGGTCATTTTCGGATTATGCTTCTCATCATAAATTTATTCCGTCTCAATTCGATTTCATGCTTGAAATCTTAAGACCGTCGGTTTTGGTGCGTCGGGTTCTAAATCGTCGTCTTTTGACTCCCGTGCATTTCCGAGTTTATGGGTTCTCGGAAGCAAAACCTTCTTTTCTATTAGATTAATTCCTATTTTTATATCCCAAAATTTACGGGAATTACAAGTTCATTGGCAATAATGGTGCCGATGTCAACAGGCAACCCTACCTTAAGACGGTAGACAATCAACAGGTCATTGGCATTAGGAGCTGTGGTGTGATCCGTGGGTGAAATCTTTGACCTATAAAACAAGAACCATTGATAATTAGGAGCATCCATAGCAGACCCCTTGACTCTTGTCTGATCATCTTCTTTGTTGTACACGACACGCCCTTGTAGCTCAAACAAAGATTCCAAAATTAGCTTCTTGTTCCTTTCTTTATCCTCATGAGTGTTAATAAAATCAAATGGATCACCACCTCCTGAAATTGGCACCACACCATACAGTTCATTAATCACTTCAGGGCCATATGGTACTTCAATTCCATTTACCCATGAAATATATTTTTCTCGGTTCAAGTGAGCATTGGCAGTAAACAACCTGACCAACTCCCATGAGAACGTGCCAGTTTAATGTTCAGCAAATTTTTCCCAGCCTCTGCTCTGTATGGCATCCTTCAAATAAATGCCATTGAGATCATGTTCCATGAATCCCTTGTCATGAACAATGTCCCTGCCTTGCATTCTCAAGTAATAGGTAGCAGCATCCTGGTCAATGAAGCGAGAAGCATCATATGGCTCACCAAAACTGGAGGGTTAATTAACGGAGGGGGTTTTTTTCTTGGATTCTTCGGTCCTGCTGCCCTATCTTCCTCGGCAGCCACCTCTTCCCTCACCTCAGGTGGTGCTGCTTCATGCTCACGAATGGTAACCCCCAGCTGCCTTGCCCTTTTTCTCTTTTTCTGGGGCTGTTCAACACCATCCCGAGCAATCCCTTGTCCATTGTCAGGCCGTGAAATCCCCTGCTCCTCATTTTCAGTACCAACATCTCCTCCTTGATTTATTTCACCCTCAACAACTTCATCCTGCGGAATTTCCAGTACCCATTCTTCCTTCAGTTTCATTCATTCCCGCTGCTTGTTCAATCCCAGTAGCATCTTCAGTCTCCTGATGTCCCGTGTTTGTCATAGCATCATTCATTCCAATCTCAGTCTCTGTGATCACAACGGCTTCCTGGTCTTCCAACTCAACCTGCTCTTCAATTCCAACATCATCCTCCTTTTCTTTTTGTCCCATGTCAACCAAATCACCATCAGACTCTTTTACTTCACTCTCAGTTGGCTTATTCAAATCCACCATCTTTCTTTGTTTTGAGTCTTTATCCATTAGTGCCTTCTTTTCTTCACGCAATTTTTTAGCCTTACTTATATACATTTTCCCACAAATACGCTTTTTTTTTTATGGCTTGTTTCGTCTATCTGGTGACTCTTGTGAGGGTTCCATTGTAGAAGTATTTCTACGAGAAAGAATCCTTGATGCAATGTCAAATTCCCAACTACGTCTTGAATGATTTTTGCTTCTAATTCTGCCTTCACTGTCAAAAGAACCTCTACCAGCTCTAGTGGGTTGAACCTGGAGATCACCAAACCACAAACGACGTTTTGGGTGTAACTGTTCTGGTGGAATATCCCTAAGCCTTATCCTTGTCACTCATGACCTATGAAGTAGAAAATGGGATGATAGGGATGAATAAAATGAATTATGGTATGCAAGTTTCGCCCATCCTCATACTTAAGTTCGAAACAAGTGGAGAACTTAAGTACATTCCTAAATCTAAGGTGAGACATGATGAAATTAAGCACATGACTTAGGGTTCAAGCATAACTGGTGACTTGACTAAAATAGGATTGATTGAATTGAGTTATTGATTCTCATAATTTAAGTGAGTGATTGACAAAATTTTTCCAGCAAAACCTTTAGAAGGATAATAATGATGTATAAAAATTAATGAAATTCTTAGAATTGTCAAAAAAGTTTCCATCTTATATTTCCATAAACTTTAACGTACCTCACATTAGCCTAAAATGATCACATTATGGCTTCAAGTAAGCTTTTGAAAATCTGAACACTTGAACATTCTCCAAAACCATCTTTGCCAAATCCCCTATATATTTGATTTTACACCACTACAAATGTCAATTATTAAAATAGGCCACAATAAGGGTATTATGTTGTAAAAATAGGCCAGTTGAATTTTAAACATATTTTGTAACCCAACCATCCAACCATTTAATTATAATTTTTCTTATTATTTATCATAATAATTTAAAAGATAATAAATTAATTAAAATAATTATAAAATTTAATAATATTTTTTTGGAAACCTAACTTTTAGTAATAAATTGACAAGATATAAATATTTTTTATGTGAATATCATTGTATCCCCAGGCCTCACTGAACTTACAAAATATAAATATTAAAAATTAAGAACATAACATACTTCCTCTGTTTTTTCTTTGCTACGGACCCACCCAGCACGCAGTTCAATTCACAATTTAAATTATTAATAAATCAAATTTGGTACAAATAAAAATTCTAAATATTTGATATTTAAAAACTACAAGACAAGACGAATCAAACAAGATCTCACTTGGCTATATTTTAACTTGTATAACTATGATAAAACTTCAAGTTAAAGTGATTGCGTGAATAGTGTTTAATTTTCAAATGTAGCTATCTTTAAAAAACGGAGGAAGTATGTTATATATAAAGAAAGAAGAATATATGTTATAAAGAAAAATAAGGAAATTTTGATAAAGTGGGTTAAAATATCAAAAGATTTGTGTCTATTAATAGAGAATTAAAAAAAATTGATATATTTTATAGGGAGAAGTTAGGGTGCAATCAAGACATTTGTCTTGATGTACTGCGGCCATTTCCGACCGTTGGTTCACATTGTAAATCGACGGTTCAGATTAAATTAAAGGGTATAAATGTAATTTTGTCATATTACTCCAAAATATAGTTAGTACATTTCAGCGACAATTTGTATACATTTCAGCGATTTGTTAATATTTCAGCGATGGACATAATGTTTCAGCGCGGCTTCTGTTATTTCAGCGACGAATTGTAGTATATTTCAGCGACGCAATATAGTATATTTCAGCGACATGCTATAGTATTTTTCAGCGACTTGATAATGTTCATTTCAGCGACTTCATATACGTTGAAACTCCAATTCTATGGTTTAACATATTTCAACGACGAGCTGTATATATTTCAGCGACATGATGTGTGTATTTCAACGACCGACTATGTGCATTTCAGCGACATGCCACAGTATTTTTAGCGATAGCACCCTATGTGTATTTTAGCGACTTGACCGGTATATATTTTTTGGACAACTTTACCCATTTACATTTTGAACCGTTGGATTTTGAATGAACGATGGGGATTGATGCCTTGATGTATTGCGGATCTTCTTAATTGCACCGCAACCAATCCCTATTTTATATTTCATACAACTATATTAAATAAAAGATACTACAAAAAAAAAACCAATCTAATTTATTAACCGATAAAATTAGTCCAAGTGTCAAATTATGATTAGTGGAATGAATATATAGAAACCATCACTACAAGAATTTTCCACTTTAACGACCGCAAAAATTTGGTAAAATTCGGTCACAAAAGAGGTTAGCTGAATTTGCAACCAAAATTCGTTAAGAACAACAATTTTAGCAATCGACTTTTGTTAGCTACCACAATTTGAACTATAGAATCTGAATTTTTTTGTAGTAGTGCATGGGGCTGGAATTTCTTTTTGGTCGACCATGAGGTTATGTAACGTCCCAGTCACACCCACTTGTAGATATTGTCCATTTTGGGCCAACCCGCCCTCACGGTTTTAAAACACGTCTACAAGGGAGAGGTGTCCACACCCTTATAAGGCATGCTTCGTTTTCCTCTCCAACCGATGTGGGATGTTACAATCCACCCCCTAGGGGCCCAGCGTCCCCGCTGGCACACCGGCGTGGGTATTGGCTTTGATACCATCTGTAACGTCCCAGTCACACCCACTTGTAGATATTGTCCGCTTTGGGCCAACCCGCCCTCACGGCTTTAAAACGCGTCTACAGAGAGAGGTGTCCACACCCTAATAAGGCATGCTTCGTTTTCCTCTCCAACTGGTGTGGGATGTTACAGGTTAGACCACCAATGTAATTTTTAATTTTTTTTTTTTATTACATAATGACATGTAGGTTGATTCCATGAGGACCTTGTCATTGATAGAGGTAGTCTTAGTTCAATCACTTCTTGGATGCATGATTACAAGATTGGTTGAGAATGGTTCAAAACTAAGCAAACCCAAAACCCATAATGGGAATATTTGAGAGCCATCATATTTTAATATAATATACATTAGTGGATATGTTAACTCTCAAACAATCCTAATATCCTGACAGTCGCAAGTTTTGCCAAAGTATTTATCAATGGGTTTTACAAAATATTTTTCATTTCCTTTTCCTAATTGGGAAATTGCGACCAAAATATTTGCAAATGAACCATGACATATAAAATTTGAATTTGCAAAACCATTCCTTTGTTTGTATTCAAATTTAGGGCATGGTATTTAATTTAATACCATGAATTTGAAGCCTGAAGTGGTATGGATTAAAAATCATTTATGAGTTATTAAGTTAGAACTTTACGCCGAACAATATTAATGATCAAAATCATTTTTATTATTTTAATTTTTTAAAAGCAAAATCATTTTTATTATTTTAATTTTTTAAAATTACTTTTCACAAATTAATAAGAAGTAAAAATCAAATCCCATAGCTCGGAATCGCATTTCCTAAACTTTAAAAGAATCCCTAACCACAAAATTTTGATTTTGCAATGCTTTTCATTGTGCTTTTTGATTTTCTACTCATGTTAATTAAACATCAGTAACCACAATTTTTTTTTATTCAATTATAAATAAGTATTTAATCAATCTATTAAAACCAAACAATAGAGTTACTGTCAGACTACTGCCAAGACTGTCTGTAATTGTTGAATGATGCATTCCCCTAAAAAATAATGGTGTTGACTAGGCTTGCATCAATCAATAGGGAGTTCACTTATAAGGTCGCGTACGTCACTTATAGGGTGGTAAACGTCACTTATAAGGTTGTAAACATCATCTGGAGATGTCACTTATTGGGCATGAATCACTTATAAGATCGTAGTCATGGATCCCCATCATTTTTCGGGCATGCGATATCATTTCTGCAGGTGCAGCTCAGTACTAGGCATTCTCAAAATCATGTACAAATAAATAGTAGTACTATTAAAAGTATAACCATATACTACATAGTACATACGCATGCATATTCAAGAAGATAGTGATGACATGTTTGGAAGATTAGCAAGAAAAGTAGTGATAAACCGATTCCTGTAGCGCTATATATTAAGTAATACGCAAATTGAATTTCCGGAAGTTGCAAGTTATAAAGGTAAAGAAAACCACGCCAGGGAAGTAATAATGAACTTTTCTTACTAAATAAAGGAGTGAGTCATGGAAAAATACAATGAGGGGTAGGGGGCCAAGCAAATACTAGCAATGACTGCATGCCCATCTTAATTCTAACAGATCACTGGTGGTCGTCACAAGACAAGTGCAAAGAGTTTGAATAATCTGCACAATGATGATGTATGTTGATGATGGCAGCATAGTGTATTAGTGTATGTTAGCATGCAATAACAGTGCAACATCCATCCCAGAGAAGAACCACAAAGAAACAGGCTAAGTGGTCTAAAATTAATTGGCGTAGGGACGAACAAACAGCAACATCCATCAATCAATCAAATACTATTAATATACAAATAGTACGTAACAGAAGTATATACACACATAAATAGGACCCGTCGGATTTTGCATTTATATTTTCTGTCCGTCATTTAAAAAAAAAAAAAAAAAAAAAACAAATTTTCTACTCAGAATGACGGAAGGAACCCTGGTTCGGTCAGGTGGTTAGGACACTAATCCGCTACGGCGATATAGTATCTCTACCAGCAACAACATTACTTTACAAATGGGAGGGAGTTGGTTCAGGCCTGGGTCGTGTCTCGACCACCCCACCTGTGTAGAATTCAAGCACGACCCAGCTTGGTTCGGATCCGGATGAATCCCCTTTCCTTTTTAAATTAATCGTATAGCTGGTCGTGATACTGTAGTTGATTCGTGTCCGAGCCACGTATCCAAAACCAGGGTCCGTTTTCGGATAGAAAACTACGTTTTTAAAGTGCGGACAGGAAAAATAAATGTAAAGTTTGACAAGGTACAGTGTTTTGAATCTCTAAATATCCACTTTCTGATATTCACATATGATTCATGCAACGCATAAATTAAGGTGGATTTTATTTATTATTAGTGGTGTGGTCTGTAGACTGTGGTGGTGGCTGTAGTAAGTCTTGTCGATCTGCACGTGCCTTCGCTGGACCTCATCATGCTGTCTTTTGACCTCCTATTAGTATACTGTACTACGTCGCTATATCAGAGACATTCCCCCATCGGGGGGCCCGGGACCCCTGGCGGCTATATAGTACTTTATCCGTTTCTTTTTAACTATAACGTTTTGATTTTTTTTACTGTTTATTGTAGTATTTTGACTTCTATTTTTGGTATAGTTATACAAGAAAAAATATAGTCAAATGAGATCTTGTTGGATTCGTCTCATCTTATAATTTTGAAATATCAAATTTTTAGAATTTTTAATTGTAACGAATTTGAGTTATAGTTTAAAATGTGCATTGACATACATGGAAATGAGAAACGTTACACTTAAAAAGAAACGGATGAAGTATATGTATATGTAACTATTGATAATTTTATGTAGTAGAGAGCCACGCCACAGTGCCCGGTCAGAACCTGGAAATTTACTTTTTTGACCGCCGACAAAAATCCTTAACTTTTATGCCCGAAAAGACGAAATGCACCCCGGTTCGTGACATGGTTTGTACACGAACCGTCTCAAAACCACGAACTATGGGATTAATTAGTAAGGGTGATTAAAAACGCGTGGTTGGTGGATCACAAAAGGGATCGTACACGGACCGATGGTTGTGAAGCACGAATCAGGTCGCCACGTGGCATATGTTTCCTCAGTGAAATATGTGGACCGGTGAAGAACCATGGGATCGTGTACGAACCTGTCCATATAAAACGAACCTGGCAATATACCACGAACCAGAGGTTCGTGTGTCCACACATGAATCAATCACGAACCGACTATAATTTACGAATCGTATGGTTCGTTCACTAACCAATTCCAGGTGTGGGACCGGATTTATTCTCCAACCAAACATTGGAAAACGGAAAAGTGGTTCGATCATTGAGATGGTTCGTGTACGAACCTTGTAGATCTATGGTTTCTTTAGTTTTATTTATTCGATATTTTAGTACTAATATTAGGTTGAGTGAATAAAGCAAATTGATTTTTTTTTAAAAATTTATTTTTGCGTTACAGGAAGTTTTTTTTTTTTTTTTATGTTTTACGTTATAGAAATTATAATTTTTTTTATTGTTTTGTTATTATTTCACTATTTTTGTTAATATTACCATTATTATTACTTATGTTAGAACAAATTATTACTTATGTTAGAACAATAAATATTATTATGATTAGCAGTATTAGTACTTACAATATTACTAATAGATAGTACTTCATTTATTAAACTTGTGAGTTACTCACTCCGTCCCATTTCAAATGTCCTACTTACTATTTTTGGATGTCCCATTACAAATGTTTTCTTTCTATAAATAGAAATAATTTCCCGTCCAACAACTATGTGGATCCCACCATATACTCACAAACCAACTCTACCTTAATTCCCGTGCCCAACAGTAACAAGACACTTAGGGTGGGACGGAGGGAGTATATTATTATTATTATTATTGTTGTTGTTGTTGTTGTTGTTGTTGTTGTTGTTGTTTTTGTTGTTAATAGTATTATTATACTAATTATTATTATAAAGTAATTTATTATGGTTTGTTTTTGTTGTGGTCTTATTTAAGTGCATACTCCCTCCGTTTCTTTTTTGTTAGCTACTGTTGACTAATGAGTACTGTTCATTTATATATTTTGACTTAAAGTTTTCTCATGGTTATACAAGTTAAAATATGGCCAAGTGTGATCTTGTTAGATTCGTTTTGTCTTGTAGATTTTAAATATCGAACTTTTAGAATTTTTACATGTACCGAATTTGAATTATTAATGGTTTAAAATGTGCATTGGACTGCGTGCTGAGTGGGTCCGTAGCTATCTTTAAAAAATGGAGGAAGTATTAGTTAATATACGGACCGTGTTCGAACCTCGGTGGATGGGGTGCACACAGTCGGTCCAGGACGACTCACACACGTTTGGTCCGTGGTAATCTGGCGGTGGTCCGTGTGCGAACCACGCTGGTTCGTCTACAAACCACCGGGTTCGTGTACGAATCGACGGTCCAGGACAGATCGGGTGCCTCGGGCTGTCGTCCAGTTAGCGGTGGTCCGTATACGAACCCGTTGATTCGTGCATGGTCCAACCAAAAAATCCAGCGGGCCCATATCCGAATTTAAACCTCGAACCGTAAACATTTTTATTAATAACAAGAATAAAAAATAACAATAGTAATAATTATAATAATTGTTATTATTATAACAATAATAATAATAGTAAGAGAAAAAATAATAATAATAATAATTATTGGTGTTATTTATTATTATTATTATTATTATTATTATTATTATTTTTATTATTGGTATTAGTATTCACAAATTCTATTCTATAATAATTAAATAATTGTTATCATTATTAAGAATATTATTGTTATTATTATTATTATTATTATTATTATTATTATTATTATTATATTATAATCTACAATATTTGTTTTTATTGTGATCTTATTTAAGTGTATTGTAATAACGTGTAAAATTGTTATGTTGTTACTTAAGGGTAAGTGATTGACTACACGGAGCAATGTTTTGGTGGGAACGGCTAACCGGTAGCACATGGTACCAGGGTGAATGGCATTCACACGACGAGGAAGAGGAAGGGTTGAACCGTAAGTGTTATTTTGCACTGCTGGTTAAATATATTGTAACGAATATACTTTAGTGTGGTTAAAATACGTCATCAACATATTATTTTAAAGTAATTTTATAAAGGTTCATATGTGTTTTTTGAATTCTAAGAAGATTGTTTTGAATTTAAGGGATACAAGATACACAGAACTCAACAAGCTACGACGCGCAACGAAATTTTTCATTCGCCAATTTACAGTCTGGAAGCGTGATGGAGAGCATGTTTGGCACGACCCCGACAATGAATGTGTATAGGCATGCAAATGCAGCTGGGAGCAGCCACGGGTACGGAGAGGTAGGGGAGAATGTGTAAGAAAGAAGTGTTATGAGTAATTATGCAGGATATACGAGTAGTATTATCGGTGAAGGAGAGAGGCATTTACGGTACGATGAGGTGCTGGAGCCGGTGCAGAATCTTGGCGGAGATGCAGTAGAGCATGGGCATGTGAAGAATGCTGGAAATGCAGCACGTGCTGAAGAGAGTAGCTTGGGATCGGAGACTGAGGAGGAGGCTGACGGACACTTGCGTTACGGACGTATGAAGCAGTATTACAATATCTTGAGAGATCGCGAGCGGAATGATGAACGGGTCGAGAAAGAGGTGCATCCAGAGCTGCAAGCAGGGCATAATCTGGTTTGGTCGAGGACAGAAGTATACATTGTCCCGAAGATGAGTCATGGGATGTGGAACCTCCCCCGGCCACACTTCGACTTACCTAAACAACTGGTAGATGAGCACGTGGACGATACGGTGGACACATCCTTTGCAGTCGGCTCAGTGTTCGCTACGAAGGCGAAGCTACAGAAAAGCTGACAGAATATCTTGTGGATGCTAGTGTGGTTTCCAAATGTGGAAGTCGGATAAGTCGAGTTAATGGGTGAGGTGTACAGTGTACAGACTGGTGGCGCATTCGTGCACTGCAAACCCAGACAGGGCTCGACCGACGACACTCCCCTCGAGATATTTGGGCAGCTATTATGACTCGGATATAGTTGTCGAGGAGAAGACGTTAGAGCCTGTAATGTTTCAGGCTAAGCTGAAGAGCAAGGACGCCAATGTTTGGATTGTAATGGCCTGTAAGATAAGGAACCATGCAATTTGCTCAATTTTTGGAGATCACGACAGTTCTTTTAAGATGATACCTTCGTACCTACACATGTTGAAGGAGACGAACTCAAAAAATGTGACGGATTACGCGGTGGATATGGAGGGGAAATTCGGGCTTGCATTCTTTGCACTGGGTACCTCAATTGCCGGGTGGCCACTGATGTGGCCTTTCATAGCAATCGACGGGACCCATTTAAAGGGCAAGTACAAGGGTATCCTGTTTGTGGCCGTAACGAAAGACGGCAACAACCAGTTATTCCCGCTCACATTCGGTGTTGGGCCAACCGAGTCAATTGAGACGTGGCGATAGTTTCTATTGCAGTTAGACCGGGCACTACACCTGTATAAAGATGTGTTGATTGTGTCCCATGGGGCGAAATCCATTAGAACTGCGATTGCGTAGGTTTTACCGGATGCACGCCATGTCATATATTGCGTTCACATACAATCCAATGTTGTAGCCCGGTATGGCAAGAGAGCGACCGACTTGTTCACTTCGGCCACTTATGCATACAAGAATGCCGATTATGACCGGCACATGGATGCTGGAGGGAAACTGCTTCTTCATCGCATCCATGTGCCAGTCATAATCGGCATTCTTGTATGCGATGAAGCAGCAGTTTCCCTCCGCATATGCGCATCTCGTAGAGAAAGCAGGGGAAGCTCGGTTTGCACATGTGAAGTGTCTTGTTCGTCGTTATGACATGATAACGACGAATCCCGTAGAGAGCATGAACATGCAGTTGAAGTGGGCGCGAAGGTTACCCGTGTGCTCAATGCTCTACGTAATTTCTGCAACTATTGCTGAATAGTTTACGGAGAGGCACAACAACACGTTGAGCGTCACTACCGTGTTGGCTGATTGGGCACACGAGGAGCTGATGAAGGCGATACACGAAGGAGATAAGCTGCAAGTGAAGGACACAAACAAGGCCGATGAGTACAATGTCAAGTAGAAAGGCAAGGCGTACATAGTAAACCTTGGGTTGAAGACATGCACATGCCAGAGGTTTCAACATCATTTGATACCGTGTGTCCCCTCACGAATAATTTTCACAACTCATTTTTAAACTACAAGCGGATGGTTGTCATCAAGTAATAAAATCGGTGAATAACCGAGTCGAACCCAAAGGAATTTCAGAATATTAATTTATTCTGGAGAATATTTTAATTTTTTAATTTTATTAATATATGTATTATATTTTGAAAAGAGTTTGTTTAATTCTAATGGCGATTAAATTAAAATGACAAGATTAAATTTAAAGATAAAGCAAGTTAAAAATTTAAAATAATAAAAATAAAAATAAAATATGCTTGTAATGATTTAGAACATGCCATCTTTATATAAAAGCGAAATTGCATAATGATTTAACATTTTCCAATGTCTAAAAAGATTAATTTCAGCAGAATTAATAATTTTATAAAGATTAAAAATATGACAATTTCCGAATTTTCATAATTTGTAAAAACAGACTTCATGGAAACAAATTATCGCATCTAACATTCTGCAATCATCAGTCTAGGCATAAATTTGAGTCTTTCCAAAGCATACAAATTTTCCTATAGTGATCATATGACATATTTCATTTCCCAAATCAGCGTGTATATGCCAGAATCAATTTCTAATGTGATTTATTGCCAAGACCGGTACTAAAATCTAATTCCTACTTTTTATCTCCCGATTTAGCAAAGCCTAAATCATACAGATTAGATTCCAACATTCATATTATGCAGAACAGTGTAAACAACGATAATTTAAACATAGAACATATTGATACTTTCATAATAGCAATAATCCATATTTCAAAGTAATTCTGAACTCCCGTTCTAGAACACTTCTAACACGAACAACATAGAAATCCGTCTACAAACATGAAAACAGTAGGAAATTGCATTTAAAGGCAAATCCTAGACTTATAAAGCAAGAAAAAGAAAGACAACACCTAGAATGCGAAGAACACAATCATAATGGCATTCTGCTCAATCCCCGGGCATGATTTGGTGTTTTCAATCTTCTTCTCCAAGTGGAGAATATGTTTTCTGGCGTGAATATCAGCCTGTCTGATGAAAAATGACGAAAAATGGCCTTTTAAACTGAGTTCGGGAGGTTGAAAAACTTACCAACCGCGATTCTGGCGTGCAAATTGGCGCTCAGGACGAGTTTCAGGCGCCGCGAAGAAGAGTCGGCGTCTCCTGCTGACTTCTCAGACCAGGCGCCTTTTTGGCACTCAAAGGGGATTTGGGCGCCGCCACGCACATGTAGTGCCTCCTGGGAAAATTTCAAATCCGAATTTTTCCAAGTCTGATCTTGACGCGTACACTGGCGCTCAAAAGCTCTATTGAGCGCCGCTATGTTGATCCGGCGACTCCTGGGCAGATTTCAGCATCAAAAATTCCGGATTTTCCAACATACGGCCTCCTAACATCACATTTTCATCATTTCAATGCCTGAAACAACAATGCAATGCATTAGGTTTGCCCAAGTCTTATTAAAATACATAAAAACATGGTAAATTTAACTCGAATAAGCTAAATCTAACCATGATAGCTAAGAAACACAGATAACATGAAATATAACCTAAAAAGCCATTAACTAAGGTGATATGCATTCAATTTGGACATATTTTAGTATAATTTAAGCTCATTTAGATGTGGTTTCACATGGTACATCAACATCCTCAACTTAAATATTGCTCGTCCCTTGAGCAATGAAATCATCTAACACATCAATATATGTCAATCAAGATAATAAAGATGAAGTCTCTACCGTTATGCTGAATCATAGATTTCAACAACAATGAGCTAAATAGATTAAAACATTTAATGTGTTAGACAAAAGTAAACTATCATGCATCAGCTACTAAAACCAAGTATCCTAAAACACTTACAGTACAAAAAGCAGATTAATCACACATAGCAATTCAAATTGGGAGAGTAAATAATGTAAATATGTTTTTCTATTCTCGTTTTCAAATATGCTCAATTAATGACTCGGTTTCACAATTATTCAAAGACACTTTGGCTGAGTTGTAGGCGGTTGAATGCCAAAAGCTACTCATGTCTAAGAATAAGTGCCAATCATATAGTCTAGAGTTTATAAATTTCTTTTTAATACCCCTTTATGAATTTTTTTTTTGATCTTGCATTTTCTGATTTCTTTTCTTTTTCTTTCTTTTTGCAAGATATAATTGATGTTTTTCTCTCTCTTTTCTTTTAATATAAGGGTTTTACTCTGACTTTATTATAACTAAGCATTTAAGGTGACATAGAACGAGCATATTCATATAAAATAATGATAACTCTCCACACTACAAGTAAACCAGTCTGAATAATCATAAACTTTCTGCAAAGTAAATAGAATCGTCACCAAAATTTGAACAACCATCATGATAGTTTAACAAGGTCTGAAACTTTAAACTAAGAATCACAATGCTCATTAAATTGTAAAATCAGATCTAAGCAGAACAACTAGACTTATTCGAATTTTCTCAAGATTGGTTGTGTTGTGGTAATTCAAATAATAACACACTGTGAAAACACAATTTAATCTAACATGATTCATATATCCAAAATAAAGCATTTACCACATTTATTCAAAACATAATAAAGCATTAAAACATAACTAAGCTCTTACCAAATTATTCCCATGCGAAACAGTAAACATAAAGTATGAAATGATAGAACCTGGAATGTTTAGAACTTCGAATTTTCCACTTCATCACGACTGTGACCATGCTCCTTTGCTGGCATATTCTGCTTCTAATATATTTATATAGCAATCACTCAAACAAATATGATTTGTTAGTGAACATGGGAAATTTCAAAGTAATCCAAATGAGATAATAACATTCATAACTTATATTGAATTATTCAAATACAATTTTTAGAAATTATAATATGCATAGATGAATTTATTTATAATCAACTTCAGAATTTCACCAAAAGCAAAACATCATAAGTTCAAGGGCAGAATTTACAGCAAAGTGCCAACAACTATAGCAAAATATACCCTCATTCTTCATGATAACTCACCCCTGGATAAAATATTAAATAAATGGTTTATGCATTGAGTAAACTAAATAGATCAACTGATGAAGAACTTTCAGATTGTGATCATTAACAAAGTCCCCTCCATCCTCATACTTAAACTGAACTAGTAGTTTAGTTTAAGTGTATAATGGTAGGATTAAAATGTGGGATTTATGTTTTTAAATTTTAAGAATAAGAATGTATGAAGCATATAAAAATTTAGATTAAAATTGATCACATCTTTTAAATAGATTAAAAGTTTCAATGATTTGATGAAAATTTATACTCCTTGCACTTAAAAAATTTATACTACTTCCTAATTCAATGATTACTGCTTGCACTTAAAAAATTTATACAGATTTGATGAAAATATATATCCCATGTAGTAAACAGATCACAATTTCAGAGATTCTTTCAACACTGATCAAAAACAGACCATTCATGAATACATAAACAGTTTAAGAGTTTAGGATAGCTAAGATACCTAGGGTTTGAAAATCAAGATGAAAGATCGAACAAGAAGGACTGTAGGAACTGAGCCTCTGGAATGCAAATTCCGGTAGACAGCTTCTTAGAACTCCAATTTGAAGAACAATTTCAGATGCAAAGGAGTTATGGGAGACCGATCGATGAAAAAGGAAATAGGAGATAATGTCTGAATTCTGGAAAGGAGACGAATTATGGAGCCCAAGGGAAAACACCCAGTGTATATGAATTTTGATTAGATACCCGACCCATAGATCTTTTAAAAACGATTGGATATGATTCAAACCGGATAAAAATATCAAATTTAGGCAAAATTCACGTCTGATACGGTGCCAGAACTGGATTTGGGCGTCGCAGAGTGAAAACGGCGCCTCCTGGTAGATTTCTAAATCTGAGGCACTAATCTGGCACTTGATGCCATTTGTGGCGCTGCACAGTTGAGTCGGCGCCTGATGGAAACACTTAGAAAAATTTGTAAGTTTTTCAGGCGCCGAAACGGCGCTTGAGATCATTTCTGGGCACCACATAAAAGGTATGGCGCCTACTGGGCACAACCACAACAACTCAGTCTAAATGACATCCAATACCTCCAAACACTCGACAACATCAATCCCACTTCTTTCACGAATTAATCATGATTATCTACTCTCCTATTTTCAAATTAACAGCTCACGACATTCCAGTATAAGATGGTTTAAGCAAGCGTTATTTTATTGAAACTAAAACATGCAAAACAATATAACTAAATCATAAACATAAACATAAATATATACATAACACATGCTCACCATATCAAATAAAATAAGAACAACCAAGTAGTGCAAAGCAATCTAGCAAATATTTAAAGCAACATAGTAACAAACAAGTCTTCTCAACTACAATCCAGATCAAAACAGACAAGCAAAGCTAGAAACATCAACAAGTACCACTCTCACAAGTACATCATACTCTAGGCTTAAACTTAAATATATGATCTATAGAATTCGAAGTGTATCTAGTACAATGTAAATCAGTCGGAATCATCATCTTGGTCATCCTCATCATCGTTGTCACCAACATCCTCAACTTCCTCATTGTCCTCACCATCTTCTCCAGACTCCTGCTCAGCCCCCGATCCATCATAATCCTCATCATCATTGCTCTCAGAGGGCGTCTGAGGTGCAACATATCTATGCCCCGAGGTCTGAGACATGAAGAACTCCAGTCGAGCAGCATGATAGGTTTGAGCTCTGCTGATCTTAGCCACCTGATCAACATGGTTGTTGTCTCTCTGAGCTGCCATCCTAGCATGCTGATTCACTGTGTTTATCAAGTGTTGCTGGTTCATCATAATATTCCTTGCCCATTCTGGCTCTTGAGGCTGCTGTGATTGCTGTGACTGAGCTCGTCCTCTTCCTCGACCCCTACCAGCTCTAGTACCTCTGGTAGACTGAGAAACAGCTGCAGAGTGCTCCTGACTATCAGCATGTGATGGCTCACGGGGTGAGAGCTGTCTTGGCATCTCTCGAGGAAGGAGCATAACCTGACATCTGGTCCCTGGTGGCTTGAAATTCGATTTAAAAGGGATTGCTGGCCAGTCCAAATCCCTATCAAACCTACTCATATCCACACCATACTTCGAGCAAAGGAGCCAGATCAGACTAGGAAACATCAGTCCTTTCCGCTTTGAAGTTCCAGTGAACTTGTCTCAGCTCTCCCCAAATCAACTCTCCAAATATTGATTGGGCTTCCAGTCTTTATGCAATAAGGAACATACAAATCCACAGCGAAAGGTCCAGATGTGTGAGTCGAAGGACACATCTTTGATCTGTAAAGCATGAGGAGTTGGTAGAGAGGTGCATCCATCTCCTGGCCATTCACCTTATGCGCACCATCTTCATAATAAATGACATCCTCCTGCTCCTCAAACAAGACAAGTTAATGGGACGGATGGATGTTACCATTAAGAACCAATGTGCATGTAAGAGAAGAGAAAGAAGCTTTTGCTTTATACTCTATATATGTAAGAAAGAAACATTTTGTCCAAAACATTTCCCACCCAGAATTTGGCCGTGCTCTTCAATCCACCTTATTGGACCACTCAACATATATACTTAATTATTTTACATTTTGCAAAATTCCTTCGTCAAGACATCATATCTTTATTAATACATACTTATATTGCAAAAATATATACCTTTTCCACGTACATTTGTGGTCTTGGCTTCCTTCCCCCCCCCCCCCCCCCCCCCCATTTTTTTAATTGTAAAAGCATTAATTTTCTCTCAATTTTTTTAAATAAATATAAAAATTTGAATTATTTTCCATCATACTCCATATTTTGCATGCAATATTTATTTATCTTTTATGTTAAACAAGGAACGCGATCTTCCAAACGCACCCAGTTGATCTTGTTTAATATAATATCAGCGTCATGGTACCAATATGGAGGCATTTCGTATATATGTGATCAAAATAAATGAGTGCTTGTATGTGTTGAGCATTTTTATATAATCCAAACATCATTAAATATTAGCACACACCGCATTGGATCAGTACCTGTTGAATGTCACACTTGCAGCACTCTATCCAAACCCCAGTATGGAGTATATAGTGTAGCTAATTTATGCCGCTATCTCCACATTTCTATATAATATCATATATACTGACTTCCAACCTAACCCCACCCGATTTTTTTTATCTATTTCCTTTGTCCAATTTAATTTGTACGGTATAAACTCCGGCCACGGCTCCTTTTCCTAGCCGGTATTGGGAGGTGCATCAAAAAACACAATTTCTCCAGCCACCACAAGAAAAAATCCAATTAACGACCCCAATTACCGACCACCATAGTACGGGTTGAATTTACCGACCCCAAAGTGGGGTCAGTAAAATTTAGCCGTTATTGGACCCATGGACATTTAAAAACCAAAACACCGATCATAATTCATGTGGTCGGCATTACCGACCTCAATATTTCTATTATTTTTTCAATTTTTAATTATTTTATTATTTAGTTTAATTTAGTTTAATTCAAAGTGGGGTATAGTTTAATTTTTTCAATTTTTTTTATTTTTTCCATTATTTTATTATTTAGTTTATATTTTTATTAAATATTTCTTTGATTATTTATATAATTTAATATTTATTTAATTATTTGAGCCAATTTAATTAATTATTTATTTTATAATTTAATTAATTATTTATTTATTAATTTAATTACTGAATTTAATATTTTATTTAATTAATTTTGACTTCATAGAATTTTTTATTAAAAATAATTTTATATTATTACTTAAATTTATTTTAATTTATGAATAATTTTATTATTTTATTTTATTCATTGATTTCAATTTTTTTTGATTTAACTAATTTTATTTGATTAATAAATTCTATATTATTTAATTAATTTAATTTTAATTTAAATTTTATATTTCAATATAATTAACTACAAAAAAATCAATTTAGCGACCGAAAATTTGCGATCGAACATAATGAGTTGCTATTACCAACCGAATTAGCGACTGAATTATTTATATTGATTATTGAATTTTATATTGCATATGTTATTTTTTTAATTTTTAATTATGGAATTTAATATTTTTATAAATTTTTTAATTTAATTAATATTTATTCATATTGATTTCTGTTCTCTTAAATTTAATTAGTGATTTAATTAATTTTACCCATTTAATTAATGAATTATTCTATAATTTATTTAATTAATATAAATTTTATACTATTATTTTTTAAGTTATTAATTACATATTTATATATAAAAATATTATATATATTTAACAAATTGCATATGATAACATGAAAAGTTGTGTATCCTTATGGCACGCGCGCGGGTGAGAAATGCACTTCACCTGGGTTCGAATCCGCTCTTCAACATTTGGGGAGGAATTAATATATATAACACGTGGCGGGTTCCCATTGGTGGTGCAAAGGGCTAGCCCAGCTGGTGAGGGTTGTGGGTTAGGTGATGCGAGGTTGTGGGTTCGAGCTCTCCTAAGCACATTTTATTTCATATAAAAACTTTATCGACCCCAAATAGGGTCGGTAATGGGGTCAGTAATTTCGGGTCCCAGAGGTCCCTAGACCTCGCTTACCGACCCCAATGTTGGTCGGTCATGGGGTCGGTAATTTTACCGATCCACATGGGGTCGGTAATCGCCCGACGCCCATAATCTTTGGTCGGCGCCAGATTACCTACCATCGATTTACCGACCCGCGATTGGGGTGGGTAAACCCGTGGACGACCCGTAAAACCTAGTTACCGACCCCATTTTCATTTTGGGGTCGGTAAAACGAAATTTTATTGTAGTGAACTCCGAATGCTTATGTTTTTACATTCATTTCACTGAATGAGTTCAATTAATTTGCCCCTCTTGTAGAGAGGTTATGTCCTTGATTCAAATGTACCATTATTTGTTCAAAAAAATCAGAAAAAATTAAAATAAAAGGAAAAAAAAAGAAAAAAGAAAACAATAATAAATTTAAAATAAGTATGATGGTGATTGTGATCGACTTTCTCCAGCTGGAATTAATATAGAAGAAAAATTAAATAGAGGGAAGGCCCCAAGTCGTACACGAACAAGACACAAGAAATTGAATAAAAATATATTGATGCGTACAGTAGAGAGATTATTATATTGAGATTCATGAATATTGATGAATCGCACAAAGAAGGATTAATCGCCAGTTTCTGGTTTGTCAATATATGAATGTGTACTTAGTTTTGTGTCCCCATGCACACATATATATACCTTTTTCCTGTTTTGCTTTATCTTGAAACTTCCTTCACCTCTTTGCTTTGTCTTTTCATTTCAATTCTTTCATCATTATCCCATTTGTAATTATTCTCTTATGGATTCATCACTCCCTATTACCCAATAATGACACGTTTTCAACAATTTCATTATATTTTTCTTTTTTTTTAAAAAAAAAATACTCCTATCTTTAGAGGATAGCATTTTTCTTAAAGAGGCCATATTGATGAACATTATATAAGGAAAGTTATACTACTATATGCATATATATATATATATATGTATGTATGCATTAATGATCAGTGACAGAAATAATAAATTAGATATCTTATTATTCATAATAACTTTACATCTAAATTTGAATTATTGGATGAGCAAATTAGATGTGATCAATATATGGTTCATGTGAAGTTTTTGTCAAAGAATTATGTTTGATGGGACGACACATACATAAATGGGCAAATATTTCGATGGTTTTTTCGATACTCTCCAACTGAGGTAGTTTATGTAATATCAATTTATGTACTGAAAAATGACGACTAATGATAATATGCTATTATGGGTTAGTCATGATCGTTAGAGTTACTCCCTCCGTCCTGTTTATATATGGGCTGTTTTTGGTAAACGGTGACACTCATATGTCGGTAAAGGTGTGTGGGAGTCCAAGCCATACAAATTACAAAGGAGGATAAAGGAGAGGGATAGGGAGTCGGGTGGGGATCGAACCCCAACCATAGTGTGAGCCGGCGCCGGCCCGGACCGTCGCCGGCTCACACTATGGTTGGGAGACGGGGGACTTGACCACTAGAGTAAGTCCCCAACCCCCATATATGGGCTATTTGTTGATTAAATAAGACGCAATTTAATTATAAAGTGGTCAAAGTAAGGTTGTTAAGATCGAGATCCTATATGAGATCGTTTTTCTCTTTGTAAGATCGGGATCGTAGGATCGAATCGGGATCCTAATTAAGATCTTATGAAATTGCAATAATGTATAAATTCAATTATGCATATTAACAAATAAAAGCATTATTTCGTGTGTTTATGAATCTTGCAAATTAATTAATACAATACAACACAAAGACATTATAATCAAACATAAAATATTTCCACATACATACATATTATATTTTTTTTACACATCATACATAAGGAATACAAGCTCTTAAGTTTAAAATTAAAGGAGTAAAATTAGTTTGAACCCAAATCATAAAATACTACAAATATTGTATGCGTTTAAGAGGGTATGATCGTAAGATCGTAGAAGCGTTTGAGGGAGTATGACCATAAGATCGTACTCCCTCCGTCCCACTCCAAGTGTCTGGTTACTGTTGGGCACGGGAATTAAGGTAGAGTTGGTTTGTGAGTATATGGTGGGGTCCACATAGTTGTTGGAGGGGAAAATTATTTCTATTTATAGAAAGAAAACATTTGTAATGGGACATCCAAAAATAGTAAGTAGGACATTTGGAATGGGACGGAGGGAGTAATATTTTACTACCAGGATCGAGATCATAGTAATTTTAAGATCCTACAAAGATCGGGATCGTTTCAGAAAGGTGTGATCGCAAAATCGTAAGATCGTTAGATAAGGATCAGGATCTTAACAACTATGGGTCAAAGTAAACTTGATGGAGGAAGTAGTAGTTTTTTGCCTTGACCGTACAATAAGATTCATATTTAAAACTACAAATGATAAATGAAAAAAAAAACCCTCTAGTCCCATAAGTTTTTTCAATTCCATAACTATCCCACAAATATCGAATTAGACGAATCCGTTCCATAATTACCATAATCATCGCCGAACCCATCCCTCCATTACGGTAGTTATGGGACGGGTTCAACGATGATTAGCGAAAAAACCGGATTCATAGACGGGTTCGGCGATGATTACGATAGTTATGGAACGGGTTCGGCGATGTTAGCGAAAAAATCGGGTTCATGGACGGGTTCGGAGAAGATTATGGTAGTTATGGGACGGATTCGTCTAATTCAATATTTGTTGGACTGTTTTAGAAATTTTTAGAGTTATGGGAGATATAAGTTTTTTTTTTTTTCCAATGATAAACCCCAAAAGATACTAAGATGATGACTATCAAGTTTTTCAACTAATTATATTAAAAAACTATACATTAGAAGTTATATATAAATATACTAGAAATCTTGCGGGGGCGCGCGCTATGCGGCGCGCACCCTGTAAGGCAAAAACATTATGAAAAAAAAATTAAGTTACATGATTGGAAGCCCTAATTGATTGTTAAAATTGAAAACAAAACAAGTAGAGCAATGTAATACTTTCTCCGTTTTCAAAAAATTGAAACGGACCCACAGTTCACGCAGTCCAATGCACATTTTAAATCATTAATAACTCAAATTCGGTACAAGTAAAAATTCTAAAAGTTGGATATTTAAAAACTACTCGACGAGACGAATCTAACAAGATCCCACTTGGCTATATTTTAACTTATATAACTATGATAAAACTTTAAGTTAAAGTGAATGTGTGAATAGTACCAAATTTCCCAACGTTTCAATTTATGAGAAACGGAGGGAGTATTAAAATACACAAAAACACAGTTTTATTTAATGCTAAGAAAGTTTTAGGAAATACTATACAACATAAAATGGATGAGTATTGCCATCCATGTTCATCGAAATTTGATTGTTAAGAAAGTTTTCAGTGAACATTAGCCATTACCACATTGATATGCAAGCACTGAAATAATCAGTTCTAGAAAATAATTGGCATCAAGAATTATTTAAGTAGGCAGCCCTTTATTCAACTTGCTTTTCATCCAAATTTAATTTTAGGTTTCCTTTATTATTACTCCCTCCGTCCCGCCTAACGTGTCTTGTTTGACTTTTTGACACTGTTCATTGTGCGACTTTGACACAATTATATTTTATGTATATATTTGAAAAAAATAGTCGAGTTGGGTTTTGTTAGAATCGTATGATTACGTAGTTTTAGAATATATATTTTACATAATTTTTCATTGTACATATTTTGAGATATTAACGATTAAAAAAGTGCATTGGATTGTGTGCAGAAGTCAAACAAGATAAGTTAAATGGGACATAGGGAGTATTATTATTATTATTTTTTTTTGGGGCCTGATTGACGCAGACTCAAATTCACATCTATGCCACCATCAGAAGAACACAAACTATTATTGTAAATAAAAGCCAACTCGAATTTTTTAACAAAGCTAATCGATCTAATAATATTTCTCTGGATTTTGGATTTTACCCTTTCATGCATGCATTGGTAGTGATGGGCTTTTGGGCAGTAAATGGTTCTTAAAATTCATTACCGTAAGGTTTTAAAAGTCTATATATAAAGTATTATCTATGAATTCAGATTCCATATTTTAGATTGAACTAAAACAATCCCCTTCTTTCAGTTACCATAATTCAATGGGACACAAATACATCATCAATTGCATCTAAGTATCTTCTCTATTCATCAAATAATTTCGTCTATCTATATGAAAATCATTTACTTGGAGAAGCAAGAAATCCCCCTGTGGTAAAAAAAACCCCAGTATGAACCAAAATTTGCCAATAGGCAAAGGCTCGAAAACAGCCAATCAGAACGTATATGTGAATGCAATTAGCCTTAGGGGGTTTAGTTTCTTGCCGAAACTTGGCAAGCGTTGAAGAGGAACAAAGCAAAGAGTTTTTCTTTAAGGAATCCCAATTCTCAAACATTGAACAGAATACTTAGGAGGCATGACGGCTTCCAATGTTAACAAATAAATCACCATATCCTGAAGAGAAACCTGAAACATCATGCACCAAGACTGAGGCCAATGCATCGCGCAAATTAGGCTTGGTATAATTAATCCACTACAGAAATTACCAAATATACTGCACCTTGAACTTCCAAACTCCCAGATACAATGTACAATTCTGTCAGTTTGATTGATGATGTTTCCAGAGCAAAAAGGGTAGGAACCCAAAAGTTGAAATGCAATCATCCTGTGGAAATCAGAAACTTGATTTTAATTATGAAACATGAAACTCCACATCCTCAGCTTTCTTCTCTATATATATGTAGGAATTAAGTAGGGGTGAAAACGGGACGGATACGGGCGGATAGTACTCGTCCCGTATCCTATCCCATATTTTTTTGTCGAATACGGAATCGAATACGAATAGGCCGGATACAAATACGAATTCGAATATTTCGGAAAACGGATACGAGACGGATTCGGATTTTAACTCGGATAATATTTTATTTTTTAAAATTAATTTTTTTTAGTATAATTTTTTAGGAGAAATCAAAATATATACTATGTAAGCTTAACTGATTTTTAAAATTTTCCAAAATCATTAGTTAGTTCGTTCAAGACATCTAAATAGCATCACTACAAGATGTTACGTACTACAGTTTACATGCAAAGAACCTAATGATATAGTCGAGTTGATTAATATGATTTGATTTAATTACATATGGCTTTCAAGCTTTTGATTATATTTATACATATAGTATTACTTATTTATTGTATAGTTAATATAAAACTATGATATACATATATAAATATATATATATATATAAAATTTTTCGGATATTCGGATATAAAATACGGATAATATCCGCATAAAATTCGGATTTTTTTCGGATACGGGCGGATATTTACAATCCCATATCCTGTCCCGTATCCGCCAAATATCCACCGGATATCAAAATTCGAATTCGGATTCGAATATAATCGAATACGGCATCGGATCGGGCGGGAATTATCCGTCCCGCTTTCACCCCTAGAATTAAGTAATCCTAGAAGCACCTTAGTTTACAATTTTCCAATTAGCATATGTAATAATAAGGTGCTTATGAAAGGTCAAAGGAGTTTTGTGAACCTCACGAAATCAAATAAGTTTTCAATACCTCATGGCACACAGCTGCACAGGATACCTGCCATTGTCTTCAGGAGTATTTGCCCACGATTCAACGATTGGTTGTGGACGACTTTGTATGACTTCTCTTACTCTGCCGGTCATCTGCCATCTTGTAGAGCCACTTTAATCTGCGTAGGATCCATCACGCCTTATAAAAAATGATGACGATTCCACTTTCAGCGGCCAAAACTTGTTTGAGATCAATTGTTCAACTAGTCGAGCTCAACTAAATCCATGATATAATTTCAAAGTGGATGAGTTGAAGATCCAATCCCTCCATTCTGTGAAAAAGAAGAGCAGGAGATCCATATAACAACATAAAATAAAATTAAAGATGACTTCTATCTATAGGATATGCTGAGTTTCTCCTGAAAGTAATAAATTTCTCACCAAGAAACACTGAAGGAGCCTGACATAAAAACAGATCACCTAATCACAGAGCTTCCTTCAGATTATTAACACCGGAGCTTGTTTACAAATAGCACAGAAAACATGTATCTAACTCAAATGGGAAAAGTGAGCAATCCAATAATTTGACCGCTAACAGTGTCTGAAGATCCCTACATACTCCTAATAGTCGAACTGAAGCAGTAAATAATTGGTGATGAGAAAATATGATTTGCTATAATAGTAATACGGCATGCATAACTTTGCCGAATGCTGACAGATACAATAATAACAAAATAGTATATTCTAGAAAAGTTAGACATGAACCATGATCCTTCAAGATATATTATTGGGTGAGAAGTTGGGCTGGTGTAATCTGAGAAGGCCGACAATGACTCGGATGAACCCTGCTGTGGAAAATAATGTTTCATAAGGTTGTCACAATGATACATATATGTCAGAAACACGGTTCGCTGGATAGAAGAGCCATAATTACTGGCAGCAACAGTTGTGACAACATAGGCAGATTCATACAACAAAAAAGGCATGAAAAAAGTCTTAGTCAACTGAACTGCAGTCTTCAGAACAGCAGAGTAAGTTGGAAATGAATTCTGTACATCTCCAGCGATGAAAATGAATTTACAGGAAGCTGTTATTTATTATCTTCCACAGCTGTTATTTACAAATAGCATATACTACTTGTCAAAAAACTCCTGTAGCAGCTACAGCGAGAATTACATCAACTCACAACGCCCTAACAAATACATGTAAATAAAAATAAGCATGAATAGAACTGGCAATACCTCGTAGCATCATTGGAGGAAACCTAAAAATTTGACTTAGCTATTTATAGCTGCCTGAGAAAACCCAAAAATTTGACTTAGCTATTTAGCAAATTCATATACTAAAATTTCAATCAGTGTTTCGTATTATAATCTAGTTTTTACAGAAAAAGCCTCCAACTTGGACATCAGAACCGATTCACTTCAAAATATTCACCAATAATTCAAACTAACAAGCACATAATATCCGATGTAAAATTTGCAGTCGAAGACAAAATAGAAGAATAAAAGAAATTGGCGTGTCAGACATACCACTTGAAGTTTATCGGAGACAATGGATTGTTGCAAAGAAGGGTGTGCAGTGGCCGGATCCTAGGTGATGATGGCTGGTGGCTGTTGCTTTTGGCGAAGAAGGGTGTGCGGTGGCGAGGCAAAGAGAAGGGCGGAAAGGCGAGAGCAGCAAGCAAGGCTGAAGAAGGGCGGCAAGACGAGAGCAACAAGCAAGGCTGAAGAGACAACGCAGATAACCAGACCAATAAGAAATACAGGAAAACACCACTCTGGGCAAACAAAATACAAGCACTATCCCATTGAAGCACATCGAATACAAACAAGCAACAAAAGCAATGCAAGTATAACCCAGACAAGACATAAAGAATACATAATTACATACAAGACAGAAAGAATACATAATTACATAATCTCCCAAATTTGGAGGCAGAGAACGAAGTCAATGTGAATGTGAGTAATCAAATGATAGATTACCAATTAGGGCAAATTAATCTGAACCTAATGAAAAACCCCAAAAATCAATGAGGGGAAAAATCACAAAAAGAAAACCTTACCTTTAAATCATCCAATTCAAACCTCCTGGCATAATCTTCAGCCACGATCGATGCAGTTGCAGCTTGTTTCTGCAGCACCGCCCTCTTCACCTGGGCCGAAGCTCCCAACGCTGCCTCATGGGGCTTCATTTCAAACAGGAGAAACCACCCCTAAGACGAATCTCCCGAAGTCCGATATCAGTGATTCAATTCCCTAAAGCAAGGAAAATGCGAAAGACTCATTTGGGCGAAGAAGAAAAGGAATTTAGGGTAGAAACAAAAATGGACACAGAGGAAGATCATCGAAGAAACAAACAACATAAGGAACAAAAAAATTTGAGATGCCTACCTACGGACGCCGAGTGACTGAAGCGTCGAATTCGTCAGACGGATTGTGGGATCGGGGCGCTGCGTTAGACGGGGCAAACGAACCAAACAGTGATAGGGCAAAGCAAACGCAAAAGACACAGGGACGTCGGCGACGAGTGGAGACCGGAAGTGGTGGCCCAATTTGGGCAAATCGCAACCGTAGAGACGACCGAGAACTATGATTACTGTTTAACCATAAGGTACTGTTCATCCCTAGTTTGGTGTATATATATACTAGAAATCGTGCTTCGCGCGCTACGCTGCGCGACTCGTTTAGTGCATTTTGTTGTGATGGTGTTGGAATGTATGTTGTGTGAGGCAAACACTATGAATTCCCTGATAGAAATGAAAGCAGCAGTATATGGAGATTGAACGAGTTTATGAACATCTTTCTTATTCTCCAATACAGCTTTCTTATGCCATGAACCTGAATTTACATGAAATCAAGCGTGCCTAAAGCGTGCCTAAGGTTGAGTATGCATAAGAAGAGATAACTATAGCAAAATAATCAATATCTTATAATACTGACGTGATATGCAACTTCAATCTCATGGAATCATCTCGGCGGTGAGGGACCTTGTCCTGTGACTTGTTGTGTCTCCTTATGCATTCTGGAATAGTTATGCAACTAATTATAAAATATATATATATATATATATATATAATTGGGTAGATAAATATTTAAAGGAAGAAATCGAAGAACAAAACAAAGCCCAGTAATTCTGCTCAGTTCATATTCGAGTAGTGTCTTACTGTGTATAATGATGGAATTGGAAGATTTATCATGAGAGCCAAATAATATTGAATGGTCTGGCACAAAATCAATTTGTCAAAATATAAGAAGAGCATGAATAAAACATGCAATATTTAAGGTAATTTGCCCCATGAGTTCTAGCAATTTAAATGCAATGCTGAACAAAAAAGTAGATGCTTCAGGCAGTCAGAGAATATGTCAACAGACAACAATAGTTACACCTGAACTATTAAAGTGAAATGGGTACCAAACAAAAGGGTATCCTGTTCACCAAGGTACAGACATTCAAAGAAAAAAAGAAAGAAAAGACTATCATAATTTATCTTAAAGATAAAATAGAATGAAAATAACATTTGGCAGACTAATCCATTAACTTCTAAACATTACTTTTTCAGCTCTAAATAGTATATACAGAGGAGAGATACCTAATCCCTGTAGTTTCCAATTGAATTATGAAAACATAATTAGTCTTCTGAGGACATTCATAAACCTTATTCACATAAACTTAGCCACAATAAAAATTGGTATAGTGCAACTATAGGCAATTGCAATAATCAACATCTTTCATGGTTTAACTTTCAATACATAACATTTAGTGGTAAAATAATAAGAAAATCTCAGCAACATATCAAACAAAACGATACCAAATGCTACTTACACACATGCTGGTGGCCATGAACCTTCGCACAGTGCTGATAACAAGCTTACAACTTGAATGATCGTGTATGGAAATTCACCCTAAGGATTGCAAAGAAGGCATCTAACAGGACCATCAATGAAATTATCCCTGTCCCAGAACTGAATACAAAGGAGACTCCTACAGGAAAAACAAATTTACTTAAATAACCCATCAGCATACCAGATACAATGCTTATGCTTCATGAACAGATTGAATAGACTACCTCTCCTCGGTAGATTTTCAACAGTATGTCCAATATTAATTTCAAATTATGGTCCTCAAACTGCAAGACAGGATGTTCAAACATCCAAGAGATCAATAATGCATAGATACTGTGTAAATATGTTAAAGACATACCTGAAGGTTGATCTCGTATGATGCAATAAAAGCTGATATAAATGTTCTAAAAACACTATGATAACCATCTAATGGGCCCTGAAAGTATGCATTTAAGCTCTAGGCTTATCCTCTCATACAAAAGGAAAGGGCAGCAATTAATGTTCGGTAATAACTAAGATACTCTACATGGATGTTTATGCAGTTCCAAAAGGTTTTAAAGGGGAAAACACCATGGCACATTGGCAATCATGGAGAAAATTGACCAAAAACCTTAGGAAAAAATGCTGATTATGGATTAAAATAGAAAAACAAAAACATAGGAAACTAAAAGTGATCTTTGAGCTTTAGCAACAAATTGAACCCTTCAAACCATAGAGGTACTGAACAAATTCTCAGAAGATTCGCCCCAATTTCTTATTCCAAAATCTATAGAGGGATTCATAGGGAATAGGGATTATGTCATAAGTATATGTCTTACTACATAAAACAAGCAATAGCAAGCTCGAATGTTATAAGAACTTTCCAAAAAACTTCAGCGATCAAAACTATACACAATCAACACATATCAAATTTTTTTCCCTATACAGTCAACACGATTATGTCAGAGCAGATGCCACAAAAAAAAAAAAAGAATTATTACAAGAATGGAGGCCAACATTACCAGATTCGACGGAGGGTTTAGGCAAGACAAGTTGAAGTTCGCCATAAATAGTCTTTAGGGTTGCAAGGGGGACGAGTGCTTCCTGGGGGTTTGCTTCGCCCTCAGCGTGAAGCGTTTACTTCCATTCCCAAATGGTGCTTTTGATACCCTTGTTTGTTTTGTGCAGCGAGTCCTTCTCCGCTTCCAGAGCCTTGATTGTTCGCTCCTGAAGTAGTGACCTGCCACAGAGGGTTGCGAAAATGCCGACAAGAAGCATTCCATTCCAAGCTGGCCATTAGAGTATCAGAAACTATAGCCTTAAACTCTACACCTGCAAAACTCCACTAAAAAACAGCCCTAGACATCATTACCAAAAACAAAAGTCTCCAAGAACAAAACCATATCACATACCTGGTAAATTTGCTTTACACAGTAGGGTTTAAAATTAAACCTCCACAGCATACAAAGCAAGAATTAAATAATCAAATTCACATATTTTAATTGTCCCAGGTTCTAAGAATGTACAAACAACTTCTAGAAAAGTTCAAGGAACTAAGAGAAATTAATGCTACTTACAGTTTCAGAACCCCAAATGATACCGGAAATTTCCTCAATAATAAATCATTCCCTCACATAACAAAACCAAGCAAGAAAGCACAAGAATCAATAAATGAGTTAAAGTTGTGTGGCTTTAAATTATCTAATTAAGCCGGAGCACTCGAACGAACGGAAAAGTTATAAATTTGCTGCCCAATCCTCCAGCTCTCAAATTTGTCGACAACAAAGGAAACAGAGAAACCCAAATAAGCAAATACAAAGATAAACGCATAATCAAGACACCAAATAATTGTTAAGACCCAACACACACTTTCAAAGATCTTGAAAGGCAAATAATTTCATATGCAAGGCCCGATTATTAATTGCCACACGAGCATATGTTTAGCAAAATTAAATTACATAATGCATTTTAAAGACCATTGAAGAAAGAAAACACAGAAAAGCATTAAACTCCAAACTGGGAAGAACAAACAGTAAAGAGGCCAAATTTAAACAGTGAAATCCAAATATTGATGGCATTATTAACTTTCCCAGTATGTAAGACATAAATTCTTTGCAAGTAAAAGATCAAATTTAGCACATCAATCTTCATCTGCATAATTACAAGTGAAATGGACACATTTACAAAATTAATATCTATAAGAAGAACAACTAAGAGGATTTGATATAATCATCAAACAATAGAAGCATTTGCATATAAGCAGGGGTGACAGTGCTTTAACCAAACTCCTCCACTAGTTTGGAGGATTCGTCTGCTTTGACTACGCAGCAAGGTAGATCATCTATCTCTTACTATAGAAAACTGAAACAACAATATAGTTTTATCATGCCAAAAAGAAAACATGATTCAGTAGGTTCACAAAGTTAATCACATAAAGGCAAAGAAGACTACTTGCGCAAATTATGTATTTTGTCAAAAACAAATCAATTTGTTCAAGTTCCACGAAACGGATTATCCATACTAATGATTGGGAACTATGAAAACGGAACAACCCAGCGAATTCAAGAATGCACCATTACCTGAATCGGGGGCCGGCGGGACCAGACCGCAGCGAGCTCCCCGGAATGAGGGCTAGGGATGCCTTCCCGTCGAAATTGAGGTTGTCGCCAGAGCACCCTGCAGGCCGACGGTGGTTGAAGAAGCGGTTGCGTGACAAATACACGGCCTTCGCACGGACGGGTGAGGAACCCTTGTTTTCGAATCGATTAACACTTTCAAAGATCTTGAAAGGCAAATAATTTCATATGCAAGGCCCGATTATTAATTGCCACACGAGCATATGTTTAGCAAAATTAAATTACATAATGCATTTTAAAGACCATTGAAGAAAGAAAACACAGAAAAGCATTAAACTCCAAACTGGGAAGAACAAACAGTAAAGAGGCCAAATTTAAACAGTGAAATCCAAATATTGATGGCATTATTAACTTTCCCAGTATGTAAGACATAAATTCTTTGCAAGTAAAAGATCAAATTTAGCACATCAATCTTCATCTGCATAATTACAAGTGAAATGAACAAATTTACAAAATTAATATCTATAAGAAGAACAACTAAGAGGATTTGATATAATCATCAAACAATAGAAGCATTTGCATATAAGCAGGGGTGACAGTGCTTGAACCAAACTCCTCCACTAGTTTGGAGGATTTGTCTGCTTTGACTACGCAGCAAGGTAGATCATCTATCTCTTACTATAGAAAACTGAAACAACAATATAGCTTTATCATGCCAAAAAGAAAACATGATTCAGTAGGTTCACAAAGTTAATCACATAAAGGCAAAGAAGACTACTTGCGCAAATTATGTATTTTGTCAAAAGCAAATCAATTTGTTCAAGTTCCACGAAACGGATTATCCATACTAATGATTGGGAACTATGAAAACGGAACAACCCAGCGAATTTAAGAATGCACCATTACCTGAATCGGGGGCCGGCGGGACCAGACCGCAGCGAGCTCCCCGGAATGAGGGCTAGGGATGCCTTCCCGTCGAAATTGAGGTTGTCGCCAGAGCACCCTGCAGGCCGACGGTGGTTGAAGAAGCGGTTGCGTGACAAATACACGGCCTTCGCACGGACGGGTGAGGAACCCTTGTTTTCGAATCGATTAACACAATGACCTCCGCAAAACTCACAAGGAGAAAGGCGTGCACCGGCGGCGGCGTGAGGGCGCGGACGCCGTGAACTGCGTCGCAGATATGGCAGATAAACCAAGCATGATGAACACCAACAATAAAATAGAGTCAACACCAACAAACAAGCGAAGAACGCAAAAAAAAGTTTAAAATTTCCCGGAATATCAAAACCCATCAATAAACTCACCGCATCCGCTCGAACCTGCGCAGATGGAGGCTGCTTCTGTACAGGAAGCGCAGAAGGTGACCCTGGTATCCTGCCGCTTTTGCTGACGGCGGGGAGGGGGAAGAGCGGAGGGCTGAGACCGGAGGCGCAGGGCGGAACGTCGAGGCGGGACCGAGCAGCGTACCACCGACCCACCCTTTACACCAGTGATGTGGCCACGAGCAACGCGAGGGCGGCGCAAGGACACAGCCAATTTCATACCCAATCACTGCATTTCATCCCCAATTTTGAGGCCCCAACACTTTAACCATAAAATTAGAGTGAATCCTTACCTTAACGAGCTCCTGCCGAGAGGGAGAATGAGACGAAGGGCTGCGAAGGGGACTGGAAACCAGAGGCTGAAAGAGGCGAGCACACAGAGAATTTGAAGCCGAGGGAATTGGGGATGGGAAGATTCATAAAAATGGTACCGGCCGAGGAGCACACAATTGGGGATTGGGAAACAAAATTAGGTCAAATGAAACGCAGGTCTGCAAGGACAACGATGAAGAGGCGGCGGATGCGTGGCAGCGCTTCAACCGAAAGAATGTGCGACGGTAGGGCAGATTCTGAAAATACGACGTGGAGGTGCCAGTGCCGAATCTGACTGGCCGAAATGCACCGGCGAACAATCGGGCAATCCGGCTGTGACGGAAAAAGGATTGGGGATTTAAACAGAACAACGCAGATAAGGAATTGGGGAAAAAGAAAAAGGCAAGAGACGAGGTTTTGGGGAAATAGGCAAGAAGAAATACGAAGACAAGAAGGGCAAATCGGGCAATCCAACCCTACATTTACTATTTCTCCCAACAGTAACCAGGCATTGCATATATATATGACCGCGGCTATTCCTACTCCAAGTTTTACTAACATCACCCCATTGCTAAGTATACCCCATCCATAAGTTTAAAAATTATACCATATTCTACATACACCCCATAGCCAAAGACATAATTACCCTTATACATAAAATAGAAAAATATAGTTCAATCCTACACCCTAATTGCTTCATACACCCCACCCTTCACCCCATTCCCTTCCTCCCTTCATACACCCAGGGGAAACGAACGACAGAGAAAATAGAGAAGCAATCATACACACCATCGAGAAGGAAGAGCACGTCGAAGAGGATCCCAAAACCGATCGACACAGCAGCTTCAAACTAGCAAAAAACAAGCACCATGGACAGATTTAAAAGTAAGTAAGTTAGAGAAGTTAGGGTTCATTTGTAATTGCTTGACCCATTTGTTGTAAATGTGAATTTGAAATGTTAAAACCCTTAAAACACTTCCATTTAGGTCTAGTACTAGTACATTGATGTTTTTCGTATTTAAAATTGCATTTGGGTAGAGTTTTGAGTGGCCAAGAGTGAAAAGTTGGAGGTTGAAGAAGGCCCCTGTTCGGCCTCTGTTCGGCACTGGTGTGCCGAACAGCATGTGTAGTGCGCGGCGCAAGTCGCCGCGCACTATGGTAGGCGTGCGGCATAAGCGGCCGCACGCTACCGAGACCGTGCGGCCAAGTTGGCCGCACGGTCTTAAGCCTGTTCGGCCGTGCACGGCCGAACAGGTCTACAGGTTTACTTTTTTAATTTTTTTTTTCTTCTCTTTCTCTTCTCTATTATGCAATGGTATTTATACTTATAAATTTCACTTTAATTTCAGATTTTTATCAGACACTTCGTAAACGGCCAACAGCATCGGCCCGAGCCGAATGGGTACGGCAGCGTAGAGATGCTGGATATCCAGCGATTCACCTGTATGACTACGAGGAGCCTGTTGTAGATCATGATGCACCTCCAGTAGAGGCTGTTCCGGATTTTGCACCTCCAGTTCATGATCCTCTTCCACTTGAGCCCGTTCAGGATTTTGCCACTCAGGAGCCAGTGGCCCACCGATCACCTGTTGTAGATCATGCTCTGCCTCCAGACGAGCCCGCTCAGGATGACGGTGATGACCATATTGCACCGCCTTTACTCAGGCGTTTTAGGTACCACGTCGCATATGATATATGGAATGGCCGTGAGCGAGCGCCGCTCAAGATCGTTAGCCATGCCGTGAAGTTAACGACATGGGAGATTGCGAACGGGCGCGAGAACAGACGGTTCCGACACTACATCAGGCGATCTGGTTTTGACAAGATTAGAATGATCACTTTTAGGGCACCGAACAAGAACCTGATCGAGGCCTTTATCGAGAGATGGCATCCAGAGACTAACACATTCCATCTACCATTCGGCGAGATGACGATCACGTTGGATGATGTGTTTTGTCTCATTGGTCTGCCGGTGATAGGGCGACCCGTTCTCTCCGGTCGCGATGGTATTATTACATTTAGTTTTGTATTAATTTCATGTGGTGTATGGTTCATTAAATAAAATTGAATGCCTACATTTTCTACTTCTAGGTGTATCTATGGGCCACGAGGACGTTGCAAATTTGCTTAGGTACCCCACAGATCAGGTGACAGCAGAGATGGTGAGGGTTAGGGGGGCTCAAGTTTCTTTGGAGTGGTTGAGATTAAAATTTCACACGGGTATGATATCGGAGGAGCGCGACGTAGTGAGGAGGACCGCAAGGGCCTACATTTTATATGTATTGGGGAGTGTCTTGTTCCCTAACAAGAGCGGGTCACGTGCTGATGTGAAGTGGCTCGAGTTTCTGGATAGGATCAACGGCGTTTCAGACTATGCTTGGGGAGCTGCAGTCCTTGCATACCTGTATAAGCAGCTCACTGTGGCTGCCACCGCAGAGATAAAGCAGGCGGTGGGATATTGGACATTGATGGAGGTATGTAGTTTTCTAATCACATATTATGAACTGATACATTCAATTAATGACTTTTATGTAACGTTTGCCACAGGCTTGGATATACGAGCACTTCCCTACGATGGGCAGGCCACCCGAGGATCCCGATTACACAGGCGATGGACCCATGTGCGTTAGGTGGACGCAAGAAGGGCATACTGCACAGACGGTCGACCGTAGACGTGCATGGCGGGACAGATTGGACGAGCTCACAGCGGACGAGGTACTCATTGTAACATAGATATACATATGATAAATATTATGGATTTATTTACCTAATCAACAAAAATGAAATGTAGGTGATATTCGATCCGTACACTGAGGTGCGGGGGGTTTTCCCACGGCCGGAGTCCGCTCTTTACCGTGGCTATTTATCTGCTGGTGACATTGTTGAGCCATACATGCCCGATCGTGTACTTCGACAGTTCGGGTATGTACAGACGATTCCACCCGCCCCATTGGCGGAGCACTTAGACCGCGGCACTAGGGACACTCGGAGCACAAGGCCTTACTGGCGTGAGCTAGGGGAACAGTTCACCACATGGGATATACACGTCCTTACCGATGTACGTTTGGGTCGACTGGCGGGGTACCCACATGAGTGTTCCCCTTCATATATGGATTGGTATACCGCGCATTCACACCCCAGGGTTCAGAGACCGATTCAGCGACCTCAACCCAGGCACCGTGCACCTGTCCGTGTAGACCACGCCATGCGAGAGCACCAAGTTAGAGCATATCTGAGACAGTTTTTGGACGACGATGATCCGAGAGTTCGCGATATTATCCATACTGTCTATGCGATGATGGGTGGTCGGGATGGGGCGGGACGAGATGACTGACTTCGTGCGCGTGATGAACTTTAGTGTTTTTGGGGGTATTGATTTTGTTACTTAAAACGATGTTTGATATTCGATGTTATTCACACTGGCATATTCGGGAACATTTAGATATTAATCTATGATGGCTACAAGATGAATTTAGATTGGATTTTGAATGTTATAAATTTTGAATGATTATGATTGTTGATTTCATGTTTGTTTGATGGCAGCCGGACGAAGTGAAAAGGTCTGAGAATTTGGTCAAATACGATAAATGTGTGAAAAAATTTGAAAAAAAAAAATACTGGGATCAGGTCTGTTCGACCAAGGCGGCCGAACATTGAAAGAACCGCACGGCAATGATTGCCGTGCGGCAAGAAACGCGTGCGGCGACGGGCGCCGCACGTATTATGAGGTGCACGGCCGCTTCGGCCGTGCACCCTGAAGGCCGCGCGGCTGTCCTGGCCGCGCGTCACACGACGTGTTCGGCCCTCTCGGCCGAACATACCTGTAACATGAACAGTAAAATAAAAATACAAACTTCAATTTTCAGGTTCAAATTCACTATAAAAGTTCAAATTCAACTATATAATCATATGTCTCATACAAATACAAACTTAAACATATCATTGTGAATTCTAATACATGATCACATCGCCCAATGTACTTTATCTAAATTCAATGGTTCCGGATCCAGGTCGACGGACTCGCCCGTGCTCGGTCTAGAAAAATCCGATAGATAATAGCCATCGAGACGATGCCTGAGCGTGTCACTCCAAGTAGTGGCAACCGGGGAGTGATACTCCGTCCACTGAGCAATGACGGGCGGTAGAGGGGATTCATGGGCTAGGTATACCTTTGAACAAAGAACAACACATTAATAAGAAATTGTGCTAAAAATGACCAATTAATTTACATAACGTATACTTACAGCAATGAAATGACAGCCATTCAGAAGGGCAATGCACAAGGTCTGCTTTAGTTCACCGGGAGGTGTGAGTAGCGGCAAGTATGTGTTGTTCACATTGGCGGACAGAGCAACAAGGGGTACATTGTACACTGTAGCAACAAGGTGGCCCATCTCAGGCAGACAGAACCAATGCTCAGGATCGGCTTTAGCCCCATAGCAATTCAACACATTGAGAATATACTCCACTCGGCCTTGCTCAAGAAACACCTTATCGTACAATGACTTATTGTTCTCTAAGTGATGCATCAAATCTGACCTGACACGAGACCACGACTCCTCTGTCCATTTTAAAAGCTCAGCAATGGCCCGAAATCCACAATGTCCATCTGCCTTCACATCCTTGATCCCAACTACGTATGTTTTGAAATGGTCTGGTGCATTAATACACGCTGGCAGTGGACAATTACTTACAGCACGCCCCCGACGGACCTGTAAAGGATTAATACGATACTCGTATGTAACATAAATGCTCGATATAGACATGTGAATCCGAAAAAAAAAAAAAAAAAAGATTACCAATACCTTGGGTTTCGTCGGTCGTCTGGCGGATGTAAAAAATGGAACAGCTGAGACAGGACCGGCATCGTAAATGATCTTAGAGACATCGGGGGAGCAACTGTCCACCAGCTCAAATGCACTGGGATCCCTCTTTGTGGAACCCTTCTTCTTCGCTGACTTTGGTGGTCTCCCCCGAGGCCGGACCGGTACAGAAGGCTCATTCAACGAAGTGGTGCTGGGATTTACCAATTCATTGAACTTCCTCCACATCATTTTTTTACCTGCATCATCCAACGCATTCCACTTGTCCGTTGCACTCCGGAACAGTTCATTAATATCCGGGATCACATCCTGTTTCACACCGTCCACAAAACGAGGTGTCCAATCCAATTTCTTCCAATGGTCATCAATCTGATTAAGCGGTATAGGCATTTTCTTGGATACGTACTCTGACAGTTCATGAGCACATGGCAGCCCGCAAGTAGTACGTAGAACGCATCCGCAGAAATCGGCATCCATCACACCCTCGGGTAGATATCTGACCACCTCAACCATCATATCAAGTGCATATGCCGACACAAATCCTCGCAGCTCTTGAAAGATAACATTCCGGTACTTTTTGGCTTGCTTATTCCGACTCACTTCAAACGATTCTGTAATTGCTTGATGTGCATTCACCCATAAAGTATTGATGGTCGCCCAACAAGTCTCAAAATTCCCCATAGAAGTTTGCAGCTGCCTTTTCAACACTGAATGGTGACTCTCCACTCTGCAAAGATTTCAAATAAGGGAAATGTATCAGTACACGATTAAGAATATAGACTACTGGGACAGTTATAATCAAATTTATATTTATCACATACCGGGATGTCGAAGTGTTCCCATAGTGCTTAATCTTGTTTGTGGAATATCCCACAAATTTCTCCCTCCAAGTTTCACACCATTGCTTAAGACAGTATTCAACGGCCGGTAATGCGTAGGCAAAATCATTGCACAGACGGTTCACTTGTTCTTTAAACATATCCTCGGAATCTGACGCCATTACATTTTGCCACTGACTGTAAAACAAGTTCCATTTTTCCTTTGTTTGCAGGTGTTTCTTGCAATTTGCCACCACATTCTTGTTTATATGCCATCGACACAATAGTTGCGTGGCATCGGGAAATATTTTCTCAATTGCATTTATAAGCGCCAACTCTCTGTCAGTCAAAATCACACTTGGCAAACTTTTTGAATCCATCAACGTAAGCAACATCTCAAGTGCCCACGTATAGTTATCCTCCTTCTCCGCCTCCAAATAGGCACAAGCAACAAAAAATGTCAAACCCGTAGAGGTAACACCCACTATCTCCAACAAGGGAAATTTAAATCGATTTGTTTTGTAGGTACAGTCCATCAACAACACATGTGGAAACGCATGCAACAATTCAATGCTCTTCTTATGTGCAAAGAAAATATCTCGCACCTCACTAGTTGACTCATACCTGCGATGATTGTGGTGATAGCCGTTCTCATCTAACTTTCCCAACACGTATTGCATTTGGGTACGTCCGGCTCTATCCTTCACACGGTGTTTCTGGCGGCAGTTGTATATTGTCTTCATTGATGACACATTCTTAGGGAAAGTAGCCTTTAGGTCGAAGTACAACTCCTTGGGCCTCACGTTGTGCAACGAACCTTTCACCACCAATTCCTCCTCATCGGGTGTCAACCGCTGCATGTATGCATGTCCCTCGAAATAATTTGCAAGCCCATGATTATGGATTGCATGCACGACCACAACTTCCCATTCCCCACCAATGGTCACCTCTTGAGCCTTTAGTTCAAATGGACACCCACATTTCTTTGATTTCCCTTCCCTCCGCCGGACATCCTTCCCTTGCCCATCTTCACATTCACCGGTATCTTCTTCATTTGGTAAGTTTGGATTCTTCTTCCCTTTCCATTCACGGTACTCACCCCCGCGCTCACATTGAAAATAAACACGGGATTTCCTTGTGCCCCCACCCGCATCTGACCTCTTAATAATAACCACCATGTGTTCCCTTTTCGCAGTGCCCTTTACCCAATCTATGACAGCTTGTTTCGAAGGATAGTGAGCATAAGTCGTGAATATGTGAGTGTAGTCTTGGCCAACGACATCGGTGCTCAACTCATTTCCAATTGGATTTTCAGTGGCTAGTGTACCACTCCATTTCGTCTCAAGAGAAGGTGGTTTCTGCAAGAAAAAGTATTGAAAGAGGAATGAGAACAAAAAAAAAAAAATAAAATAATAGGCTCTGCCTTCAGGTCCGTTCGGCCATCATGGCCGAACAACCAGAAGAACGCGCGGCCGGATAGGCCGTGCGTTAAATGATACGCACGGCCGGATCGGCCGTGCGTCCCAAGCGATGCGCGGCCTTCTCGGCCGAACGTTAGGCTACGCGTGCGGCTCCATTGGCCGTTCGTCGTGCTATGCGTTCGGCAGACCAGTGCCGAACAGCTGTGCGAAAATTTGGAAATTTCATTAACTTTAAAACATTACCTCTCCATCCCAAGGTGGCCATTGATCCTCCATTTGTTAGGCAATTACTCTACACCACTTTTCCTTCGATTTTTGCTATCTTTTGGGGAGAATGTGTGGGTTATGTGGAATGTATAAGCACTTAGGGTTTGGAGGGTTTTGGTGGGTTGGAAAGGGTTTGATTTTGATGGGGTGTTTGAAAAGGTTAGGGTTTTGATTGGGTGGGAAGGGTTTGAATTTGTGATGAAATTTGTGGGGTGTATGTAGCAAATTTGTGTGTATGAGTTTTTGTGTTTTTTTTTTTTTTTTTTTTTAAGTTGAGGGGTATTTTGGGTATGAGGAAAAGGGGGTGGGGTGATGTTAGTAAAAGGAGGGGTAAGAATAGCCCGCGTCTATATATATTAGATATTAGATTAGATATACATTTATAGTTTAGTTATAAAATATACTCCCTCCGTCCCATATTTATCTTCTTCGACACTGTAGATACGGAGTTTAAGAAAGTTGTATTTTATTATTTTCATGTGTACTTTTTGAGGGGTAAATTTGTCTCTTTTTGTCTTGTAGTGCAATTGTTAATAAAATTAAGGATTGGTTTTTCTGTAAATATATGGACATGTAGGGACATTTTAGTAAAAAAAAAATTTCCTTTTTGGGGTAAGAAGATAAATGTGGGACATCCAAAAACGGAAAGTAAGAAGATAAATATGGGACGGAGGGAGTAATTACATACTCCCTCCGTCCCAATATAAGTGGCCCCTTTCTTTTGGGCACGAGAATTTAGTAGTGGGATTTAGTAGTTAAAGTGGTGTGAGTAAATTTGACTAATTGATCCATTTAATTTATAATGGTTACATTTGACTTTTAACCATATTTATTATTTAACTTTGACTTAATGTTATCGTAATGATGTAGAAAGACAAAAATAGTCAAGTGTGATCTTGTTGGAATCATCTAATCGTATAGTTTTAGAATATATATTTTATATAATTTTTATTTATACCCATTTTGAGATATTAATGGTTTAACATATATAGGGACTTTGTGCAGAAAGTACAATTGTCATTATTGTGGGGTTTTAATCATGTTTATGTTAATCTAATTTACTTAAAAGGGAAAGTGGTCACTTTTAATGGGACACCCCAAAAAGGAATAGTGACCACTTTTAATGGGACGGAGGGAGTATTAAAGATTATAAAAATTACTTCATGTATAATACAATACGGTGTCAGTCTATACAAAAGTTTCAAATGATCACCGTCCTAAAAATTACAACACTTTCCGACTACTTGCTATTTTGATCAATTTGCATAAATTCTTTCCCAATTTAACATTACTTTCCCTTAGTTTAACTGAAAATTCACTATATGTATTGTGAGCACAAGTGAGAAAAGGGGATAATATTAGTACTAAATATGAGGAAAATGTGTTTTCAGTGGTAGACCATCCTCCGATCCTTCTATCGTTTTAACGACGTTTGGATTGTAAGTACATATGATGAGTGCATAAATGAAAGTAAATATGAGTGCACACATTGGATCATATTGTACACAACAAACATACATTAATAAACATAATTGTAGTAAAAAATATGTAATAGTGTGGAAGGGAAAATTGTTAACTAGTACTGCGATGCCGTCCTAACCCCAGCATTAGTATGATACTTCATTCGTTTTTTAATAACTTCTCTATTTCTGCACAGTCCAATGCCCATTTTCAATCATCAATATCTCATATTATATATAAGTAAGAATTATAAAAATTTGATATTATAAAACTACGCGATTAGAGGAATCCAACAACATCTCACTTGACTATGTTTTATCTTATATAACTGTGATAAAAAGTTGAATCAAAGTTACTTAATGAATAGTTTCTACTATAAAATGGGAGAACATAAAAAAAGGAGGGAGTATTATATTATTCGCTTCGGGTAGGGCTCTCACGTTTTTGTTTTTGGGCATGTCTCAAAAGGTCTCATACTAATGGAATTAGGCGAACTGGTGATCTCTTATATTCCATATTCTTCCGGTGTGGGATATGGGTTTACTACCCAACAGGCCCCAATTAACATAGGAATTTGATCGATGACTATTGAGTGGCTACTCATTTTGTCTTAATTTTTAGAAAATCAATAAAGTAAGGTTTTGCAATTGGGCTTATATCGCATGGCATGAAAAAAATAAATCGGGACAAATCCAATAGGTAGAACCAAACTTGCAATTTAGCCTATACTTCTGTTATATTGTTTTTAATAATTATTCCACTTTGGTTTGAAGCTACTCGAACATGTACATGGCCTGATGACGATTGAGGAAATGACACACACAATTAGTACAATTATCTTCTATTTGAACTATCTAAAAATTTATGCGTCACTTAACCCCCAAATTCGTTTATTACCAAAATTCGAATTCTGTGACCCAAATTCTTTAATTTAGCTACCATGGATACAGGGTGTTATGGAATTCTGCGGATTAAATAAAAAATTCTTGTAAAGCTTCACATTTCACATCTCTTGTCAGTTTGCTTAATTCATCCTCTTGTTGTTGGGAGAATATGTTCACAACCGACGTTTGAACAAGTTCTATTGATACCCTACTAAAATCTTATCCGGACAAATTATTTTTGGAAAGACAGCTGCCGGTTTTGCTCAAGGAAACTCTCAAGGGTTAGATGATGATTTTCTGGGATTGACTCGAGTTTTATGGCAACACAATATTCTATCCCAGGAAACTCCATCCTAAGGAAAGTTGAGTTATGGTAATATTTTCTTACCTTAGAATGAATGGAGCCACACTTCAAAAGACTGCACAAGGGATGGAAGAGCACCTTGGTTGTAACACATTTTCGCATATCAAAATCTCGATTGAAGTGCAAGTGATTCCTTGATCGTGTTCGTGATTTCATCTTGAGATGGAATCTGTGATCCACCTTGTGTAATGGTATTTATCACCTTTATGCAACCGAGTCTGGACTACTTGGATCGAAAAGAGTGTGATTGCTCTTTGATTGGGATTGACGAGTTCAATCAAGTAGACTTTCCAAGGCATCGTCAATCTGCGTTTAAACGAAATACCTTGAGAAGGAGGATCCGCAAACAGGTTTCATCAAGGGTAAACTTGGAGGAGCCTTCGATGATTTGGGAGTAAGGTCGGGGAGAACTTCACCAAAACCAGTGAGGATTTTGGGTTGCAGAAATTGCCGCTTGTTGATTGGAGTTTGTGACATGGTAGCCCGGATCAACCAACCGAATAACCCGAACCATGTCAATCAAAGTGGGCTTCTTTTAATTAAACTAGTATTACCCCGTCCAATGGGAGGGAATTTAAAAACCTGAAGAAAAAAAATCGAATTTAACAAATAAAATTGTTCAATTTTATTATATCGATTACAATCCCCAGCTCCTTAAACTATTTTAAACATTATATGAATACATGTATACATTGTACAACAACCGAGCAATATACAATAGCCCACTACCAATACTTCATACTCCCATCCCATTTATAGTGTCCCAAAAATTTTGGGCACAGTACGTTATGTAGGGATAGTTAGTATTTAATGTAGGGGTAGATTAGTATTTAAAGTGGGCGTAAATTAGGGATTTATATGATGTGATAGTAATGTTTTTGAATTTTTAATTGATTTATTTATTTGTGATTTGATAGTTGTGAGTTTGAATTTATTAATAGTATTTATTTATTGATGTGATGTGATGTAGTAGGTTTAGTTAGGGGTGGGCAAAAAAATTCAAACCGAGTCGTTGAACCGCTGATTTGAACTGAAATCGAATCGAATTTTCGGTTAAACGGGGGGTTCGGTTCGAATACAAATACTTCACTGCAAGTATTTGTTCGGTTACCGTTTTTAAGAATTTTTTCCCCTGGTTAACTGAACCGAACCGCATATTATTAATTTATTATTAAATTTAATTTATAAATAGATATTTTTATATCTACATGGAATATGCCAACTCACATCCAATCAATTTAACCTCCGATCAATAGTAAAACACTAAAAATCTAACCCTAATTTCAACTGCATATTATATTTCCTATGTCTAAAATGCTCTCTCCAAATGCTCTCGCCTCTCCGTCCCCTGATGATCCCCCCTTGTTGCATGTCTCGCCCACTGCCCCGACGAATCCTTTTGTCTTTAAGGGTGATAAGAAAATTTCAATTCGCGATATTGTGTTAGACGGAAAGGATGCAGCCACGGCTTCATCTGAGGGTGAAAAGTTTTCAGCAGACATGGTGAAGTTAGACTTCCTAAATGGGGATAGGCTTAAACCTCGTATCACTTTTAATCCAGCTATCTTGAAGAGGTTATACAAACCATGGGAAGATGCAATCTTTGTTTCAGTCCTTGGGTAGAAGGTATGGTTTCTTGCCCTAAAAGAACGCCTGTCACGAATTTGGAAAATGATGAAAGGCAGCTTCGAAATGGTGGACCTTGATGAAGGCTATTTTCTTGTCAAGTTTGACAAGAATGACGATCGAACTAGGGTGCTCAATGGAGGTCCTTGGATGGTGTTCGATAGTTATCTCACCATTTCTCCATGGAAGCCAAATTTTGATGCATCGGATAAGACCCCAAAAAAAATATTGTGTGGGCTCGCTTTCCGAGGCTCGGGATGGAAATGTATGATGAGTATGTGATCGACAAGATGGCGCTTGCAGTGGGAACACCAGTGAAAGTGGATGATATGACGAAAGCGGTTAAACGGGGGAGATATGCTCGTGTATGTATTGAAATTGATTTAAGTGAACCTCTAGTTACTGGTGTTCTTGTTGGAAACCATTGGCAGCGGGTTTCATACAAAGGCTTACATCTTATATACACCTCTTGCCAAAGGTATGGACATGCAAGTCATGTGTGCAAGGTAAAGGAGAAGTTGGGGGAGGAACAAACGGTGGTGCAGGTTGCCGTAGTTCAAGGTTATGTTGAGCACGGTAACACTGTTCTTGAAGGAAGTAAAGACAAAGTTGAAGGAAAGAGGCCTGTTGAGACATGCTCCTCTTTAAGCATTCTGCAGGGTGAAAAGGTTGGAAGAAAAGAGGAGAGGGTTGATTTACCACATTTAGGGGGTAAATACAAAATGGCAGAAGGGAGCAAAGATGAGGGTTCTGATTTCATCACGAAAAAGGGAAGTTCTGATGAGCATATGGAAGTGGAGGAGGCTGATGGCAGTGGGGACTTGAGTGTTGAGGCTCCTAATCAATCGGAATGTGGTGATTGGGTTAAGGTGATTAAAAAGAAGAATAGGGGGCCGGTTAAGGTAAAAGTTGATGGACTCAAGCCCAATCATATGGCAATGGGCTTTAAGGGGAACTCTTATAAGTCCAAGCCCAACATCTTATATAGAGGGGTAGGACATCTGAAAAAGATTACTAACACAGGTAATCGAGATAAGAAAAAATTGGGGGGAAGGATGCCAAGGTGACTGGTCAAGGAAATCAAGGAGGGATGAAGTGGAGTGATGATGGGGGAAACAAAAATAGCAAACGAGCGAGACCTCCGGCATCTATCGAGGAGGAAAATTCTAAAGAATTGACGGCTGGAAGTCCGGAAGCTGTGAGAAACATTCCATCCCATGGCAATGAGAAATTAGACAAGGAGGACCGCGAGATGGCTGATGGCTCGAAAAAGGAGGAAGAAGTTGATAATGACGACACTTAACGGTGGATTGGAGGGTATTTTGGCTTGTTCCTTTATTCATTTATGTTTTATGGATTTTATATCATTTAGAAAGTATAAAATGGTGGCTTGGAATGTGGGTAGAATTATGGTCTAAATTCGCGTAGGATGCTTAAGGAAATGTTGAGAAAGCATTCTCCGGATTTGTTATTTTTGTTTGAGCCTCACTCCCCATTTGTCAATTCGAAGAATCTGTTGTTGCAAGAGGGGTATGTTGAGGTCTACATTCAAGAGGAGAGTGGCATCGGTGATGGAGGATTTTTTCACCAGTGTGGGCTTTTCCGCCGGGTCTCATTCGTGGGTTTTGGAAGTGGAAGCCTTAGACGTTTGCTTCCCAAGATTCTAGTTCGTTGGTGTGATGTTTTCCTTTTTCTTGTGTTTCTGTCTCCTTCCCCTATTTGACTGTTTCATTCTTTTTGCTTCTTTAATTTTTTTTCCATTTAATTTATTTGTGTGTACTTTGTTGGCGCTCATAAAAAAAAAAATCCCCAATTGCGCCGCCTCATGCCCTCACCATTTGCTGCTCTTCCTCCCTTGTTCAACTCGTTCAGATTTCCAACTGGCAGTGGAAATCGACGGCCTCCACTTGCTTGACCAACGCCGACACGCTATGCTTCGTTCTCTCCTCGTCTGGTCACACCTCGCGTTCGATCTTTCCTCCAGGCTCCAACTGATGCGTTTAAGCCCGGCCCCATTACGGTGCTCGTCCCTTGGTTGTCGTGTTACAAATTAAATGTTGAAATCGTATCATCGAATAATGAAATCAGGTTATAATTGCCGTTTTGATGTGAATGTATATCTGTATTTGTATGAAGTCGCAGTGTTGTTGGTTTCTTCTTCTTTTTTCTTCTTCTTTTCCTTTTATCTTAGTTTTTTCTTTGATTTTGGTATAGGCTCCCATTTTTCACATCTTTATTGTAATTGAGTGCGCTATTCTTGTGGGTTTGAAATATAGTTGAATCTGATCTTGAAATATTCTAGTGTTCTACAAAAATTTGAAGGAACTTCATTGAGAATATGAGTTGTGCTGTGTGTTTGGGAAAAATATATCATACAGATTATAGCCTAGCTTCTTTTATTTGCTTGATGACATTTTCTAAACCTAGGAATTCGGTTCGGTTCGATTCGAGTAATCCTAGTAGGATTCTTTTCGGTTAACCGAAATTCGGTTAACCGAATTTTTCGGTTCGCAAACTGCGAACATTTGCTCGGCTCGGTTCGGTGAGCAAATACATGAAAAATCCCGGATATCCGAACCGTGTCCACCCCTAGGTTTCATGATTAATATTTAATTATTTCCTAAATGGAAATGGGACAAAAGTGTTTGGACATCCAAAAGAGGAAAGTGATGCATAAATAATGGGACGAGGGATTATATTAGTATAATTTAGTGTAAAAGGAGAAGAAAATGAAAAAGAAAAGATAAAAAACTTTCTACTCATCGCTCTAATGTAATACATAGGCAAATGAAGTAAATAAAATCACAGTTGCACCCGGTAATTTATTATTAATATTGTATCCTAAGGCTTTGAGAAATTAGAAATTTCACAAACATGTAGATATTTCCAAATTGAATTTAAAAAATATAAGAAAATACTCTTCTGAATTAAATTAATTTAATAATGGGTTGAGCCCTCCCCATGTAGATATCTACAAACATGTAGATATACTCCACAAAATTATTATTATTATTATTACAATAATGGGTTGAGCAAAACCGAACAATTAACAAATAGTCAAATAAATCAAAATAGCATGAACACAAGCAGTCCCACCTTATTAGACATTACTATTTATTCATTAGTATTGCATAATTATAAGAGCTAATGAAAACCCTAATGATTTAAAATAAACATTAAATTAGCTTTAATATAACAATCTATCGAGAGTAATACACTCGAATAAACATTCTCTCAATAAGAATTCACTTCTATGAGATGAAAGATAGACAGATAGTATATATTCATGAATGTCCAAAAAATTTGAGGCAGTAGAAATGAAAGAGATAGTACTATAACATACCCTATGTGGTTTCCATGTGGATTAATAGCATAGTAGCGGTTTGACGACAAGAACTGGGATCAACAAAACTTGGTCGAGCCAACCAATTAACCTTCCTAGCCCTCTTACTTATCAAGGCAAATTAATCCATATTAGCTCAATTGTTAACTTGATTATTGGCCCAATCCAATATCATTATTTTATATATTTCTTCCATTTCCCCATTTTAAACGTTCAACACCATCTTTCACTAGTGTTAACAACACATATAAAAAGTAATTTTGTTCAAAGTCAAATAGTTTTTAATTTATTATTATTATTTTTTAAGAAATAAACTTCAAGAATCAGAAAAAATGGCTAGGGTTTCTTCCTTTCCTTCCTCCACGGCGCCGTCGTTCTCTTCGAGCCCTCCCCATGACCCCAGTGGAAAGGCTGCTACTTCCGCTCAAATTCTGACTCAGGACAAGATGGAGACAGACCCTCCGGAAGAGCAGCCTTCTGTACGACGTGACCTACTAGTGGAAAAGTTAATTCGGATGAGTTTCGTTGATAACAATCCGTCCTTGCCGGATTTTATCATTCATGATGATCTGGATATGGAAGCGGGACAGGTGTGGACTCAACCGTTGGTTGTTAAACTTTTGGGAACCACCGTTGGATACTTGATCTTCAAGGAAAGACTGCAACGAATGTGAAAGCCTGAAGGGGGTATGGATGTCATCGATGTAGGGTTTGGATGTTTTATCATCAAATTTAATTCTGTTGCGGATCGAGACAGGGTGGTGAACGGCGGGCCTTGGATGGTGTCCGATCACTATCTAGCTATCATGTCGTGGAGTCGTGAATTTGACCCAAGTACTACTCAAGTTAACAAGACGTTCTTATGGGCACGATTGAACGATCTCCCTATCCACTAGGGAATATATATTGTGGGCGATCGCTTCCGGTATAGGCGAAGTCATTAAGTTTGATACGTGCACTCTTTCATCATCTCGAGCAAGATTCGCGTGCGTCTGCACAGCACTTGATTTGGAAAACCCGGTAGTTGGCAAGTTGAGGGTTGACGGTGGATCCCGGTAGCCTATGAAGGCTTGCATTTAATATGTGCCAAGTGCGGACGCTATGGCCATTTTGATAGAGATTGTCCTCATGCATGCTCTCATGCAATGACTGACACTAATACAGGTGCGGCGAAGGTCGTATGAAGTTGTAGGTGAGTGTATTGGTAATCATGATGGAAAGAATGTAGGTACGAAGGATGGGAATTCTGATATTCCTATCGGTAAGAATGAAGAACTGGTTTTATGGGGACTGAATGATGGTTTTCCGTCATCGTAACCGTCCACGTAAACCAGGGGGGAGATGGAAATGAAAGAGATAGTACAAGAGGATAAAACTAAGGAGAATGGGAAGGATAATGATGGGTCGGGTTCACAGCCAACTGTGGCTCAAGATAAAGCCAAGTCGGTGTGTGAGGTAGGGAATACTAGCACCTCTCAAACAACGTCTATCACTGGAAAGAATCTTGGATGATTATAAAATTATGATACAGTGGCTTCTCATGCCAAGGATTTAGCCATCGTCCATGTGCAGCGAATAAGCGGCATGCGACACATTCAGATTTTGAAGAGACCTTGGGTTGACGATCAAGATTACACTTATTCTCAATCTTCAGAGGATCACCATGTTAATGGGCGATATTCGCCATTGCTGGAAGATGGGGAATCCCAGGATGATGAGAATTGGGTGGATGAAGATGATGAAAGAATTCAGTAATATAAGGACTGAAATTATTTATACCTTATGAAGTTCAAGGAATTCACAGTAATTGTGTGGAATGTTTGTGGTTTGATGAGTCTTACCGCACAGAGATGGATGGGTGATCTCCTCAAGTATCATAAGCCGGATATATTGTGTGTATTGGAGCCTCGGGGTCAATTCTCGAGATTGCACCTTTATTTTATCAGAATGGGATACACTCCTGTGTATATTCAAGAAGTACTTGGTATGGGGTGGTCTTTAGATATTAAAAGCTCTTGTTGTTGATTGCACAGTCAACGCCAAGTTTAATAATAGTCGCATGATTACGGTAGATCTTATTAAAGGTTCGTGTAGTCGGGCTTTCACTGCCCTATACTTTTATCCTAATTACCAATGGATGAAGCATAATTGGGACACTCTTATAGATGTAGCCAACTCTATAAGCGTCCCATGGGTGGTTTTGAGAGACTGGAATGAAATCGCTTTCGAGACGAAAGTGAGTGGTGGCGTGTTCTTAGCTGACAGAGCAGCTGAATTGAGAGAGAGTTTTTTAGCAATGCCAATTGATGGATATGAACACCTCGCACCGGAGTTTAAATTTTTTATCAATGCCAATTGATGGATATGAACACCTCGCACCGGAGTTTACATGGTCACGGATGGCAGGTGTTGGTAGAGAGGTTTTGAATGATCTTCTGATGGACAAATCCATTGAACATGGTTCCAGGATATAGACCAAGTAGTCCAGTCTATCACCTTCATTTTGAAACTCTGTCGGCTCTTCCATCTGAGCATAGTACTTTACTTTGAGTTTTTCTAGCTCATCTCGTTGAGCAAAATGATCTCCTCTTAGAGATTCAAGATCAATTCTTGTATTCCTCAGTTCTTTCTCAGTCTCTTCCAGTTTCTCATATGTCTCATCATATAGATCATATTGTGCTTCAATACTCTGCTTCTCTTTCCTGTTAGAAGTAGAAGGAGAACTTTCATCAATAGTAAGGGGGGAAACAAAGGTAGAAAGTTTACAACATATAGATTCCGATTCAGAGTCTGAGTCATATGTGCCTGCAAAAGCTACTCTAGTTTCATCACCACTGTTACTGGAGCTCGAACTCTCTTCATCACTAAATGCAGCACTGTTGGTCTTCTTGGAATCCTCTAATTTGTTTTCGAGGTTGCCACAGTCAACTCTCACGTGACCATAACTTCCACATTCAAAGCACTTGGGTCCTCGAGAATCAGAAGATTCTTTGGACTGTTTCTTCTCATTCTTGTCACTTTTCTTCCTTTCTGGTCTTATCTTAGCTGAGCTTTCTCCTTTCTTATTCCCAAATTGTTTGGACTTCTTATCTCTAAGAAACCTGGCTATGCGTTTGGTTAACATAACCAATTCCTCATCATCATCATCATCATCATCATCACTTGGAATTGACTCATCTGCAGCTTCTATCTGCGTTTGGACTCCAGTTTGAATGCCACAGTTTTACCTGTGAAATTCTTATATTGGTCCATCTCTCAAGACTATAAGATTCCAATCAACTCATCAACAGATATATCGGCATAATCCTTTCGTAGTTCCAGAGCTGCAATCTTTGGACTGAATCTCTCCGGATGGGTACCAACAATTTTACGAGCTATCTCCTGGAAAGAGTAGATTTTACCAAGCTGATGGGCTTGGTAGGTTAAGTCACGGATTCTACCAAAATACCTATTAATAGATTCATGCTCATCCGTAAATAATTTATGAAACTGTGCTTCTACGGAAATAATCTTAGAAGTTTTACAGTGGCCAAACCTTCATAGTAGTTTACCAATATCTCCCATGCTTTGTATGTAGTGGTGCATGTAGAGATCAATCAGTATTGGTCCTCAGTCACTCCACTAAAAATAGCATGTAGTGCCTTGGAATTCATGTTTGAGTAGATTCTCTCACCTTGAGACCATTCCTTTTTGTCATTGGGTTTGGCGACGCCATCGAAAGTAATGGTAGGTGGTTCATATTTAGTTAGCACCGCGTCCCAAGCCATATCATTGACTGACATGAAGAAGTAGCACATCTTGCTTTTCCAGGAAGAAAAGTTTGTTCCATCGAGCAACGGAGGCCTGGTGATTGACCATCCTTAGTTCATCTTGCTATTTTGATCTCTCTTGCAAGAGTGTGGCTCTGATACAACTTGTTGGGTCCATGGATCTAGCAAGTTATATACTTTATGATGAGGTGCATTGTGAGTGTTCTAACAAAGACAATAAATAAACAGATTTTGATAGCAATATATATATCTTAAGCACAATGGAATAAAATTAAGTGCATAAAGTAATTAATTGACACAAGGAGTTGTTGACCCAGTTCGGCCTTCGGCCTACTTCTGGGGGATACAAATCCAGAAGGTTATTTCACTATGTGTTTAGCCAATGGTATACAACCATACACAATAGTAAAATATTGAGTACGTCTCCACTCCAATAGCAAAACCGAACAATTAACAAATAGTCAAACAAATCAAAATAGCATTAACATAAGGAGTCCCACCTTATTAGACATGACTATTTATTTATTAGTTTTGCATAATTATAAGAGCTAATGAATAAAAACCCTAATGATTTAAAATAAACATTAAATTAGCTTTAATATAACAATCTATCGAGAGTAATACACTCGAATAAACATTCTCTGAATAAGAATTCACTTCTATGAGATGAAAGATAGACAGGTAGTATATATTCATGAATGTCCAAAAAATTTGAGGCAGTAGAAATGAAAGAGATAGTACTATAACATACCCTATGTGGTTTCCATGTGGATTAATAGCATAGTAGCGGTTTGACGACAAGAACTGGGATCAACAAAACCTGGTCGAGCCAACCAATTAACCTTCCTAGCCCACTTACTTATCAAGGCAAATTAATCCATATTAGCACAATTGTTAACTTGATTATTGGCCCAATCCAATATCATTATTTTATTTATTACTTTCATTTCCCCATTTTAAACGTTCAACACCATCTTTCACTAGTGTTAACAACACATATAAAAAAATAATTTTGTTCAAAGTCATATAGTTTTTAATTTATTATTATTATTTTTAAAAAAAATAAACTTCAAGAATCAGAAAAAATGGCTAGGGTTTCTTCCTTTCCTTCCTCCTCGGCGCCGTCGTTCTCTTCGAGCCCTCCCCATGACCACGGTGGAAAGGCTGCTACTTTCGCTCAAATTCTGACTCAGGACAAGATGGAGACAGACCCTCCGGAAGAGCAGCGCCTTCTGTACGACGTGACCTACTAGTGGAAAAGTTAATTCGAATGAGTTTCATTGATAACAATCCGTCCTTGCCGGATTTTATCATTCATGATGATCTGGATATGGAAGCGGGGCAGGTGTGGACTGAAGCGTTGGTTGTTACTGTTGGGAACCACCGTTGGATACTTGATCTTCAAGGAAAGACTGCAACGAACGTGGAAGCCTGAAGGGGGTATGGATGTCATCGATGTAGGGTTTGGATGTTTTATCATCAAATTTAATTCTGTTGCGGATCGAGACAGGGTGGTGAACGGCGGGCCTTGGATGGTATTTCATCACTTTCTAGCTATCATGTCGTGGAGTCGTGAATTTGACCCAAGTACTACTCAAGTTAACAAGACGTTCTTATGGGCACGATTGAACGATCTCCCTATCCATTAGGGAAGATATATTGTGGGCGATCGCTTTTGGTATAGGCGAAGTCATTAAGTTTGATACGTGCACTCTTTCATCATCTCGAGCAAGATTCGCGTGCATCTGCACAACACTTGATTTGGAAAACCCGGTAGTTGGCAAGTTGAGGGTTAACGGTGGATCACGGTAGCCTATGAAGGCTTGCATTTAATATGTGCCAAGTGCGGACGCTATGGCCATTTTGATAGAGATTGTCCTCATGCATGCTCTCATGCAATGACTGACACTAATACAGGTGCGGCGAAGGTCGTCTGAAGTTGTGGGTGAGTGTGTTGGTAATCATGATGGAAAGGATGTAGGTACGAAGGATGGGAGTTCTGATATTCCTATGGGCAAGAATGAAGAACCGGTTTTATGGGGACTGGATGATGGTTTTCCGTCATCGTAACCGTCCACGTAAACCAGGGGGAGATGGCAATGAAAGAGATAGTACAAGAGGATAAAACTAAGGAGAATGGGAAGGATAATGATGGGCCGGGTTCACAGCCAACTGTGGCTTAAGATAAAGCCAAGTCGGTGTGTGAGGTAGGGAATACTAGCACCTCTCAAACAACGTCTATCACTGGAAAGAATCTTGGATGATTATAAAATTATGATACAGTGGCTTCTCATGCCAAGGATTTAGCCATCGTCCATGTACAATGAATAAGCGGCATGCGACACATTCAGATTTTGAAGAGACCTTGGGTTGACGATCAAGATGACACTTATTCTCAATCTTCAGAGCATCACCATGTTAATGGGCGATATTTGCCATTGCTGGAAGATGGGGAATCCAAGGATGATGAGAATTGGGTGGATGCGGATGATGAAAGAATTCAGTAATATAAGGACTGAAATTATTTATAGCTTATGAAGTTCAAGGAATTCACAGTAATTGCGTGGAATGTTTGTGGTTTGATGAGTCTTACCGCACAGAGATGGATGGGTGATCTCCTCAAGTATCATAAGCCGGATATATTGTGTGTATTGGAGCCTCGGGGTCAATTCTCGAGATTGCACCTTTATTTTATCAGAATGGGATACACTCCTGTGTATATTCAAGAAGTACTTGGTATGGGGTGGTCTTTGGATATTAAAAGCTCTTGTTGTTGATTGCACAGTCAACGCCAAGTTTAATAATAGTCGCATGATTACGGTAGATCTTATTAAAGGTTCGTGTAGTCGGGCTTTCACTGCCCTATACTTTTATCCTAATTACCAATGGATGAAGCATAATTGGGACACTCTTATAGATGTAGCCAACTCTATAAGCGTCCCATGGGTGGTTTTGAGAGACTGGAATGAAATCGCTTTCGAGACGAAAGTGAGTGGTGGCGTGTTCTTAGCTGACAGAGCAGCTGAATTGAGAGAGAGTTTTTAGCAATGCCAATTGATGGATATGAACACCTCGCACCGGAGTTTAGATTTTTTATCAATGCCAATTGATGGATATGAACACCTTGCACCGGAGTTTACATGGTCACGGATGGCAGGTGTTGGTAGAGAGGTTTTGAATGATCTTATGATGGACAAATCCATTGAACATGGTTCCAGGATATGGACCAAGTAGTCCAGTCTATCACCTTCATTTTGAAACTCTGTCGGCTCTTCCATCTGAGCATAGTACTTTACTTTGAGTTTTTCTAGCTCATCTCGTTGAGCAAAATGATCTCCTCTTAGAGATTCAAGATCAATTCTTGTATTCCTCGGTTCTTTCTCAGTCTCTTCCAGTTTCTCATATGTCTCATCATATAGATCATATTGTGCTTCAATACTCTGCTTCTCTTTCCTGTTAGAAGTAGAAGGAGTACTTTCATCAATAGTAAGAGGGGAAACAAAAGTAGGAAGTTTACAACATATAGATTCCGATTCAGAGTCTGAGTCCTATGTGCCTGCAAAAGCTACTCTAGTTTCATCATCACTGTTACTGGAGCTCGAACTCTCATCATCACTAAATGCAGCACTGTTGGTCTTCTTGGAATCCTCTAATTTGTTTTCGAGGTTGCCACAGTCAACTCTCACGTGACCATAACTTCCACATTCAAAGCACTTGGGTCCTCGAGAATCAGAAGATTCTTTGGACTGTTTCTTCTCATTCTTGTCACTTTTTTTCCTTTCTGGTCTTATCTTAGTTGAGCTTTCTCCCTTCTTATTCCCAAATTGTTTGGACTTCTTATCTCTAAGAAACCTGGCTATGCGTTTGGATAACATAACCAAGTCCTCATCATCATCATCATCATCATCACCTGGAATTGACTCCTCTGCAGCTTCTATCTGGCGTTTGGACTCCAGTTTGAATGCCACAGTTTTACCTGTGAAATTCTTATAGTGGTCCATCTCTCATGACTATAAGATTCCAATCAACTCATCAACAGATATATCGGCATAATCCTTTCGTAGTTCCAGAGCTACAATCTTTGGACTGAATCTCTCCGGATGGGTACCAACAATTTTACGAGCTATCTCCTGGAAAGAGTAGATTTTACCAAGCTGATGGGCTTGGTAGGTTAAGTAACGGATTCTACCAAAATACCTATTAATAGATTCATGCTCATCCGTAAATAATTTATGAAACTGTGCTTCTACGGAAATAATCTTAGAAGTTTTACAGTGGCCAAACCTTCATAGTAGTTTACCAATATCTCCCATGCTTTGTATGTAGTGGTGCATGTAGAGATCAATCAGTATTGGTCCTCAGTCACTCCACTAAAAATAGCATGTAGTGCCTTGGAATTCATGTTTGAGTAGATTCTCTCACCTTGAGTCCATTCCTTTTTGTCATTGGGTTTGGCGACGCCATCGAAAGTAATGGTAGGTGGTTCATATTTTGTTAGCACCGCGTCCCAAGCCATATCATTGACTGACATGAAGAAGGAGCACATCTTGCTTTTCCAAGAAGAAAAGTTTGTTCCATCGAGCAACGGAGGCCTGGTGATTGACCATCCTTAGTTCATCTTGCTATTTTGATCTCTCTTGCAAGAGTGTGGCTCTGATACAACTTGTTGGGTCCACGGATCTAGCAAGTTATATACTTTATGCTGAGGTGCATTGTGAGTGTTCGAACAAAGACAATAAATAAACAGATTTTGATAGCAATATATATCTTAAGCACAATGGAATAAAATTAAGTGCATAAAGTAAATAATTGACACAATGAGTTGTTGACCCAGTTCGGCCTTCGGCCTACTTCTGGGGGATACCGGTCCAGAAGGTTATTTCACTATGTGTTTAGCCAATGGTATACAACCATACACAATAGTAAAATATTGAGTACGTCTCCACTCCAATAGCAAAACCGAACAATTAACAAATAGTCAAACAAATCAAAATAGCATTAACGTAAGGAGTCCCACCTTATTAGACATGACTATTTATTTATTAGTTTTGCATAATTATAAGAGCTAATGAATAAAAACCCTAATGATTTAAAATAAATATTAAATTAGCTTTAATATAACAATCTATCGAGAGTAATACACTCGAATAAACATTCTCTGAATAAGAATTCACTTCTATGAGATGAAAGATAGACAGGTAGTATATATTCATGAATGTCCAAAAAATTTGAGGCAGTAGAAATGAAAGAGATAGTACTATAACATACCCTATGTGGTTTCCATGTGGATTAATAGCATAGTAGCGGTTTGACGACAAGAACTGGGATCAACAAAACCTGGTCGAGCCAACCAATTAACCTTCCTAGCCCACTTACTTAAAAAGGCAAATTAATCCATATTAGCACAATTGTTAACTTGATTATTGGCCCAATCCAATATCATTATTTTATTTATTACTTCCATTTCCCCATTTTAAACGTTCAACACCATCTTTTACTAGTGTTAACAACACATATAAAAAAATAATTTTGTTCAAAGTCAAATAGTTTTTAATTTATTATTATTATTTTTAAAAAAATAAACTTCAAGAATCAAAAAAATGGCTAGGGTTTCTTCCTTTCCTTCCTCCTCGGCGCCGTCGTTCTCTTCGAGCCCTCCCCATGACCACGGTGGAAAGGCTGCTACTTTCGCTCAAATTCTGACTCAGGACAAGATGGAGACAGACCCTCCGGAAGAGCAACGCCTTCTGTACGACGTGACCTACTAGTGGAAAAGTTAATTCGGATGAGTTTCGTTGATAACAACCCGTCCTTGCCGGATTTTATCATTCATGATGATCTGGATATGGAAGCAGGGCAGGTGTGGACTGAAACGTTGGTTGTTAAACTGTTGGGAACCACCGTTGGATACTTGATCTTCAAGGAAAGACTCCAACGAACGTGGAAGCCTGAAGGGGATATGGATGTCATCGATGTAGGGTTTGGATATTTTATCATCAAATTTAATTCTGTTGCGGATCGAGACAAGGTGGTGAACGGCGGGCCTTGGATGGTGTTCGATCACTATATAGCTATCATGTCGTGGAGTCGTGAATTTGACCCAAGTACTACTCAAGTTAACAAGACGTTCTTATGGGCACGATTGAACGATCTTCCTATCCATTAGGGAAGATATATTGTGGGCGATCGCTTTCGGTATAGGCGAAGTCATTAAGTTTGATACGTGCACTCTTTCATCATCTCGAGCAAGATTCGCGTGCGTCTGCACAACACTTGATTTGGAAAACCCGGTAGTTGGCAAGTTGAGGGTTAACGGTGGATCCCGGTAGCCTATGAAGGCTTGCATTTAATATGTGCCAAGTGCGGACGCTATGGCCATTTTGACAGAGATTGTCCTCATGCATGCTCTCATGTAATGACTAACACTAATACAGGTGCGGCGAAGGTCGTCTGAAGTTGTAGGTGAGTGTGTTGGTAATCATGATGGAAAGGATGTAGGTACGAAGGATGGGAATTCTGATATTCCTATGGGCAAGAATGAAGAACCGGTTTTATGGGGACTGGATGATGGTTTTCCGTCATCGTAACCGTCCACGTAAACCAGGGGGAGATGGCAATGAAAGAGATAGTACAAGAGGATAAAACTAAGGAGAATGGGAAGGATAATGATGGGCCGGGTTCACAGCCAACTGTGGCTCAAGATAAAGCCAAGTCGGTGTGTGAGGTAGGGAATACTAGCACCTCTCAAACAGCGTCTATCACTGGAAAGAATCTTGGATGATTATAAAATTATGATACAGTGGCTTCTCATGCCAAGGATTTAGCCATCATCCATGTGCAGCGAATAAGCGGCATGCGACACATTCAGATTTTGAAGAGACCTTGGGTTGACGATCAAGATGACACTTATTCTCAATCTTCAGAGGATCACCATGTTAATGGGCGATATTCGCCATTGCTGGAAGATGGGGAATCCAAGGATGATGAGAATTGGGTGGATGCGGATGATGAAAGAATTCAGTAATATAAGGACTGAAATTATTTATACCTTATGAAGTTCAAGGAATTCACAGTAATTGCGTGGAATGTTTGTGGTTTGATGAGTCTTACCGCACAGAGATGGATGGGTGATCTCCTCAAGTATCATAAGCCGGATATATTGTGTGTATCGGAGCCTCGGGGTCAATTCTCGAGATTGCACCTTTATTTTATCAGAATGGGATACACTCCTGTGTATATTCAAGAAGTACTTGGTATGGGGTGGTCTTTAGATATTAAAAGCTCTTGTTGTTGATTGCACAGTCAACGCCAAGTTTAATAATAGTCGCATGATTACGGTAGATCTTATTAAAGGTTCGTGTAGTCAGGCTTTCACTGCCCTATACTTTTATCCTAATTACCAATGGATGAAGCATAATTGGGACACTCTTATAGATGTAGCCAACTCTATAAGCGTCCCATGGGTGGTTTTGAGAGACTGGAATGAGATGAAGAATTCGATCCTGTTTTCATGACTTTTGAACAACTACGTACCTGAGCCGCAAGCCCCAACAAATACCTTCATGGGCGGATCTACATCTAAATTAGGGGTGACACCGGACATTGGTTAAATTGATGAAATTAAATTGTTATTTTAAGATAGAATTTTATTACATTTACGCTTTGAGACACCACAATCATTCATTTCAATCAAGTTTTCTTCTTTGTTTTTATGTTGTAATTAATTCTTTTTTTGTTTAACAACCTATATAACCTAGGAAATGGATGGTGTGAGCCTTACCGCATAAATCACAAAGAAATAAATGGGAATGATAGGAGCCGGGTGGGGATTCGAACCCCCAATCTGTAAGTTGGGAGTGGGGGACCTGACCACTAGGGTAAGTCCTCATCCCCATGTTGTAACTATTAATACTAGATAGTACTATCCCTAATTTAAATATAATTTTCACTATTTTTTGGGACATCATTTGAAAAACAATTTTGGTCCGCCACTGGTTACCTTATAAGTTAAAATACACCAAAAAAAAAATGGTACTAAATAATTTCTCTAAAAATAAAAGTATAATTCTTTTACGTAAAACGGGTTAACCATAAGAAAAGGCCTTATGGAGGAAATTAAACAATACATATAACACTATTTAGTCAAATATGAATACAGGTGAAGGAAACTAATACAGGAAATTAAAGCTTATAACTACAAGCGAATTTATTCACACTAAGAACACGAACAAATTTATAAAACATGAACCAATCCCCCCCCCCCCCCCCCCCCCCCCCACAACCAATACAATATTTTAATCATTCCCATATGTTCTTCACCTTATCCAAATGCTTGAAATCATAAGACATCACCAAACTCCCATCCTGTCTTTTCAAATTAAACCTTTCAACCAACACATAGCTTCCAAATTCATTCCATTCCCCTTTTCCATTGTATTCTTCCACTTTACTTATCATCACTTGCCTTTCATGTGCTCCACCGCTTAGATACCCAAATCTCTCTTCCTCCCATTTCATCCTCTGTACAGTCTCCACTCTCAATCCTACGCTCATCTGAACTCCTCCCTTATCCACAGTAAACCAGACAACCCCTTGTGTCTCATTCCACATAGCCTTGATCCCATCGATGAATGCTTCTTCCTTCTCAATCAAAGCATCAATCGCCACTCCATTCCCTCGACTGTGGTGGGAATCCCTACTATTGCATGTGAAGATATTCTCCCACCTCTGCTCCAGTGTGATCTCGTAGTACATGGATTTCTTCACCTGATCTCTTAGTGCCCCTTCCTTCACAAACATAAAGGGGCAGTACCACTTGCCCACAATTAAAGATTCTGAGAATTTTCGTGACAAAGAGACGTTGAACTCTGGAAGCTGACCCCTGATTTTGGTATTGAGGCCTTCAGCTATGTCCAATTTGCAATTTTCAGCACTCTTGGTGAAGATCGTCCATGCTTTTCGACGTAGGAATAAAGGAGGGAAGCCATCGAAGGCCACGGAGTTTGCGTAATATTTCCCTTTCGAGGCCCAAAGGCCTGAGAATGGAACAATCTCGATTTGCTGATAAACGTTGCATGGATCCAATGGTCGTGACTTAACATCTTTTATAGAGGGGCAAAAGCAGCAAGTTACCTTATCGTCTTCGCTCGAGCAAGTGAAAGCTTCCCTGGAAACCCAAATTCACACAAACAAATCTAGTAATTATATTTTTAGGAGTCAACTGGATTGTGGAGTACGAAGCACACAATGTTAAGAATCAAAACACACAAACATTCTCTCAAAAGTATTCCTAACAAAACACTCTCATAATTGATATTGCCTCGAAAACAAAAAGCACATCACTTAGTGTGAACCGTACGATTGAAAGAATATAACCGGTCTAGCCACAGACTAACTCCAATTCCAAGAATATAATGAAGATTAATGACTATGGGATGTTTGGGAAGCAGAGATTGATGAGCAAATTGCAAAATACTCCCTCTATCCCATTTAACCTATCTTGTTTGATTTCTGCGCACAATTCATTGCACTTTTTCAACCGTTAATATCTCAAAATATGTACAACGAAAAATTATGTAAAATTTATAAAACTATATGATTGTACGATTCTAACAAGACCCAATTCGACTAATGTTTTTCAAATATATACTTGCAATAAAATTGAGTCAAAGTTAAACAATGAACAGTGTCAAAAAGTCAAACAAGATGTCTTACACAGGACGGAGGGAGTAATATGCTAGGACATGTTGGCTCCCATACAACGACCGATATATGTAAACATATCTCCTTTATATTTAATTTATCTATCAAATCTAATAAAAATAATACGTATATACTTATGGGAACGGTCCACACTATTACCATAACTCTCTTATATTTATATTTCAAATCTCACTAAATAATACTTCATCTCACTAATTATGTCTCACTTTCCTTTTTGTCTCATCCCACTACAATTGTTACATTATCTTTTTTAGAAAACTTTTAATCCATAAACATCATCTAAAACTATCACATCAACTAATTAGTTCAATTTTTCTCGATTCAAATAAAAATCAAATCAACTAATTAATTACTCCTCTTTAACACAATAACCCATTATACCTAAAATACCGCATCCAAAAGTTTTGAGACGATATTACCGGAACGGAGGGAGTACTTATTAGAAACAGTACATACTATAACTTTGTTTTTTTATACGAAATTCAATGTAACTTGTTTTATAGTTATATAACATATATAAGTATTATAAAATTATACAATAAAATGGATATAATAAGATCAATTTGACTATATTATTATTATTATTATTATTATTATTATTATTATGAGTTGAGCGACCCAGTCCCCTATTCATCTTCTTTACCCCTTTATAATTTATGTGGATGGACTCACACCACCCTTTCATAGTCTGTACAGGATGTTTAGAAAAAAAAAAAAAAGCCAAAACCAAACAATTAACAATATCAAATACTCAAACTCAAAATAGTATGAACATAAGGAGTACCACCTAATTGGACGGGACAATTTATTCATTACTTTAGCATAATTAAAAGAGCCAATTAATAAAAACCCTAATGATTTAAAATAGACATAAATAAGCTGTAATACACTCGAATAAACATTCTCTCTCTAATAAGTAATATCTATTCATGAATGTCCAAAATATTTCAGGCATTACAAATGAAAGAGATAGTATCGTCGTAGAACATACCCTATGTGGTTTCCATGAGGATGAATAGCATAGTAGCGGTTTGACGACAAGGGCTGGTTCAGAACTGGGATCAACAAAACCGGGTCGTGCTCCTTGTGACTGTGACTGCGATCCCCTGTGCTTGTAGTTGTAGTGTATTCAACTGTCAATTCCTTGTTTTGAGGGAAAGGCAGCTGCTTCAAACTTCTGTTCTTACACAGTCCGAAGAATGAGTATTCCTGTGCCTCCTCGTCTAGGATCACTAAGTAGCCGGAATTCGGACCCGGTGGCGCCGCCGAGATGCTGTCGGGAGACGCTAGCAGCTGAGAAAGACGCCTGGTAACGTACATACCTCTTGAGTTTTGCCTTACCTTGTTTCAATGGAATTGTCTCTAACCTAAGCTGTAATAATATAATCTTTGATTTTCAGTGTTTTTATAAATGGGTTATGATTTGACTTTTCCGCAAGACCTTGAAAAGTAAACGTATTGTCCTTTCGTGGAAAGTCGTGTGATATAATTCAATGGCCATAGGATTGAAAATATTACACCAAGAATTTCAGTAATCATCGTACCGTATATAGAAGTAATTTCTTTATTTTTAGGCTTAATGATTGACGTTAAACTAATATCGAGGCGTTTGGTTCGGGATATGAGATTTTCACTGTGAATCTTAGGTAGGGAATGAAACATGCCGATGTTTGGTTCGGGGCATGTTTCATGTGGGAATGTCACATTCCCACCGCAGTGGGAATGTTGGGTGTTGTAGGTGGGAATGTGATTCCCACCTGGAGGCAGATAATCTTTTAAGATTACCACCTCCATTTTTACCTACTTTTATACTAATTCGACTTTTATACCCTCACTTTTTATACTTATTTTATTTTATAAATTTAGATATTTGTATTTAAAAAATGATAAATATATTAAATTTAATTTTAAAAAATCAATTGAAAAAATTTAATTATTTAAACATATTTTTATATATATATTCTCATATTTTAATATATTTTTTCATATTTTTTTTTAAAATTTACTTTTCTTCTATATATAAAATAAAAATAATAAGGATTTAGAGACATTAAATAAGTAATTATCATACAATAAATTACATATAAAGAATTTTTAAAATTTAAAAAAAACAAATCGGCTTAAAATATTTTTATTGTGTAGTAAAATGATATATTTATAACATTCGTTTAATTGAAATATAGAGACATCATATCAATGTAAATTAATTAAAACTAGAAATCTGATATTCTCAATCTAACCAAACGCAATAATCTTAAAACATCAAAAAATAAGATTCTCAGCAATCTCATATTCCCAGTAATCACATTCTCAGCAATCACATTCCCACTGTTAATCTTAAAATGTTTATTTCTATTAATTAATGAATTACTGACCAGAGCCCACGTGGCGGTATTAATACGTCTGCATCGGACAGTTCATTCTCATTCATCATCGGTTTCCGTTGTCTTTATTTATACAATCAATTAGTATTATACGTCTGCCCAGTACATACTGGGCCTTTTTGACCGTTGGATGGTAACTTAAATGAAGGGCTAAGATTGATACAAGGGTAAAATATATAATTTTACCTTTTAATATTTATTATGGTGAAATCAGACATAGAAATCAAACAAATCTATCTACACGCTTCTCTTTAATCATTTTTTTTGCAAAGCATCTTAAAAAATAAAAAAAAAATTATAATGAATTTTTAATCGAGTATAATCCAAATCTAAATTTGAAGATTGATACATGATAAAAGAAAAATTACTGAACGATGACATTCAGTAAGAGAAATCAAACATTCTGTATGTAATGTTTATACATTCTGTATGTAATGTTTATACATTCTGTCTGTAAGTTTGATACATCATGTCTAAAAAGAGTGTGTAACATTCTGTTTAAAGTGTGTAACATTCTGTTTTCAAGTACTCCATACAACATTATGTCCTCAAGTATATAACATTCTGTTTTCAAGTGTATAACATTCTATTCTCAAGTGTAGCATTCTGTTTTCAAGTGTGTAATATTTTTTTCCAAGTATATAATATTCTGTTTACAAGTGTGTAACATTCTGTTGGCAAGTATAAAACATTATGTTTTCAAGTCTATAACATTCTGTTTTAAGTGTGTAACATTCTTTTCTCAAATAACATTATGTCTTAAGTGTGTAACATTCTGTTCTCAACTATATAATATTATTTTGTCAAGTATATAACATTTTGTTCTCAAGTATGTAACATTCTGTTTTAACTATATAACATTATGTTTTAAAAAATATAACATTCTATTCTTAACTATATAACATTATGTTTTCAAATATATTACATTATGTTCTCTTTTCTCAAGTGTGTAAAGTTAGGTTTCTTAGCAATACACATTCTATATTTATACAAAATATTCTTTTGCTATATTATTATATATTATGCACTATAACCCAAGTCACTCATTGAAGTAGAAAAGTTATTACTGCAAAAAGCTGCAACAAACATTCAATAAATATATTGATAAAATTACATAAGTACCCTTATCAAATCACAACCTTTAAAATCAAATTTAATGGCTAAGATTGAATGCAGTATGTACTGGGCTTTTTAAACCCAGCATAGGAACCATTTCGGATTTAGTCCTGTAACTTTTCTCTAATTCTCGTTTGGTTTAGAAAGTATTTCAATTACTAAAATGGTCATGTAACTTTTATTTTCCCAATCATTTTAGTCATGAGGACTTTTCTGCAAATTCCATTTGGGCCCTCACATTCTCTTTGGACTCTTTGACTTTTAAAATTCCTTTACCCAAAAACCTTTTATTTTTATGCAATTTAGTCCTTATTACATACATTTAAATTAAAAACATAGAGTTGCTTGAACATTGGTATCAGAGCCTAGGTTTTTTTTTGGCTGAACAGCCTATATAGGCTAGGAAGGGGGTGGTGGGAGCCCATGTCACACAAATTACAAAGGGGAATAAAAGGGAGAGATATGGGCCGGTGGGGAATGGAACATGCAACCTTCGGTTGGAAGTCGAGGGCCTTAACCACTTGGGCTAAGCCATCATCCCCGAGCCTAGGTTTTATTGAAAAACATCTTAATTATATTATTTATATATTGTATTTCTTAATGATGAAAATTTAATTATTTTATGGATTCAAATAATTTGAAACCTACGAGTTATTTCCATAAAATAATTATTTTATGAATACATAAATAAAAAATAAATAAATAAACTTACAAATAATCATTTCTATGGATACATCAATAAAAATAAATAAAAAGACTTACAAATCTTCACCATGAAAAGAAAAAATATTATAAATAATATAATTAAACCTGTGATAAAATTATTCGTGTTCACAGGTTGTACCACGCCTCATCACTCCGTGGTCCTGAAAATCCTTCACCTCCAGACGCTACTTGATCGGGGGCGGACCAAACCTGGTTGCTTCATGCCCGCGACATGTCTGCTGGAATATGGGATCATTGGTAGGGACGTTTATTTATTCTGATGGTTCTCGCATGGAAGGGAGGGGATTGGCTGGCTTCGAGGCGGTTCTTCGCCGTTGTGATGGTAGCTGGATCAAGGGAATTTCAGGGTGTTTAGGGGATGCATCCGTCCTTCATGCTGAAATAGCCGGGATTCTTCATGGATTGCAAGTTGCTGTTGATAATGGGGAGCCAGAGGTCTGCTGTGTTATTGACTCATTGGAGTCCCTGCGCTTGATCAACTGAAAGAGATCTAAAACTCACTGGTTGGCAGTGTATTTGACAAAAATTGACGAGTTACGTGGCTCACTCAATGTTTGTATTTTTCAACATCATGCGTGAAGGTAATGCAACGGCTGACTATCTTGCAAAGCGGGTTGTTGAACATGAACAATTCTTTACGATTTGGGTATACCCTCCAGATGCTCTACGACCAATTCTGGCGGCGGATGCGGCGGGCACTTGGTTTCTAAGAGCTCGTTGAATCTACCGATTTGATGCTCATGTCTCATTTTTTTTATTTTCCTTTTTGCCACTTTTTTCTGTAGCTTGTATTCGCTGTTTCGCCAAAAAAAAAATTATCAGTTGGATTTAGAAATCAAATAAAAGACCCATCATTTTATACTCCAAAGAAAATATCCATCATTTCTAGAACGAAAACTGTATGAGCAACACTACAAGAACAAACTCAATTACCGATCCCAATTGCCGACCACCATATGGTACGGGTCGGATTTACCAACCCCGTTACCGACCCCAATGTGGAGTCAGAAAAAATAGCCGTTATTTGGCCCAGGGACATGCGATAACCAAATCACCGACCACATTAATCTGTGGTCGGTAATTTGGGGTCGGTAACCTAGGGATTAAAATTCCCCAAATCGGGCTCCCTGGACAGAACAAAATAAAACTCTTCCCTCCCTTCTCTCGTGTGACCAGACGCCGACCACCGCCCGACGCCACCGCCCGCCGACCACACGCCGTCGCCACCGCCCTCCAACCAGCCGCCGACCACCGCCCCTCCGTGCAGCAAGTTCGCCCGTCCCATTCGAGCCACCCCCGAGTGTGTTCGTGTCGCGGTCAAGACCTTTATTCTCATTCGGTGAACCCTCTCTATTCTATTCGTGTAGTCATTGAAGGTATTCGATTAGGTATTTCTTCCCATTTAATCCATTCGATTGTTGTCAATTTTTTGCCCATTTATAATGTGGTTGGGTATTTCGTTTTGTAACCAAAGTTTTGCCCATATTCGATTGTCAATGCTATTAACAGTTAAAATTGAAATGCAAGTTGTGTCACAAGGTGAAATCTGATCTTTGTTGTGTATAATAGCCCAATACTAAAAAAAAAAAAAAAAAAAATTAAGCTTGGATTTTGTAGGGCAGCGGCTGTTTTGGGCTATTACGCACTCAATATTTGGATTCTTTAAAAATTAGGCACATAATTAGATAACTCTCGTCAAGTAGATGAATTTTCATATATGATATGCTTAATTTGGTGATCGTATGAGAAAGTTGTGTGATTTTGAAGTGTATGTTATGCTTAGTTTCGTGTTCAAATAGGTGTACGTTTTTCCGGCATTTTCATTATATGTTTTTTGATATTAACACTTAATTTTAGAATGCCTAGTATTGTGAATGGCTAATATGTGATAGTTGGTGTGTTTCCTTAGCCAAATCCCAAAAAAAAAAAAAAAAAATCGAGCATCAACAAGCACATGGCAGCAGGCTGTTTTCAGTTTCTCCACACTCAATATTTGGATTCATGAATTTCTAGGCACATAATTAGAACCCTCTCGTCGAATAGATGAATTTTCATATATGATACGCTCAATTTGGAGTTCGAATGAGAAAGTTATTATATTTTGAAATGTATGTGTTGTTCGTGTTCAATTGGATAATTTTTTTCTTATGTCGTTGTTATATGTTGATATTGGAGTTGAAATATTAATTAGATGTAGTCTTTTATGGGTGTTTTGTGGATGTAGTGTCGGAGTTGAAGTAATTTTTTTAGATGTTGTTGAGCCATATTTCTTTTATGTTTGAATATTAAACAACTACCCTAGGAACATTCGATCAAATATAATTCTATCTAATTTCCTTCAGGACGCAAGTAAAAATTTTCCAATAAAATAAGTTAAAGTATTAGCGTATTAACAAACTAAAGGCAAAGTATTAATGAAATATAGTTATCAATAAGTGGCATATTTATTGCCATATTTGTAGGTGATGGACTGGAGTTGGATACACCGCTCTCGTCGTGGAATTGGGGAACTCATACCCGAATTTATTAATGGAGTTGAATTATTCTTGTGTATGTCTCATCAAAACCCAGATGTCGATAGAGCCCAGAGAAAATTGAGGTGTCCGTGTACTAAGTGTAGGAATAAATGCTATCGTTCTGATGATGACATCAAGTATCATCTACAGAAATTTGGATTTGTCCCGAACTACTCAAGGTGGATTTGTCACGGAGAGCGACACCAATTTAGTCGGTGGGCCTCGCGCATCTACAGTGTTCTCAACTGAAGATGCATACATTCAAATGATGTGCGATGGAATGGGATTTGGTATTCTCGATACAGCACCTCCCGATCAAGCCCATGAACAGAGCAGACCCGAGGAACCTAATGCACAAGAGAAATTGTTCTACCGTATGTTGGAGGCGGCAGATAAGGATTTGTGGACTGGATGCTAGAAAATGACATTACTGTCAACAATTGCCAGGTTATTAAATATTAAAGCCGAAACAACTTATCGGGGAGGTGCTTCGATACTTTGTGCCAACTTATTATTGATACACTCCCCGAGGAGAATGTTATGGTTAAGAACTTTTATGAGGCGAAGAAGCTACTTGAATGATTGAGCCTACCTGTTCAGAAAATTGATTGTTGTGCTAAGGGTTGTATATTATTTTGGCGCGACGATGCAATATTAGAGCAGTGCAAATTCTGCGACGAGCCTCGGTATAGGGAAACAAATTCTACATCACAGATAGGACAAAAATACATGTTCTATTTCCTACTTAATAACAGATTAAAGAGGTTGTATGCATCGGAGGCGATTGCTGAGCATATGAGTTGGCATGTTGGACATGAGCATGGGTCGTCTGGAGAGATGTGTCATCCCAGCGACTCGGAGGCATGGAAGCGCTTTGACACAATTCATCCAGAATTTGGTGCTGAGGACGGAATGTCCGTTTGAGATTATGTACGGATGGTTTCCAACCATTTGGTCAGTCGGGTTCTCAATACTCATGTTGGCCGGTCATCCTAACCCCTTACAACCTCCCCCCCCCCCCCCCCCCCGACATGTGTATGAAAGATGAATACATGTTCCTGACATGCATAATTCCCGGGAGATAAAGCCAAAACAAGGGATCGAAGTCTAATTACAGCCATTGATAGCTGAATTATTAGAGCTTTGGGATGTTGGGATCGCAACATACGATTGTCATGCCAAACAAAACTTTCAGATGAAGGCAGCCTTGATGTGGACCATCTGAGACTTTTCCGGCATATTCTATGTTGTCAGGTTGGAGCACATACAGGAGAACTGCATGCCCAGTATGTATGGAAGAAACAGAATCGATACGGCTCAAAGAGGGTGGCAAGCAGTCGTGGTTTGATGCTCACAGGAGGTTCCTCCCTTCTGATCATTCTTTCAAAGTCGATAAGTCCAAATTCACGAAGGATCGGAAGGAGCACAGACTGCCACCAAGGTATAAGAGCGGGGAAGAAGTGTTGGAAGACATTGAAATTAATGGTCTATGTCGTGTAACCGAATTAGCCGCAGCTGGGGCGAATTCAGTAATCAGTAAGGCGTGTGGATGGAAAAAAAAGTATATTCTGGGATCTTCCTTATTGGAAGACGAATTTGATTCGTCACAACTTGGATGTCATGCACATTGAGAAGAATGTGTTTGAGAATATTTTCAACATTGTGATGGACGTGCAGGGGAAGAAAAAGGACAACGCGAAAGCACGAGATGATATCGCGACCCTGTGTAATAGGCCTGAACTGCATAAGGATAGTCCTACCAGCAAATATCCAAAAGCGGTGTACACGATGGACAAGGATAGAAGGGATGTATTCCTAAGATGGGTTGCAGGGTTAAAGTTTCCTGATGGATGTGTGTCCAACCTTGGCCGATGCACAGACATGAATAAACATAGGATGTTTGGCATGAAAAGTCATGACTGCTATATATTCTTGCAGCGTCTTATACCGATCGGGAGCTCCTTCCTAAAAGTGTGTGGGAACCGATAACAGAATTAAGCAACTTTTTTCGTGACTTGACTGCGAAAACAATTAAAGTTCAAGACTTGGACAAATTGGCCATTGACATTCCAGTCGTTTTATGTAACTTGGAGTCAATCTTCCCACCAGCCTTTTTCGACTGTATGGAACATCTTCCTGTACACCTACCTCACGAATGTAGGCTTGCTGGTCCAGTTCAGTTCAGATGGATGTGCCCGTATGAGAGGTGAAATTTTAATAATGTTATTTCATTACACTCCATATTAAACATTTGGTTGTATTCCGTAGCTTATACAAATATGTGCATTATAAAATATCAAACGGGTATCTAAATCAATTGAAAAGAATTGTGCGCAACAAGGCATATGTTGAAGGTAGTATTTGCAATTCATACACAGTCCGTGAGGCATCGATTTTCTGTTCTCATTATTTTGAAAAGCATGTTTTCACTCGAGGGAGGATTGTGCCGAGGAATGATGATGGTGGCATCATTCCATACGACGCTGGACTCCCCAGTGTATTTAAGTACCCGAGACGAGCCCAAGGAGAGTAAAACAAGAGGCATTTATCTGAACAAGAGTTGAAAGCGATACACAAGTACCTCATCTTAAACTGTAAAGACTTCGAGCCGTATTTATGGTAAGTTTTATTTAATACCAATATTGTATTCAATAGCGTTTAATATGGATGTTAATGTTGAAATCTTCTTAATAACAGGAAATTCACACAACATTTGCTCAAGGAGCGCCCGGGTTTAAGTGAACCAGATATTTGGGTAGCGCAATCAGAGGACTTCCCTAGATGGTTCCTTTCACATGTGATTGATAATCCGCCTGAAAATCCTTGCATTGGTCACGTGGCACTAGGCTCACTTCCCATTGGGACATCATATCCGATGTATTTTATTAATGCGATGAAATTTCACACAGAATCGCACGGTGGGCAAAGATCGACATAACAGTGGCATTTGTATCACGTCGTCACAATAGGGAGACTACTATGGTATAATCGAAGAGATTATAGTCATAGAGTATCCCACACTGCGTGTCAAGCAAACTGCATTTTTCAAATGTAGATGGTTTGATCCCCGTGAAGGAATTGGGACGCGCACTCATTCGAACTACAAGCTTGTTGAAATTAACAAGTTAAAGTCCTTGAACGTATATGAACCTTTCATATTCGCTAATCAAGCTGAACAGGTGTGCTACATACCATTCCCAACCATAAGACCTACTGCGAGTCGGAATGAGTGGTTGGCCGTGTGTAAGGTCAAACCTAGAGGTGTTGTCACCGTCAGATCAGGGGAAGATGCAGCATTCCAGGTCGATGTTTCGGAACATGTAGGTCTAGAAACAACAACTATCACATCAAGGCGGGAGCCACTAACAGACGACGTCGTTCAGCTTGTTGACCTTCCTCATGATAAGAGTATTGATTCAGAATCCTCTGTGGACAATGATTGTACTACAAACGAGACTGATCCGGATGATCCTTCAACGGACACTTCTGACGATGATTTTCGAGTTTGAAACGTGATCTACTTAATTTAATTCAACCTTACCAATTGATTGCATATACATTCTATTTGAATAAATGAAACTTTTGACGAGTTTCACTAACACGAGCAATTTTCTGAAATATCAGGTGTGGATTTATTAAATGAAAAGAGTTATGATTTAGAGAAGGGGTTTAAGGATATATTAAGATTTCCCTTTTTATTACCCATGTGGGGTGTTTTAATCTCAAACGGCACTGTGGTCCTCCCCGCCATGAAACGTTTGACAAATATCACGGTGCAACCGGGATTGACCTTCAGTCTGTCACCCTAAAAGTCCCTGGTATCTGCGCCATGATACTTCTCATAATTTCATGTCACGAAAGCACCTGCCATGAAGCTTTTGAACATCTTCCCACTGTATGAGTATTTTCCCAAAATATTGTGTTTTTATTTACTCGTGTCAAGAAACTGTGCTCCCGAAAGCGCATGGAGTCAAAAATTGCAGTAATTTATAGTAAGTACCGGATCGTTCACTGGAGGATGTGCGATGGAAGCAGGGCCCACGTCGTTTACTAAGATTTTCCACTCGGTTACTCGTTTCAAGTTTTGCAAGGGTTTTCTAATAACTACTTGACATAAATTAAACCAGATCATGAAAGCAGTAAAAATTATTCTACAAAGCATGGTAAACTAGGTCGAAGAAAGCAATTAAATCTATACTACGAAAGCATTTAAAAGAGCAAGCTACACTATCTAGAAAGCAGATTCAAAATATGACAGAAGGGACAGGGAGGAATTAATAAAGATTGGACAAGATTCAGATGAAACACAATTGAACTTCCATTTTTAAACACAGATCTTGCTTGGGATAATCCTCTAGTTAGCTAACTCTCATGCTTTCTACACCATGTTCCCTTTAACAGACAGGTACTTATGGTGAGAATTTACATGCTCTTAAGACAACAATTTCTAAGATACCACAGACTTATAACTCCCTCCACAGGCCTTGTGAAGTTACATTACATATCTGTGGTGGACAAGCAACACCTAACATATCATTAGTTGACATGCCAAGTACTCCTATCATTCCCCCATGTCACACCCAAAGTTTTAAATAAAGCCCCAAACCATTCCATAACTCCCAAACCTTTTAACAGATGGACAACCCCTAATTCTTCCGAGTGACCTCTATGAAAGCATTTAAACGAAAGCAGTAAGAAAGCTGTAAAGAAAGCATTTAAATCTATCACTCGGAATCGTTAAAAACGTCTCTTTCCGTTAGTATAAAATAGCCCCTGGTCTTGGTGACCAGATGCAGATCAAGAACCCCCGAGATATCAATAAGCCACAGGGCTTACAACATCTGGGTAGTTATGAGATACAAACTAAATGAAACAGATCCATAAATGAACCTATTCCGGATGTACTCATTCAAGACTCAATTTTAGACTTTGGCAGAAGAAGATAGTAGTCGAAGGAATACTCGACCTTACCTTATAAATTCACCAAGGCCTATATGTTGTTCCTCTAGTATTATTTATCACATCTCATCTACACCCAAGTGGATATTGACTTAATGCGATATCTAATATCAGATTTCCAACACACAGCAATTTTGAGAAGCAAATGAATATTTGAAAATCATTCCCTAGACAGGTACTAGACTCTCAATTAAAACACAGATCCTTTCAGTCTAGATGAGACCTAATCGCTGACTCTGCTTCTAAGCTCTCAAAATCAACCCCCAGTGGAAGATGAATTAGTCATAACTGTCGAATTTATCCCTTACTCAGATCCGGATTTTTATAAAGGAGTTTTTGTTGGAAGTTTATTATGCAGCATCTGATTTAAATCAAGACTTCTATGTCCAAGGGGAAGGATCCCCAAAATAGCAATAAGACCAGAACATCTACATAATAGTATCATGCATACAAGTATATGAAAAGGAAAATAAAACACCCCAAAATATATGGTAGGGTTAGACAGAATGCGGTACACAAAGATGGATTAGCCTGAGATGAGAAGAAATCGGCTAAAAAGGTGCCAGAGATAATTGAGGTTTTCCGGACTGCAAACATCTGCTGTCCGGTCCCCAATTTTCCCAGATGACTGATTTTAGACAAAAGAATTCCAAATAACGGTGACCGCCGTCATTTAGTTTTCTTTTGTCTGTGAGTGGAAGAAAAACCCACATATTTCTTGCTGTAATATTTCTCAACTGATGTTGGTCGACATCAGTTGATACTATTGCAACTTGAATTCAGGTTGAGAAATTAAGATAAGGAAAATTAAAACTGTATCTGATTAGGAGTTGGCTGAGTGACTAATCGGAACTCTTAGTGAAGAGAACGCTCGCCGTAGCTTCCACCAACCACTAACCAGATCATGCAAAATAACAAATAATGATTGACACACAGAAGACGGGTTAGTCGATATCCCTGTGAAGGGACCTTTCACCAACATTAATCTGTGGTGTTTTTCATTATCCATTCATACACACAACAAAAGAGAAAACATAAAAGTAAGAAAATATTTTTGGTATTGTGTGGGTGTTAAGCACACAATAAGTAGACACTAGTGGGTTGAAATGTGTAATGGATAGAAATCAGATGAACTGGGCCGAGGCCCAATACACCCATGCAGCTTACACAAATCATGAAAGAAAATATTTTTGGAATTTTCAAAATAGATGGATAGTTCAATTCGAATTATTGGGGTAATTCGAATTGAGAATGCATGAAGAATGAAGTATGATCTTACCCAGTTACTCCTTGCAAAGAATGAGATATTATCTAATTCGAATTGTTGAGCAATTCGAATTAATTCGAATTGGACAACTCGAATTGATAAAGTCCTTTCATTGCTCAAAATTGACTGACATATACCTCAAGAGGAAGGTGAATTCGAATTGTTCAGCAATTCGAATTAATTCAAATTGCACAATTCGAATTGGTAAGAGATGGGAAATAAACTAAGGCATGAATGGATGGCATGCAATACAATGTGGTTTTCCTAGCCAATTCGAATTGTTGAACCAATTCGAATTAATTCGAATTAGAGAATTCGAATTGGATGAAAACCACATGAAGAAAATTTTTGTTTGTGTAATTCGAATTTCTTAGGCAATTCGAGATAATTCGAATTGCCTCAATTCAAATTACACATTTTCGAACAACAACAATTTTTGTTCTCACAAGTATGGGTTAGGTGAACACTGTGGTGTAATGATGAGTTTAGATTTATTAAATCCCTCATCTCACATCAATGTCACTTCACAGCCACCCTAGTGAAATTTTCAAGAAATAAACAAACACATGTCCAGTGGGTATTGGCAAGATTTAAACCCTATTTCTACAAACAAAGGATCAAAGATCAAAGAATCTAAAACATCTAGTTATCTAAGAACTGCATGAATAAACTAAGAACACTCAAGTTATCTAAGGAAGCATAAAATACAAAACAAGGCAGGAGAAATAAGGCAAAAAGATAAATACTAACAAACCTAAAAACGTCTAAAACCTAAGAACGCTTATTTGAAGCTCTAAGGCACAAAATCAAACCAAAAACCCACCAAACATGCATTTATTGAGTTTGAATGTCAACTAGGACATAATAAATATAACCTAGTTGAAACAAACAAACATGCTAAGCATTTATTTCTAAAGAAAGCATTAAAGAGTGCCAAAACACATGAATAACACCATTTCTGGAAATTTTCTTGTATTGACACTTTGAAAGTAAAACAAAGAACCCAAAACCATCATTAACTTGAAGGTAGGGTTTATTCTAACTAGAAAGCTTGTAAAAATTCTGGAAATGGCTACTCTAAGGGTTACACAAACTGCTTCTACACTAAACTAAGATCAAAGCATGTAAAGATTACACTACTTGCAAGAAAAATAAACTAAACTAAACTAAACTACCTACCTAACCCTTAAGGGGTGTGGAACCTCCTGCTGTTCTTTTTGTCCCAAGCTGCTTTTTGGCAAAATTCTTGATCTCTTGATTCTGTTGTGGAAGGTCTGCTTTTATAGACAAACTTCAAAACCCTAGGCCCACCAATGTTGTGCTCATGCTCCACAGCTTCAATGAGTGAAGTTCGAATTAATTCAATCAATTCGAATTAATTCGAATTGTGAGGTCTCCTCCTTGAGCTGGAAATGTGGCCTTCAGTAGTCAATTCGAATTGTTGTGAAGAATTCGAATTGGTCTTTTCTCGAATTGGATGAGGGTTTCTGCTTGGCTTCCTTGCGTTTGTTGGTAGTTCGAATTGTTTGTGCCAGTTCGAATTAATTCGAATTGGACAATTCGAATTGCATCTTCTTCTTGCCTTTGGGTTTCTTCTCTCTTCATTCCCTAATTCGAATTAATTCGAATTTGAACAATTCGAATTAGGCTTCTGCATTCCCTTCCAACACTTAACCATTTCTTCGTTCTCTTCAGCAATTCGAATTGTGTGCAATTCGAATTAATTCGAATTGCACAATTCGAATTGTGCTTCAACACTTGACCAAATTTCAGTTGTGGGATTTTCAATCTTTTTCCCATCTTTTCGGATCTTTGTGGGCTTTTTTATTCTTTTGCCCATCTTTTCATTCCTTTTTCTTTTCTTTTTTTCTTTTTTCATGTTTTTGGATTTTTCTAACACAAATACAATTTAAAATTGCATATTTTGTGTCTTTTTATTACCGGCTCGATGTTTTTACAAACTAGCATTAATCTGTTAAATTCAACTGCTTTCTTATTACAATAAGATGGAATACGATCAAAATGTCCGTCTCAGACACGGAAATGGATTGGAAATAATGGACAATTTTGGCCATTATCAACATCCTCACATTTAATACTGATCGTCCCCGAGCAGTCAGAGTCAGTGCTCCTAGGAGCTTGGACTCTGCATATTCAATCCATTTGCGTGGCCTCAGAAATTTCGTTTTTCTTATATTGGGATAAGACAATCAAAATTACAAGTATTAAACTCTCTTGGTTGCAGTGTTTAATGGAATGATACTTCTCACCTGAGTGAACACACAAACCAATCATTATTGTTAATTCTTCTTGAATAGGTGTTTAGAAAAATTCATTGGCTTACTTCTTGAATTCAGGCATGACATAATCATTGATTAATAGAAACAGAGCCTCACATATAGTAGAATCGGAAAGTTCACTCACTCTCAAGATTGGCTTTTATCATCAACGCTCAAAATCAAATTCAATTAAATTCTCCCATAGGCTTGCAATTGGACCAACTCGTCACCGGCTCATTTCCTCAAATCGAGATCCCAAGGTCTCATTCACGGTTATAACGGGGCGTACGGTTGTAACATTTGGTAGGAAAGGGAATTATTGGGCTAAGAAGTGACATGACACCATTCCACCATAACTTGGCATTTTTTAGAATTTATGATCATCGTTATTTCTTTCTTTCTTTTGTTTTTCTTTCTTTTTTGTATTGCATGACATTAGACTTTGTCTAATTTGCTTTGTCATTTGCAATTTATTCTTGTTGCATAGATCTCAACAACTTTTTTTTTTTTTGAATCGGTTTATACCATATCGATTGACATTTTTGATGATCAAAATTACAATGCCTTGATGGGATGGCTCATGTACACTTGGGTTTGATTTTCTTGGTCTTTTTATAAGGTTTGCAATATTATAGTGGTTTCAAAGAAAAATTAGGCTTAAAGGCTCAAGTTGGTTAATCCTAAAGGGAAAATGTTTTTGGGTTTGGAATTCAAACAAAAGCCAAAATTTTGGGTTTTTCTAAGTGCCTCGATCATTTGCTCGATTTCGGGAATATGGCATGGCCTTGAATCGGTCCCAATTGCAAGTTCTAGTGCCCTTTAATCGAATTGATTCGCACAATCAAAGAAGTATTGAGTAAAAATGACTCGGCTCAGATCTCACAAGGGATGGTTTGATCATGTCATACATTCATTCTCAAAATTAGTCTTTGAAAAAATTTCTTGCAGCTTATTCAATCAAATTCTCAACATGAAAGTTTGTCAGTCTTTCAAGTGATCATATCATTGGATTTTTATAGCTCAAAACTTCGAGAATTCATGTCATGCATATTTTTAATTGTTTTATCCCAATGTAATAGTCCGAAGATTTCATCATCAGCCTAAATTCAACATGTGAATTTAAGTGACAGATTTATGCTTGTTTTATGCCGGTTTGTTTAATTGAAAGCAGTAAAAAGACACTGTGAGCATGCAAGCATGTCACAGCTTGTTTTTGGCGTGACAGTCACTTATTCATCTTGGACTGCCACACATCTTTTTTCAAATAATGGAGAACTCAAGACGAAATTCTCTTTTGGAAAGCAGTAAATGTACATCAGTTACAATAGATTTCCATGGTGAGGATTGAAAATGTACGGAATGAATGGAAAATCTAATGCATGATGTTTACAACGGAGCTCGCATGAATGTGATCACTTAGCTTAGTCCTTCTTCTCCATGGGCTGTGCGGAGGATCCGGTGGCATCTCCTGGAGGTGATGGGAACTTGCTGAGGATGGTCTTCATCATTTCGGCTTGATTGTCGAACATCCTGGCTTGACTGGCGAATACTGCTTCGAACATTTTTCTATTCTTTTCCTCATTCTCAATCCTTTCTTGATGCTGCCTGGCCGCTTCCTTTCTGAACTCCTCTTCTCTCTCAAACATTCTCAGCCTAAACTCTTCCTCTTTCTGCATTTGTTTCTCGTGAGTCGAAACAATGGCATCGGCCAAAGATCTGACACTCTGCATCATTGACTCTCCCATTCTGCTCACTGCTTCTAGAGTTTGAGACTCAGCTGGGTATTGAGACACAGTTGGGCTTCTGCGCGAGGGTCGGACTGGATGTCTTCGTGATAAACTTGGAGTGGAAACATCAGTTCCAGGATGAGTGGGAGTGGGAGCAGGTTCTGTTGGTGTGACTGCAGCTTCTTCTGTTGAAGGTACCGCTTCAGTACAGTCCTTCTTCTTGTGCCCTTTGCGTCCGGTTGTTGGTGTCCTAGGAGTGTATCTGGATTGAGCGTCTGATTCTTCTGGCATAATGTATGTAACTGGTTTAGTTATCCTTGTCTTTGGGACTGGGATCGGCCGGCTCATATCAATAAGATCGCTCTCTGCAAAAACTGTTAGATCTACTCCTTGGGCTTCACAAATTCTCCTGATGAGGTTGGGATAGCATAAAGCAGCAGCTCTGGTGCCCGTGACTTTTGTAGTCATGACATGGAAAATCTGCTCCCCCACGTTGATCTTCAACCCATGCCAAATCTTGGCAAAACCCTTCAACATCCGACCAGATGTTTCATGTGCATGCGGGTTTGGCCTAATCTTCGACATGTAAAAGTCATAGGAGGGTTGAAATTCCAACTTCAAGTGCTTTGCTTTGAAGGGGATTTCACCAGTGTAGCTCTCAGCAGTAAGAGACCTAGTGATGTTGTCGTGATATTGCCTGTCAGCTGCCCTGCTTGCTCCCTTCTCAAAATGCTCAGATGTCGGGATTTCTGACCTCCAGTTGGGTGTGCCAAGGAAGTTGTTCAAGTATTCTACAGAGATGTTTACGTCAACTCCTCGCACCCAACTTGTCTTTCGTGTGGCATTGATGTTGCAGTAGAATTCCCGAACCAATTCTGCTATCCCGGGTTCAGCGTGATGCTTAAGGAACTCAGTCCATCCGTGGTTTTCTTTCAATGTAAGTAGCATTGGATGATCAATCAATTCTGGACTGAACCCTTTATCAGGGACAAATACTCCACTTAGTGCCATGTATCGTCCCGCATTCTGCTCATTCCCGTTGAACCTCCTCATTATGTCAGCATAATTCGTGATGCGGAATTTTCTGAACTTCTTAGTAGATACACCCAGTCTGCCCCTTGAAGTTGAGTGGGCCCAATAACCAGCCGATCGCACTGATCCGGTCGATTCTTGGGTTCCTTCAGTTCCTGCTTGTTCTCCATCAGAGTCGGAATTTTCCCTTGGCTGTTCCCTCTGTTCAGTTTGCTCGTGCTGTTCTGATTCAACCTGTATATTTGGTTGTGGCTCTTCCTCGGTTTGTCTCAACTCAGTTTCTTCACCTCCCAGAGTTGCTCCCTGCTCGTGCAAATTACAAGGATCTTCGGGGAATACGGAGTCTAGGAAATCCTCGTGAAGATACGGATCATCTACATGTTGATATTCCTTTTGTGATGCCTCGACTTCCCTCCTGATGGTCGAATCTTCAAACTCTTCCCCCATATCATCTCCTTGTTCCACAGGAATGTTGAGATCGTATTGGAGTATTTGCTGAAATGACTTGTCCTTAAAGTAGTTTTCTATGGTTTCCAAGTCCGTTTGCTTGTCACCACTACTACTTTCAGTTCTCGCTATTTCTTGCACTGTGGGTTGTGGTTGAGCAGTGGCTGCCGCTAGAGTTTGTGCCGTTATGTCATTCAAATCACTCGCAAGCTCGGCGAACTTCTTCTTTGATTCTTCAAATTTGACATTGCCCTCGTGCACCATTTCCTCTATCTCCTCTGTGGGTCGCATTGCCTCCATTGCTTTCTCAACATCCGCCTTTGTGTCATTTCTGCGAGCAGTAGATCTCTTTACTTGTTCCTCCTTCTCCCTTGCCCATTCTGCTGGCTCAGCTTTCACCTTAACAGGAATAATGTCGGTTCCGCTGATTATCTGACAATCATCGTCCCCGACCTCAACCTGTGTTTCAGTGTCAGCTTTCTTCTTCTTCTCCAGCTCAGCCTGCAATTTTTCAGCAGCATTTCTATTCTCCTCTTCCTCTCGGGTTTTTCTAATATTTTCCTCCATTTCTGCCTTCCTGGCGTCTTCTTCTGCTTTCTTGGCCTCCTCTTCAGCTACCTTGGCCATTTGCTCTTTCCAAAGTCGATTTTTCTCGACCCTTGCAGCTTCCATTTTCTGCTTCCACTCCTCCGTCTCTTTTGCCATTTCGATCTCAGCCTCCTCCTTCTCCCTTCTTGCTCTTTCAGCTTGTCGGGCATCGTACTCGGCTTTCCTCTGTGCCTCAATCCTATCCATCTCAGCTTCCTCTTGAGCTATCCTTGCTGCTTCTGCATCGGCTTCTTCCTGAGCCTTCCTTGCCAATTCTGCATCGGCTTGCACTTGGGCCTTACGCTGTTGTTCTTTCTTGGATAACTCAATGGCTTGATCCTTGCCTCTGTCTTTTTGTTTGGGAGGCTCATCATAGAATTTGGGCACAGGGGGAATGATCCTTGGCTGATTCGGAGGTTCTTGGATTCTGATCTTAGGTTCAGCAGACTTTTCAGACTTTTCCTTATCTACCAACTTTATCAGTTTTCTCTTCTTCTTGGGTGGCTCTGGTTCGGATTCAGTCCGAGAGGGTTCAGATTCGGCAGGCTCATATTGCTCGGAGGTCGGATCGACATAATCGTCAATGATCTGTTCTTCATCCTCAAAATTCAATCCCAATTCCGGTCCTTTGATCTTCAGAAATTTTTGGATGAATTTAGGCTCGGACATGGCTGTGAGTTGCGCAGTCCATTTTAGTGTGAAATATCTGCCCAGGACACCTTGGAATCCCGTGTTATACTGCAGACGAGGTCGGTGTTCTTGACAGTGCTTTAGACCTTCTGCATCCATTTCACGTAGCAGGTCAAGGAACCTCTTTTTCATTTCCGTGTACAAGGTGTCCACGATGTTTGCCTCTTTCTCCTTTAGATGTCCTAAGTCTCGGACTGGTGGAATGTTGAGATACTCCAAACACTTGTTTTTGCCCATGACTGAGATCTGTTTTCTCTTGCAGCCCATTCTGTCCCATGACCTGTTTCGAATCATTGCGATGCATTCAGCTCTCATCAGCTCGAAATTGGGCATCCCTTTCATTGTGGTCTCTCGGGGCTCAACTGCCGGAATCCTTTGTGGTAAGAAGACTGGCAGAATCTCCACTTTTCCCGAAGGTATTACTAATCCCGGTTTTAGTACAGACTCCCTGATGTCCCTTTCCCATTTTCCCCATGCAATCATGTATTCCCCCCACAGTTTCCTGGCTGCTTTTGTTTTCTCAATGATCGAATCCAGCATTGGAGTGTGGTGGGCTTGTCCGTAGTTCAGTACCGCCTGGAGAGAATCCCGGAAGTTGAATGTCATTTCAGGATGACGCTCTTTTGCACGCAATGTCAGCCATAGCTGCTCCTCCGGTCCGCAAATGGTCCCATTGTCGAATAGTTCCTTCTTGTACGTAAATGGGAAGGTCTCCGTCATGGAGAGTACACCAGTTGACGCAACTAAGTATGGTGGAGGCGTCTTGGGGGCATAATGCATTTTTACTTCCCTTGTAATGGGTGGTTGGATGAGGACTGGATCAAAGGCTGCAGCTCTCCTATCTCCGAAGTGGATTTCAAGCATTCTGTTCCAATAAGCCTTCTGTCGTTTCATCCTCCAAACCATCCGCTCATAGTGAACTCTCGGCTCACCAAACCGTTGATCGTACCTTGCCTCATCGAACTCTTGTTTCCAGAAGTTACATACATGTTGGCAAAAGTCTCTTTCGAGGCTCGTCGCTCTATCATTTCTTTCTTCCTCTGGAATCGCATTCCACCAATGGTCCTTCATTTCGAACCTCCATTCAATCTGGTGGTCCATAGGCAAGTTATGCTCATTCCTTATGGCCACCCTATTTTCCTCTGCCTCTTTCTTTAGCCTCTCAATTTCCAAGAAAGCACGATCTGGAGTTGTCTTTGGAAGACCCATCAGGGAATCTATAATGAATTGATCCCTGGAGAGAAAAGAGTTGGAACTATTTTTAACAAATTTTTGATAAGTGGATCCGAGTTGAAAGTCAACATCCTCACATTTAGAGCTAAGCTCTAAATGTGAGTTAATTGGTTTCTAATCGAATTTATAGAAGGAAAAACATAGAGCTGGATTGTTAAATCTAACTCTTATTATAGCAAAAAAATATGGAAAGCAAGAGAGAGATAAGGATCTTGGATCCTTAAATTTTTTCTTAGACTATAAATAGTCTAAGATGTTTTTTTGGGTGGTCGTAGGACCAAAAAGAGAATATTTCGCAGGTTATTGAGCCTACGAAAGGATTTTGATTTTTCTCATTGAAACTTTTGACAAGTTTCACTAACACGAGCGTATTTTTATATAAAATATACCAGGATTGAATTTATTAAAAGGAAAGAGTTATGATTCACGGGAAAGGGTTTAGGGATATATCAAGATTATTAGTCTTTTTATTACCCAGGTGTGGTGCCTTAATTTCAAATGGCTCTGTGATCCTCTCTGCCGTGAAACCTTTGACAAATCTCATGGCACAGCCGGGATAGGTTGACCTTCAGCCTGTCACACTGAGGGTCCCCGGCATATGTGCCATGATATCTCTCATCAATTCTTGACATGAGATTCCCTGCCATGAAACCTTTGACAGATTTCCACTCCCTGAGTATTTTCTGAAAAATCATGATCCTGGTTTAGGTTTTATTTAATGAAACCAATTTATGATGGCGGGGTTGTGATTAGGGATATATTTATAAGTAGTCATGTTTTTATTACTCGTGTTAAGAAACTGTGCCCCCGAAAGCGCATGGTGTCAAAAATTGCAGTAATTTATAGTAAGACCGGATCGTTCACTCAGGATTCAAAAATAGGCTCTGGCAGAAGAGGATAGCAGTTGAAAGAAAACTCAACCCTATCTTAGAAAATAACCAAGGCCTGGATGATGTTCCTCTGAGATTATTTACTACACTGTATTTGAGTCCAAGTGGACCCCATCTTGGTGTAGTATTCAATCTTAGATTTCCAACAACCAGCAATTTTGGAAAATAATGGATTTGAAAATCATTCCCTATCAGGTACTAGACTCTCAGTTAAAACACAGACCCTTTCAGTCTAGGCGAGACCTAATCGCTGAATCTGTTTCTAATTTCCCAAAATACAACCCTTGACAGAATGTGAATTAGTCATAACTGATGAATTTATCCCTTACTCAGATCCGGATTTTATAAGGAGATTTTTGTTGGAAATTTATTAAGCAATATCTATTTAAGATCTAGACTTCTATTGTCCAAGGGAAGGATCCCAAAATAATTATAGACCACAATAGTACATAATATTATCATGCATAAAGATATAGGGAAGTGTAAAATTAATTGACCCAAAATATAGATGCGGGTCTAGACAGAGGGTGAAACACAGATGTGAAGTGATCAAGAGACCAAAGTAATGGCAGAATAATCAGGTGGACTGTAAACATCTACTGTCCAATTTCCCGATTACTCGGATGGAGTGGATTTAGACAGCTTAGACCCTATAATGGTGGTGTCAATACCAGTTGAGTCTCCACTGTCTGTGAATTCGGATAAAAACCTACATGCTTCCCTTCTATAATGATCGTCAGTTGGCATTGACTGATGCCAACTGACTCCCACTACAGATTGGAATTTGGGTTTGGAAATTAAGATAAGAAAAAGAAAACTGTATCTGGATAGGAGTCAGCCGAGCAGCTATTATAACCCCGGATGGGCGAACCGCCACGGCTTCCACTGACAGTCATCCAGACCATGCAAAATAACACTTAGTAATTAATACCCAGAATACGAGCTAGTTATCCATGAGGGAATACCCGCCAACATCAGTCTGATGTATTCTTTACTAATGGTTCCACACAACACGCAAAGACAAAATCAATAAGAAATAAAAGAAGATTCCTTGTATGAGAGACATTGGTTTCTCATGCAAGGTTGTGGATTGGGTCCACAATTGATGGTCTTAAATAATCCTTCCTACCATAATTAATTACAGTCCGGATTATCTTGTTTAAGCCATCAAGATTTTGTTTATAGAGGAGTGTTTTAATGGCAATTGAACAAAGGTCCTTTAATCATGATGATTATTGATGTGTAATTATTGCTAATCTCACTCTTTAATCATTAATGACTCAAGGGTTCAATTAATTAAGTGATGCAAATGGAGAATCAAAATTTGGGCAGCATAACACCCTATATTGCAATTCCAGAATGTTACACCTTAACCTGTGGGGTTATGATGTGATTGTTGCAATATAATGTAGGAAGAGAATGAAGGTTGTTTGAGATTAAATAGAGAGAAGGGAATCTTTGTCGCGATATCATAAATTTTGTCGCGGACCGAGGTCCGCGACATGGGTATCCCGACAAGTTTTTAGAATTTTTGGCAGCATAACGCTTCTTTGTCGCTATGCAAGATTTTGTCGCGGAACGTGGTTCCGCGACAAGAGTGTTTCGCGACAAAGAGTTTTCAGAAAATTCCTAAAGCATTTGAACCTTTGTCGCTATGCATGGAAAGTTTGTCGCGGAACGTGGTTCCGCGACAAAGTGGTTCCGCGACAAAGTGTTTCAAAGAATAAGGAACATGGCATAATTTTTCTGTCTCAGAATGGGATTTTGTCGCGGAACGTGGTTCCGCGACAAGATGATTCTGCGACAAAAAGCCATGCAGACAAAATGCAAGAGTTTGGCTCCTTTGTCGCTATGCATGGAAAGTTTTGTCGCGGAACATGGCTCCGCGACAAGGTGTTTCCGCGACAAAGGGTTTTAAATTATGGAGACAAGTGTCTTTAAACACCTTTGTCGCGGAACGACCATTTTGTCGCGGAACGTGGTTCCGCGACAAAAGGCGGTTGGCGACAAAGGCGATTCAGGACAAAAGTCAGAAAAAGCAGAAATGAACAGTGGCATGCAAACAGCGTGATCTCACCCTATTTCAGATCAAAAAGCTATTCTAGGCTAAAAATAAACAAGGAACATTCAAAATAAGGAAGAACATGCTTAAACAAAACTGGACAGAATATTAAAAATAAAGCAAGAGTCCTAATCTAGGGTTTGATCATACATACACACAACATTATCCATAAAATGCTAACAGTAAACATAAAAATAGCATAATAGGGGTCAAGTGACCCCAAAATAAAAAGAAAGCATAAGTCCATGGGGTGTGAGACCCATTTCATGATTTGGGACACAAATGATGAATGTTTTCCCATATTATTGAAGAGGTGTTGTTAATACCCATGATTTGGGTATCACAAACCCTAAAACAAGAGTTTAGAAACCAAAACATGATATAAAAGTGGTTATCTAAGGCTACTGGAAAAGCATAAAACAGGAAACAAATCCTTAACTAAGCTAAAATATGAACAAGAATTAAATAATACAAAAAAAATAAAAACTAAACTACACTACCTAAGGCTGAAACCCAAGCTTGTCTTCAAGAGAAGCTCTTACAAAAATTCCCACTCTCTAGCTCATGGGAGACACCTCATATTTATAGAAGTGTAACCCTAAGCCCATGGGCCTTGATTCTAGCCCATTGTGTCTTAAGACATCACACACATCACAGCTTTGTCTCGGAGCATCAAGTTTGGTCGCGGAACACACTGCATGTGGCAAGGCTTCTCGACTGGGTCTTGTGTCTCTAATTGGGTGTCTTGGTCGCGGAGTCATGCCTTTGTCGCGGAGCATGCCATCGCGACAAAGGTCATCGCGACAAAGGGGCTTGGCTGGTCTCCTCTTCATCTGAGCTGCTTGGTCGCGGAACCCTTCTTTGTCGCGGAACCATGCATCGCGACAAAGGGGCTTCCGCGACAAAGGTGTTCCTGGGCCTGCTGGATTGGGCCAGATGGGCCGAAAATATTCTTTTTGTGGGCTTTTCTATCTTTTTCCCATCTTTTTGTATTTTGTGGGCTTGCTTTATTCTTTTGCCCATCTTTTCATTCCTTTTTCTTTTCTTTTCTTTTTCTCATGTTTTTGGATTTTTCTAACATAAATATGTAATAAAATTAACATAAATATGTAATAAAATTACATATTTATGCCTTTTTCACACCAGCTCAATATTTTTACAATTATGCATAAATCAGTCCAATTCGACTGCTTTCTTACTTAATGTAAGACCGGAATGCGATCAAATGCCCGTTTAAGACACGGAAATGGATTGAAAATAATGGTCATTTCTGGCCATTATCAACATCCTCACATTTAATACTGATCGTCCCCGAGCAGTCAGAGTCAATGTTCGTAAGAACACGGACTCTACATATTCAATTCATTTTCGTGGCTTCATAAATCACATCCTTATTGGATTGGGATAAGACAATCAAAGATTACAAGTATTAAACTCCCTTGATTGCAGTGTTTAATGAAATGATACTTGCTCACTATATCGGGCCTACAAATCAAACATTACTATTAACCCTTCATGAATATCATGTTTGAAAGATGCAAAGATTAAGGATAAGAATTAGAGGATGACATGAACATTTTCAATGAAATAGAGCCTCACTTATAAGAGAATCGGAAATCTCACTCACTCTCAATTGGGTTTATCATGACCGCTCAAAATCAAATTTAATTAAATTATCCCATAAGCTTGCAATTAGACCAACTCGCCACCGGCTCATTTCTTCAAATCGAGATCATGAGGTCTTATTTAAGGGTTGTAACGGGGCATACGGTTGTAACATTTGGTAGGAAAGGGGAATAATTGGGCTAGGAAGCGGCAAGAATTTAGTTCCATCATAACTTGGCATATTTTTGTTTAGAATTTATGATCATCAATGTTTTTCTTTTGCTTTTTTTTTCTATTGCATGACATTAGACTATGTCTAATTTGCTTTGTCATTTGCAATTTATTTGTGTTGAATGAAATTCAACTCTCTCTCTTTTTTTTTTTTTTTTTGAATCGGTTTATGAGATACCGATTTATATGGATTGATGATCATAAATTTAATGCCTTTGATAGAATTTATCCTTGCACACTTGGGTTTGAATTTCTTGGTCTTTTTGTAGGTTAGGAAAATATAGAGGGTTTCAAAGAAAAATTATGCTTAAGGCTCAAAATGGTTAATCCTAAAGGGAAAATATTTTTGGGTTTGGATTTCAAAAGAAGGTCAAAAATTTGGGTTTTCTAGGTGCCTCGATCATATGCTCGATTTTTGGGAATATGGCGTGGTCTTGAATCGGTCCCAATTGCAAGTTCTAGTTTCCTTTAATCAAAATGATTCACACATCAAAGAAAATAAATGAGTAAAAGTGACTCATGGCTCAAATCTCACAAGGTTGGGTTGATTCATGTCATACAGTATTCTCAAATTTAATCAAAGCTTAATTCTAACAATATATTCAATCGAAATCTCTAACATGCAGATTTATTACCCAATAAGCTGATCGCATCATTAAATTTTTATAGCTCAAAACCTTAGGAATTCATTTCATGCATGTCTCAATTATATTATCCCAATTTAAAAGTTTGAAAATTTAATCACAAGCCTAAATTCAACATGTGAATTTAGAGCAAGTTTATGCATATTTTTGCTGGTTGTTTAGTTGAAAGCAGTAAAGAGGCACTGCTGACATACTAAGTATGTCAACAGCGTATTTTTGGTCTGACAGTCACTTATTCATCTCGGACTGTACAGACATCTTTTTCGAAAAGGAAAGCAAGTAAAGATCTGTTCAGTGGTCTCAAAAGCTGAGTTCCAATTTAGGGAAAGCAAATAAATACATCCGAGGCAAGGGGTTCTCGTGTAGTTAGTACACCTGCACACACAAAAGGAGGCATCCCTTGCAGCTTACTATTACTAAAACGGAAATGAAACAAAGCAAGGTAAAATGGGACTAGGATTCTTCCCTCTTTCTTAGAACAGAAATCTGGCCCAGTGGATGTAACTGGTCAACTCACACCGCAGACACCAGCCATTATGGTTCATCATGGGCTCGTGCCTCCTTGGGCAGTAGACTCTGTCTCCTTGATTAGCCCATAGGTATGGAGTGTCTGGGTTGTCCGTCATCCATCCGAGGACGTTGGTAGACGTGTACTGAAGAATTGACCGATCTGTTACCATCCTTTCGATCATTCTGATCCCTTGTTCAACTTGCCTTTCATCCATCTTACTCATAAGCATCAGTCCCCGGGTGAAGATTGATGCCTTATGGTTGTCCTCAATTCCTGGGCGCAGCAGTTCACAGGCTTGCTCCTCATTCCCTTCTGCAAATGCCATGAGTGCTGGAATGATCTGGAGATTGAAGTTTCCTGCCGCTGTGCATGTTCGCAGGAATCTCTCCTTCTGCCAACGGATCCTTTCTTGCCATCTCTTCACAGTGGAGGAGTCAACCTCGCATCGTTTGTATACGATGGCAAGGTTCCCAGCATCCCTGAGCTTCTTGCATATCCGTTGTGCGGCAAACACCTCCCTGATTTCATCCTCTCCTATTCGGGAGAGAATTTCACCAAGGAGTTCGAGCGGTAAGTCCAGCAACTTGGTTCCTTCTGGTGCAGGATCTGGAATGGGAGGATTGCCCCTGAAAAGATAAGAAGTGATGAATCCAATTTTTATATAATTTTCAGAAATTATTCAGGTTCAGAAACCAACATCCTCACATATAGAGCTTTGCTCTAGATGTGAGGTTATCAGATTTCCAACTCGAAATTTGATTTAAAGCACATGTAAACAATATTTGGTTTTAAATGGGCTAAGGAGCCCAAAATAAAACAAAATTGGCCATTGGCCTAAAATCTTTTTAATGGGCCATTGGGCCCAAAAGTTTTTCAATTTTATTAAACAAGTCCAAGACACTTGTTGGAGGTGGAATGGGATGGACAGATGGAAATGGAAAGCTCGAATATTGGAATGTGCAATGAAGACGTGGCGGAGCGGATCTGCTATTTCTGGATAGCTCGAACTGTTTGGACAGTTAGAGCATCCAAAAATTTGCAAACACTGTTTTTAATTTTAAAAAGGTTGACTTGTTTTATTTAATAAAAGTGGGATGTGAGTGGTCCCATTTTTTATTTTTGAAAATGATAGCAGTTGGGTGACAAAAATACTGCTATCTTACTCACATTAGTGTTCCATTGGGAACAAAAGACTTCAAGTCAAACATTAAACAAAATAACTCTTTTTGTCTTTTCTAAAGGGTTGCTTTTATTAAAAGCGGAAGCTTCTCATTGGGTGTTTGTACTATGTTTCCATAAACAAACAAACATTTATTCCCATGAGATTTCCAACATGAGAACAAATGTGCCCAAAAAGATCTTACCTCTTTTATTACACCAACACAACACTGTGCAAGTCACATCAAGATCAATCAAACCAATAACATCAAGATATTCAAAACAATACCCAAATGTTCATCAGTTTGTTCTTTCCAGTTTTAAACTTCAAAATCTTACTCCATTACCAGTTTTAATGCCATTATCAGTTTCAAAATGGGGTTTCAAACGTTTCAAAATGGTGCTCATAACCGAGAGCACTTGAAAACCTCCCAAAACAGAAAGCAAAGATACTAACAAGCTGCACTGCACGATTCACACACCAAAATCAAAAATAAAGAACAAGAAAGTCCAAAAGAGTTATGGTCAGGGGGGTGAAAAATGGGTTTACCCTGCCCTCCTTGGCTCGGGTCTGGGCATGGGTCCAAGGTTTGGAAGGAGTCCATAAAATCGATCCATGGTTTCCCCTTAGAAAAAGAGTGACAAGGTTGCGAAGAACACGTGGTGTTCGTTCGGATAAGAAGAAGATGGGGGAAAGGAAGATGAAGAAGCTGAAGTGACAAGTGAAAGTGAAAAGAAACTGGAGAACTGGAGGGGGTGGGGGGGTATAAATACTAGAACTTTTTGTCGCGGAGTCCGAGACTTTGTCGCGGAACAAGGTTCCACGACAAGGCATAGCGACATCAGAGAGGTCGCGGAGCAGGGGTTCGGTCGCGGAGTCATGCTCCGCGACAAGGCTATCGAGACAAAGTTCAGTATGGAGACAAGGTCAACGCAGGTTGTGTCGCGGAGCAGGGCTTGGTCGCGGAGTCATGCTCCGCGACAAAGTGCATCGCGGCAACCAGCAGAGAAGGGTTAAGAACAAAAGAGGGTTTGTCGCGGAACAGGGCCTGGTCGCGATGCATGACATCGCGACAAAGGACCTTCCGCGACAAAGAATTTTAAATTTTCAAATTTCTTGGACTAGGCCCGAGTGTGATGTTGGGCCTGAGTCCATTTTATTTGATTTGGGCTGAATAAATTCAGTCCAAGTAAATTCAAAATGCTGGGCTGAAAATTAAACAATCCACTTGCATAAAATTAGGTTGGGTCAGTTCCATTTATCTGTGAATTTTATTTCGGGTATTGAATTTCTTCAATTTCCGAAAGCGTTTTCTCAGACTTATGGAACTAATCCAACCAAGAACCTGGTTTTCCCATGTTACTCTTATCTGCTCCTTCTTTTTGGTGGTTCCGAACTTCTGCAAGACAGACAAATAAGACGCATTAGATTTTCTCCAAATATCAACATCCTCACATTTAGAGTCTTAGTACTCTAAATGTTTAATTGATCTTTGGGTACTTTCTTGTCGTGAAATAAGTACTATAAATATATACTATCTATATATATATATACTGAAATTTTTTGTGTTTTTTGTGTTTTTTTTTTTTTTAATGCTGTTTCTTATTGAATGTAAGCCGGGTCTGCCACTGCTTGGCTTTCTTTCTCCGGATCGAACTGTCCAAGGTACTCTTTTAATCGTTGTCCATTCACCACTATATCGCCTCTATCAGTTCGGATCCTGACAGCTCCATTTTTGAACACTTCTAGTACTTCATGTGGTCCTTCCCATCTAGATTTGAGCTTTCCGGGGAACAGCTTCAACCTAGTATTGAACAATAACACATGTTGACCAACATAGAAATACTTAGGTTTAATCCGGCGATCGTGCAACTTCTGGGTTCGCTCCTTATAAATTCGAGAGCTTTCATAAGCTTGCGCTCGTATTTCCTCAATTTCATTGAGGTCCAACTTACGTTTGCTCTGAGCAACTTTCGGATCGAAGTTAAGCGTTTTAACGGCCCAGTAAGCTTTATGCTCTAGCTCTATAGGCAAATGATAGGCTTTTCCGAAGACCAGCCTGTATGGAGACATCCCAATTGGAGTCTTGAATGCTGTGCGGTATGCCCATAGAGCGTCATTGAGCTTACGTGCCCAATCCTTACGGGTTATCCCGACAGTGGCTTCGAGTATATGTTTGATTTCGCGGTTGGATACTTCGACTTGACCACTAGTCTGGGGATGATAAGGCGTGCCTATCTTATGGAGGATCCCATTTTTACTCATTAAATTTTCAAAAGCTTTATTAATAAAGTGTGTTCCTCCATCAGATATCACCACCCTAGGTACGCCAAATCGACTGAAAATGTTGTTCTTGAGGAACTTGATGACTTGGCTACCATCATTGGTCGGTAATGCGACAGCCTCAACCCATTTGGACACGTAATCGACAGCTACCAAGATATAGTAGTTTCCACCAGATGGTGGAAACGGTCCCATGAAGTCAATGCCCCATACATCAAAGATCTCAAGTGTGAGAATCCCCTTTTGAGGCATCTCATCCCTCTTGGAGATGTTTCCTAATCTTTGGCATCTGTCACAGCCCTTCACAAATGTCCTGCAATCCTCATAGATGTGAGGCCAATAAAATCCACATTCGAGGACCTTGTGGGCCGTTCGAGCGGGACCATGGTGACCTCCATATTCTGATTCATGGCATTTTCTGACAATTTGATAGGCTTCATGCTCGGTCACACATCGCCTGATTATTAAATCGGCGCAGTGTTTGAAGAGATAAGGTTCTTCCCAGAAGTAACTTAATACATCTCGTTTGAACTTATTCCTCTGATGATAGTTCGAAAACTGTGGGGTTATTCCGCACGCCAAGAAGTTAGCGATGTCGGAAAACCATGGACAAGCTTGGTTATGCAGATGCAACGCAAACAACTGTTCGTCCGGAAACTCTTCATTGACGGCTTTTTCCTTTTTATCATTATCTAATCGAGATAAGTGGTCAGCAGCACCATTATCTCGACCTCGCCTATCTTTTATTATGATATCGAATTCTTGCAGCAAAAGTACCCACCTGATTAATCGAGGTTTTGCATCTTGTTTGCTAAACAAGTATCTCAATGCTGTATGATCGGTGTATACTATGGTCTTCGTACCTATCAGATACTGTCTGAACTTGTCAAACGCGAATACTACAGCATACATCTCTTTCTCCGTTGTGGTGTAGTTAATTTGGGCTTCATTCAGGGCATGACTTGCGTAATGAATTACGCAATGTCTCCCATCCTTATGCTGTCCAAGAACTGCGCCTACGGCGAGACCACTAGCATCGCACATTACCTCGAAAGGCAGTGACCAATCGGGTGGTTGCACTATCGGTGCAGAAACCAACATCTTCTTGAGCGTGTCAAAGGCTTGGACACACGCTTCATTTATTAAGAAAGGATTTTCTTTACAAAGCAGATTAGTGAGCGGCTTGGCAATTTTAGAGAAATCCTTAATGAATCGCCGGTAGAAACCGGCATGCCCTAAGAAGCTCCTAACTGATTTGATCGAGTTGGGGAGAGGGAGATTGGAAATGATGGAAACTTTGGCTGGATCAACTTCAATGCCTGCACGAGAAATGCGATGACCTAACACTATGCCCTCAGTGACCATAAAATGGCACTTTTCCCAATATAAAACCAAGTTAGTGTCCTCACACCTCTTTAAAATCTTAGCAAGATTGGTCAAACAATCTTCGAACGTATCTCCATATACAGAGAAGTCATCCATGAAGACCTCAATGCATTTTTCGATAAATTCAGAGAAAATAGACATCATGCATCATTGAAAAGTAGCAGGTGCATTGCACAAACCAAAAGGCATCCGTCGATAGGCAAAAGTGCCGTACGGGCAAGTAAAAGTGGTTTTATCATGGTCTTCACTAGAAATAGCAATCTGATTATAACCAGAATAACCATCCAAAAAGCAATAGAACTCTCTCCCTGCCAACCTCTCAAGCATCTGATCAATGAATGGCAATGGAAAATGGTCCTTGCGTGTGGCCTCGTTCAGCTTCCGGTAGTCGATACAAACTCTCCATCCGGTCACTGGCCTGGTTGCAACCTCTTCTCCTTGCTCATTCTTGGTTATGCACATCCCTCCTCGTTTGGGTACGACCTGCACTGGGCTAACCCATTTGCTATCAGAGATATGATAGCTTATACCAGCATCTAAGAGCTTGATAACTTCTTTCCTTACCACTTCTTGCATAAGGGGATTCAATCGCCTCTGAGGTTGACGGGAGGGTTTAAACTCTTCTTCCATTAGAATCCCGTGCATGCAAATAGACGGGCTTATTCCTTTTATATCAGAAATGGTCCAACCTATTGCATGTACATGTTTCTTAAGAATGACCACCAGAGCATTTTCTTGCTCTTGGGAGAGCTTAGCCGAAACGATCACGGGTAACTTTTTATGTTCTGCGAGAAACGCATACTTGAGATGATCGGGTAATGTTTTAAGTTCAAGCTCTGGTGGACATTCAACGGAAGGGAGTAGTTTGCGAGAAATGGGTAGTGGGAGAACAGATTTACCTTCGGGATCCTGCATCAGTACAGGATCCTCTTCTTTCTCTTGGTTGGCGTCATCATGGAATTCGATGCCGTCAAACTCCTCCAGATCCCCTGTTTCGGGATCGGCAAAGTGAACGGCTTTGCATCCTTTGTGCTCCACGCCAGCAGGCTTCAGTACCTGCTTTGATGGTTCATCCAGCATCATTTCACAATCAAGTTCAGAGTCTGGCTCTTCCCTAACTATTACATTTTCAAAAGAAAAACAAGAACTGTCATTCGGAAATTTCTGCAATTTCTCCATATCAGAGATGATCTCCTCGCCATCGACCCTTAAGGTGACCTTTCCGGATTTGGCGTCAATCAGTGCACCACCAGTGGCTAGAAATGGGCGTCCAAGGATAAGCGGCATTTCAGAATCCTCTTCAATGTCGAGGATGATGAAGTCGACCGGGAAAAGAATCTGCCCGGTTTTGACCACAACATCCTTAAGGATTCCTACGGGCTGAGTGATTGATCTGTCTGCAAGTTGCAGTCTCATCTTGATCGGTTGAATTTCTCCAAGCTTTAGGCGAATAGCCAAAGCTAGTGGCATCACATTGATGCTTGATCCTAAATCACAAAGCCCCATACTCACTTTGGCCTTTCCGAATTGTACTGGAAGTGTGCAACATCCGGGGTCCTCCTTCTTTTCAGGCATTCTCCTCTGAACGATGGCACTGCATGTGCTGTTGAGAATAATCACCTCTTCCTGCTCAACCTGCCTTTTTCCTGAAATCAATTCTTTCTAGAACTTAGCATAGATGGGCATTTCGGAAATCATTTCTGTGAGAGGAATGGTTATCTCTACAGACTTTAATCGTTGCAGAAACTTCTTGAATTTAAAATCATGTTCTTTATTTTTAAGACGTGCAGGATAAGGAATCCTGGGCATGTACTTGTTATTAGCAATTTTTGGTGGTGAAGGGAAGGAAGTTGTACCTTCACCTGTACCCTTATCTGATTCAGCCGTTTCAGGCGCAGCTTCAGTCTGCAATTCGGCTGTCTCTTTTTCCGCTTCATTCTCATTATCAGCTTCCTTACCAGCATTGTCAACAATATCATCTTCCTCACGTTCCGCTCCAGTATCTGCTCCCTTTGGTCCAGCTAGTACTCTTCCAGATTTCAAGGTTATTGCCTTGCATTGCGGGTTCTTTTCCGCGGTGCTTGGCAACGTTCCTTTGTCCCTTTTCTGCATCTCATTAGCCATCTGTGTAACTTGGGTCTCCACATTTCTGATGGAGGCTTGCATTTGATTGTTGATCTCTTTCTGACTAGTGATGAAATCAGTCATCAAATTCTCAAGCCTTGAAGGAGGCTTTTGATTCTGATTCTGATTTTGATTCTGATTCTGATTCCATTGGCCTTGGTTTGGGACAAACTGAGGCTGGAAACTCTGATTGGGCTGAAAGTTCTGGAAATTCTGAGGCGGCCTCTGCTGGATTTGAGGTTGGAAACCTGGGTTCTGCAAGTGTTGGCCCCTGTTCTGAACAAATCCCTGATTCTGCTGAGGGTTGAACTGCTGTTGCTGTGGCTTGTTCAAGAGATGTGAATTCAAGGCGTTGTTGTTTGAGTAAGACAAATTCGGGTGTCTATTTGGAAAAGCTCCTGCATAGTTACAGCTCAGCTGTGATTTGCTCGCATGTGTCAGTTGCATGAGCACCTTGACACAGACCACAGATCACATCAGTTTGCTGTCCCTGCGCAGAACTTCCAACTCCTTGATTTACAGACAACGCTGCCACTTGCTCTTGAAGCTTTTCAATGTCTGACTTCTCTACTGTACCTACAGCACATAAACCACGAGGGGAAGTGAGATTACCATCATCAGTTAGAACAGAACGGTTTACACTCATGGCTTCAATCTTTGCCCAGGCTTGGTCCATCGGTATGTAGAGCAAATGTTGACCACCAGCAGCATCGAGCATGGATTTCCATGCTGGGGTCAGACCACTGTAGAACTTTCTCAGTCTCTCCCAGTCATGGAAGCCATGTTGAGGATACTTTCTGAGCAGGTTGAAGAATCTTTCCTTTGCATCATACAAGGACTCGTCTGGTTTCATTTTGAATTCCGCAATTTTGGAGCGGCATTCATCCACCTTGGACTCCGGGAAGTATTTTGCTAAGAAGTTTCTGATCACATCTTCCCATGTAGACTTCTGATTTACGGGCAGTGACTTGTACCATGTTCGTGCTCCGCTTGTCAGAGAGAAGGGAAATAGCCTTAGTCGAATAGTGTTTGCAGATACATCACGATTTTTGATCGTGTCACACAATTCTAGGAAGGTTTGCAGGTGATCATGGGGGTCTTCATGACTTGCTCCGGCAAATTGGTTGCTCTGGACTAGATTGATCAGGGCCGGTTTCAACTCGAAGTTCCTAGCCAAGAATGGAGCTTGTCCAGGAATATTCAGATATGGCTCTAAAATCGGCTGCATGTAATCAGCAGCAGCTGCTGCTTGATGATTGTTCTCAGGCCCGCCTTGGTACTGCTGTGGGTAGTAGTTCTGAGGCATGAAGTAGTTCCTCGGATCATTGAAATCATTCGGATTCGGGGGATTCTGATGGGGGTTATGGTATTGCTGATTTTGCTGGTTTTGGAAATTTTGCTGATTTGGTTGGTTCTGGTTGTTTGGTGGGTTTTGATGGTTCGGATTGGGAGGGGGTGCCTCGAAGTGCTGCTGCTCCATGTTTGGTGGGTTCCCACCTCCTTGTATGATCTGGGGAGGGGGATCATCCAAATCATCGTGATCAGCATCTTCGGGGTCTTCCTCAATGTTGTGAAGTGGGGGATTGGGTTGAATGATTGGTGGGATGTCAGGGTTTGCCATTTCGGAAATATCGCTGCTGGTGCTTGGCGAAAGTAGTGCCTGTCGTTCCCGTTCCCTTCTTCGTTTAGTCTCCGCCCTAAGACGTCGAGCTGTCTTTTCTATCTCTGAATTAAACGGGATCTCGGCTGGCGTCTGCTTCCTCCTTTGCATAGACCAACGGCTTCAATGATGACAGTACCTGTACAATCCCCAGGTTAGAATTGGTTTTGAAGGTGAATATTTATAATTATATGTATAGGCTAATCTAGGAGCAATGAGGAATGTAATTCTCTAAATAAAACGGCGCTGCATCCTCCCCGGCAACGGCGCCATGAAACTTTTGACAAGTTTCACTAACACGAGCGTATTTTTATATAAAATATACCAGGATTGAATTTATTAAAAGGAAAGAGTTATGATTCACGGGAAAGGGTTTAGGGATATATCAAGATTATTAGTCTTTTTATTACCCAGGTGTGGTGCCTTATTTTCAAATGGCTCTGTGATCCTCTCTGCCGTGAAACTGTTGACAAATCTCATGGCACAGCCGGGATAGGTTGACCTCCAGCCTGTCACACTGAGGGTCCCCGGCATATGTGCCATGATATCTCTCATCAATTCTTGACATGAGATTCCCTGCCATGAAACCTTTGACAGATTTCCACTCCCTGAGTATTTTCTGAAAAATCATGATCCTGGTTTAGGTTTTATTTAATGAAACCAATTTATGATGGCGGGGTTGTGATTAGGGATATATTTATAAGTAGTCATGTTTTTATTACTCGTGTTAAGAAACTGTGCCCCCGAAAGCGCACGGTGTCAAAAATTGCAGTAATTTATAGTAAGACCGGATCGTTCACTGGAGGATGTGCGATAGAAGCAGGGCCCATGTCGTTTTACTAGATTTTCCATTCGTATTGCTCAATGGGTTTGAAAGGTGATTAATAACTACTGGCATGAGTTTAAACTAGGTTATAAAAGCGTTTAAATCTTACTCTACAAAGCGAATAAATCTATTCTAAAAAAGCGGGTAAAGATTATTCTAAGAATGCGATAAACATTATCTATGAAAGCAGGGAAAAATTACATTGTGCCAACCGTGAAGCTGAATCACAATGTAGACAGAAGGGACAGGAAGAAAAGAATGAAAATTGGACAAGTTTGAGATATAGCAATATTAAACTTCCATTTTTATACACAGATCTTTGTTTGGGATAATTTTATCAGATAGCCAATTCTCATGCTCTCAACTATGCTTTCCCTGTAACAGACAGGTACTTACAATATGAGTTTACATGTTCTTAAGACCGCAAATTCTAAGATACCACAGATTCGTAACTGCCCTGGCCTGGGTGTGTTACTTCATCTGTGGTGGAAAAGCAACACCCGACATATCATTTATTGAATTGCCAAGTACTACTATCATTCTCCCATGTCACACCCAAAGATTCTAATCAAGCTCTGAACTATCCCTTAACTGTCAATCCTAGTAGCAGTTACACAACTCTCAATACAACCGAGTGACCTCTAATGAAAGCGGTTAAAAGAAAGCAGTAAAGAAAGCATTTAAAGTCTATCACTCGGAGGTTTTGAAAATCTGACCCTGGTAGTAAAAGACAGCACCCAGTCAAGATGACTGGGTATGGATCAAGAATTCCCGGCTCTTGGTGAAATGCTCGCAGTGTTCACTTCCTTCCGGGTGATTATGAGATACAAACTAATGAAACGAACTAATGATTTAGTTCGTTCCGGATGCACTCACTCAGGATTCAAAAATAGGCTCTGGCAGAAGAGGATAGCAGTTGAAAGAAAACTCAACCCTATCTTAGAAAATAACCAAGGCCTGGATGATGTTCCTCTGAGATTATTTACTACACTGTATTTGAGTCCAAGTGGACCCCATCTCGGTGTAGTATTCAATCTTAGATTTCCAACAACCAGCAATTTTGGAAAATAATGGATTTGAAAATCATTCCCTATCAGGTACTAGACTCTCAGTTAAAACACAGACCCTTTCAGTCTAGGCGAGACCTAATCGCTGAATCTGTTTCTAATTTCCCAAAATACAACCCTTGACAGAATGTGAATTAGTCATAACTGATGAATTTATCCCTTACTCAGATCCGGATTTTATAAGGAGATTTTTGTTGGAAATTTATTAAGCAATATCTATTTAAGATCTAGACTTCTATTGTCCAAGGGAAGGATCCCAAAATAATTACAGACCACAATAGTACATAATATTATCATGCATAAAGATATAGGGAAGTGTAAAATTAATTGACCCAAAATATAGATGCGGGTCTAGACAGAGGGTGAAACACAGATGTGAAGTGATCAAGAGACCAAAGTAATGGCTGAATAATCAGGTGGACTGTAAACATCTACTGTCCAATTTCCCGATTACTCGGATGGAGTGGATTTAGACAGCTTAGACCCTATAATGGTGGTGTCAATACCAGTTGAGTCTCCACTGTCTGTGAATTCGGATAAAAACCTACATGCTTCCCTTCTATAATGATCGTCAGTTGGCATTGACTGATGCCAACTGACTCCCACTATAGATTGGAATTTGGGTTTGGAAATTAAGATAAGAAAAAGAAAACTGTATCTGGATGGGAGTCAGCCGAGCAGCTATTATAACCCCGGATGGGCGAACCGCCAAGGCTTCCACTGACAGTCATCCAGACCATGCAAAATAACACTTAGTAATTAATACCCAGAATACGAGCTAGTTATCCATGAGGGAATACCCGCCAACATTAGTCTGATGTATTCTTTACTAATGGTTCCACACAACACGCAAAGACAAAATCAATAAGAAATAAAAGAAGATTCCTTGTATGAGAGACATTGGTTTCTCATGCAAGGTTGTGGATTGGGTCCACAATTGATGGTCTTAAATAATCCTTCCTACCATAATTAATTACAGTCCGGATTATCTTGTTTAAGCCATCAAGATTTTGTTTATAGAGGAGTGTTTTAATGGCAATTGAACAAAGGTCCTTTAATCACGATGATTATTGATGTGTAATTATTGCTAATCTCACTCTTTAATCATTAATGACTCAAGGGTTCAATTAATTAAGTGATGCAAATGGAGAATCAAAATTTGGGCAGCATAACACCCTATATTGCAATTCCAGAATGTTACACCTTAACCCGTGGGGTTATGATGTGAGTGTTGCAATATAATGTAGGAAGAGAATGAAGGTTGTTTGAGATTAAATAGAGAGAAGGGAATCTTTGTCGCGATATCATAAATTTTATCGCGGACCGAGGTCCGCGACATGGGTATCCCGACAAGTTTTTAGAATTTTTGGCAGCATAACGCTTCTTTGTCGCTATGCAAAATTTTGTCGCGGAACGTGGTTCCGCGACAAGAGTGTTTCGCGACAAAGAGTTTTCAGAAAATTCCTAAAGCATTTGAACCTTTGTCGCTATGCATGGAAAGTTTGTCGCGGAACGTGGTTCCGCGACAAAGTGGTTCCGCGACAAAGTGTTTCAAAGAATAAGGAACATGGCATAATTTTTCTGTCTCAGAATGGGATTTTGTCGTGGAACGTGGTTCCGCGACAAGATGATTCTGCGACAAAAAGCCATGCAGACAAAATGCAAGAGTTTGGCTCCTTTGTCGCTATGCATGGAAAGTTTTGTCGCGGAACATGGCTCCGCGACAAGGTGTTCCGCGACAAAGGGTTTTAAATTATGGAGACAAGTGTCTTTAGACACCTTTGTCGCGGAACGACCATTTTGTCGCGGAACGTGGTTCCGCGACAAAAGGCGGTTGGCGACAAAGGCGATTCAGGACAAAAGTCAGAAAAAGCAGAAATGAACAGTGGCATGCAAACAGCGTGATCTCACCCTATTTCAGATCAAAAAGCTATTCTAGGCTAAAAATAAACAAGGAACATTCAAAATAAGGAAGAACATGCTTAAACAAAACTTGACAGAATATTAAAAATAAAGCAAGAGTCCTAATCTAGGGTTTGATCACACATACACACAACATTATCCATAAAATGCTAACAGTAAACATAAAAATAGCATAATAGGGGTCAAGTGACCCCAAAATAAAAAGAAAGCATAAGTCCATGGGGTGTGAGACCCATTTCATGGTTTGGGACACAAATGATGAATGTTTTCCCATATTATTGAAGAGGTGTTGTTAATACCCATGATTTGGGTATCACAAACCCTAAAACAAGAGTTTAGAAACCAAAACATGATATAAAAGTGGCTATCTAAGGCTACTGGAAAAGCATAAAACAGGAAACAAATCCTTAACTAAGCTAAACTATGAACAAGAATTAAATAATACAAAAAAAATAAAAACTAAACTACACTACCTAAGGCTGAAACCCAAGCTTGTCTTCAAGAGAAGCTCTTACAAAAATTCCCACTCTCTAGCTCATGGGAGACACCTCATATTTATAGAAGTGTAACCCTAAGCCCATGGGCCTTGATTCTAGCCCATTGTGTCTTAAGACATCACACACATCACAGCTTTGTCTCGGAGCATCAAGTTTGGTCGCGGAACACACTGCATGTGGCAAGGCTTCTCGACTGGGTCTTGTGTCTCTAATTGGGTGTCTTGGTCGCGGAGTCATGCCTTTGTCGCGGAGCATGCCATCGCGACTAAGGTCATCGCGACAAAGGGGCTTGGCTGGTCTCCTCTTCATCTGAGCTGCTTGGTCGCGGAACCCTTCTTTGTCGCGGAACCATGCATCGCGACAAAGGGGCTTCCGCGACAAAGGTGTTCCTGTGCCTGCTGGATTGGGCCAGATGGGCCGAAAATATTCTTTTTGTGGGCTTTTCTATCTTTTTCCCATCTTTTTGTATTTTGTGGGCTTGCTTTATTCTTTTGCCCATCTTTTCATTCCTTTTTCTTTTCTTTTCTTTTTCTCATGTTTTTGGATTTTTCTAACATAAATATGTAATAAAATTACATATTTATGCCTTTTTCACACCAGCTCAATATTTTTACAATTATGCATAAATCAGTCCAATTCGACTGCTTTCTTACTTAATGTAAGACCGGAATGCGATCAAATGCCCGTTTAAGACACGAAAATGGATTGAAAATAATGGTCATTTCTGGCCATGATCACTCATCACTTAACTAGTGGTTGAAATCATGTGAGATAGGGGAGATGAGAGATTAATGATGAAAAGCAAATGCAAGCGACAAACTATACAGTTACTAGCATGTAACAATAGACCATGACTAAAACTAAGAATAAAAATGAAAACAAGAGTAGACATGCATACATACAAAAGGTGATTTTTGGATTTTTATGAAAAGTGTTGATTTGTTTATTTAATGAAATTGGAGATGTAAGTGGTCCCCCATTTGGATTTTGTTTTGGAAAGTGGGTTTTTAAGGAATAAAACAAAGCATTCCTTACAAATATTCCCCACTTGTTCTAAGTTGACAAAGATCAAACACTTTAAGGCAAAGAACATTCTACCATTTTTTCTTTTTACACATAAATGCCATGCCAAAAGTGTTGGAAAATTTTGGCATGGTTTCGTCTGTACCATGTGTCCCGTATGTGCAAACATCAACTTCTAGAATTGAGTTTGCAAAGTGTGGGCAACATGTACCCGACAAAAGCATTTATTACAAAAATACTCATATAATATAATACATGCAAACACCAATTAAGCAACACAACTGGTCCAAGAATACTACTGTAATGCAACACTTAACATCAGTATGCATTTCGAGTCATCATTAACAACTTTCTACTGAAAATAACACAGTGGCCAAAGAAAACATGACCATAATGTTACCCCTACTCACAGGTTACCCAAAATCACAAAGCAGATAACACAGATACACACATAGACACAAATGGAACAATAATACTGCAATATGAACAAAAATCAAATTTTTAAGGGTTTTGAGACCCTCATTTTCAAAATAAGAACACCCCCTAAATCACAGAAAATTTCGAACCCTTAAATGGCAGTTAAGAACACAAAACCTAGAGCCCTAGGTTCTGCCTAGTCGGTTTCTATCCCATTTCTGAACAAACCCAACACACTCCGACCACTTCCCGACTCTTCCCGGCATGAGAAACAAAAGCATTCCCCTTCCCACCCTCGATTTCTCAAGGAAGATGAAGAGACAAAAACTGAAAACTGTGAAAACCAAGTGCGAAAATGAAAAAGAAGCACTTACCCCCTGCTCCCACTCGGATTTGATGACGAAGATGCCATTTCCGACAAGTTTGAACGGAGGAAGGGTCGAGACGAGTGACTGGTTTCGCGAGGAAGAAGGGTTTCGCGAGAGAGAAAACGGGGGATTTTGGGATGAGTGAAAAGTGAAAGTGATGGAAGTGGGGGGAAACAAGGGTATATAAAGAATTCGGACAGGGGGGTTCGAATTATGCACTAATTCGAATTAATTCGAATTGGTGCATTCTGTGAGAGATGCGAGTTACTCAGGCCAATTCGAATTAATTCGAATTGGCTTGAAAGACAAAATATACACACAAGTTCGAATTCTGAATCAATTCGAATTAATTCGAATTGACTCACAATTCGAACCCGGTGGTGGAGACTGACTTCGCATAGAAATGCTTTTGTGAGCTAATTCGAATTATTGGTGTGGTTCGAATTAATTCGAACTTCCCCACAATTCGAATTGTTCACTTGCACAAGAGAATGCCTTTTGTACGCTAATTCGAATTAGTTAGGCAATTCGAATTAATTCGAATTGCCTTATAATTCGAATTGCAATACTTGGCCTAATAAAACATCCGAAAACTCTGCCTTGGGTGCCAATTCGAATTTGCATGGCAATTCAAATTAATTCGAATTGCCTGCATAATTCGAATTGACAAATCCAAGAGTGAAAACTTCCAAGGCAAAATGTCTTATGTGGTTTTTTCCAAGCAATTCGAATTAATTCAAATTTTCTTGAAAATAAACCACAGTCAAGACTTAGGAAAAATTTTTAGATTTTCAAAAATTTATGTTCATCAAGATGAGCTCAATAGCAAACATAATACACAGAATTAGAATCTAAATCATATTGCTTGCATAAATTAGGTTGGGTTAACAATTTTATTTTATGAATTTATTCTCGATTTTAGATTTCTCTAAATCCCATAATTAACCTCCATTAAATATAATGTTAACCCAACCGAGAACCTGGTTTTTGGAAGCTTTATCTTTCTTTTTGTTGGTTCCTCGAATTCCTGCAAAACAAATAAAAGAGAGCATTAGGTTTTCTCCAAATATCAACATCCTCACATTTAGAGTCTTAGTACTCTAAATGTTCAATTGATTTTTGGATACTTTGTCCCAATAAAAATAAGTGGAGCAAGTAATAATTAAGTAAGTAAATATATGTATAATATTTATTGAGCATAAGCCGGTTCTGTTGTCATTTGAGCTTCTTTTTCGGGGTCGAACTGCCCAAGATACTCCTTCAATCTGTGTCCATTCACTACCAGCTCTCCCTTGTCAGTTCGGATCCTGACAGCTCCACTTTCAAACACGTGCATCACTTCGTATGGCCCTTCCCATCTGGATTTAAGCTTTCCGGGGAACAGCTTCAACTTGGAATTGAATAACAAGACTTTCTGGCCAACATAGAAGTGTTTAGACTTAATACGACGATCGTGTAACTTCTGGGTCCGCTCTTTATAAATCCTCGAGCTTTCATAAGCTTGCGCACGTATTTCTTCAATTTCATTGAGGTCCAACTTGCGCTTACTCTGAGCAACTCGTGAGTCAAAATTGAGCATTCGTACGGCCCAGTAAGCCTTATGCTCTAGTTCTACGGGCAAATGACAGGCCTTCCCGAAGACGAGTCTGTATGGAGACATCCCAATGGGAGTCTTGAATGCAGTGCGGTATGCCCAAAAAGCATCATTGAGCTTATGTGACCAATCTTTGCGAGTTGTCCCCACAGTGGCCTCGAGTATGTGTTTGATTTCGCGGTTTGAGACCTCGACTTGACCACTGGTTTGGGGATGGTAAGGCGTGCCGATCTTGTGGAGAATCCCATTTTTGCTCATAAGATTTGCAAATGCTTTATTAACAAAATGGGTTCCTCCATCTGATATGATCACCCTGGGTACACCAAATCTATTGAAAATGTTATTTTTCAAAAATTTGACGACCTGGTTGCCATCATTGGTTGGCAGTGCAACGGCCTCAACCCACTTGGAAACGTAATCGACAGCCACCAAGATGTAATGGTTCCCATCAGATGTCGGGAATGGTCCCATGAAGTCAATACCCCATACATCGAAAATCTCGAGAGTGAGAATTCCTTGTTGAGGCATCTCATCCCTCTTGGAGATATTCCCTAGTCTTTGGCATCTGTCGCAAGCTTTAACAAACGCTTTGCAATCCTCGTAAATGGTAGGCCAATAAAAACCGCACTCGAGCACCTTATGGGCTGTTCGAGTGGGGCCATGGTGACCTCCATATTCCGACTCATGGCATTTCTTAGCGATTTGATAAGCCTCGTGCTCAGTTACACATCGTCTAAGAATCGAATCTGCACAATGCTTGAAGAGATAAGGATCTTCCCAGAAGTAGTTAACTACATCTCGGTTGAACCTTGCTTTGTGGCCCCTGCTTTGAAATGGTGGGGTTATTCCGCATGCTAAAAAGTTAGCAATATCGGAAAACCACGGACAAGCTTGATCATGAAGATGCAAGGCAAACAGTTGCTCGTCCGGAAAATTCTCATTTACGGCTAGCTCATTTTTATCATTTTCTAGTCGAGACAAATGGTCAGCACCACCATTGTCTCTGCCTTTTCTATCTTTTATTATAATGTTGAATTCTTGCAACAAAAGTACCCACCTGATTAATCGAGGTTTGGCGTCTTGTTTGCTAAACAAGTATCTCAGTGCAGAGTGATCTGTGTACACTGTGGTTTTCGTACCAATAAGATATTGTCTGAATTTATCAAACGCAAAAACCACAGCATACATCTCCTTTTCCGTGGTGGTGTAGTTAATTTGGGCCTCATTCAGGGCATGACTTGCGTAATGAATTACACAATGCTTCCCTTCCTTATGTTGCCCAAGAACTGCACCCACGGCGAGATCACTTGCATCACACATTACCTCGAAAAGCATTGACCAATCGGGTGGTTGCACTATTGGAGCAGAAATCAACATCTCTTTGAGCGTGTCAAAGGCTTGAACACACGCTTCATTTATTACGAAAGGATTTTCTTTACAAAGCAAGTTAGTGAGCGGCTTGGCAATTTTAGAAAAGTCTTTAATGAATCTCCGGTAGAAACCGGCATGCCCTAAGAAACTCCTAACTGCTTTTATTGAATTAGGCAATGGTAGGTTTGAGATGACTGAGACCTTAGCTCTGTCGACTTCGATGCCTGCGCGCGAGATGCGGTGACCCAACACTATTCCTTCGGTGACCATGAAATGGCACTTCTCCCAGTTCAAAACCAGGTTGGTGTCCTCACATCTTTTCAAAATTTGTGCAAGATTAGTCAAGCATTCATCAAAAGTATCTCCATACACAGAGAAGTCATCCATGAAAACTTCAATGCATTTTTCGATAAATTCTGAGAAAATTGACATCATGCATCGTTGAAATGTGGCAGGCGCATTACAAAGTCCAAAAGGCATGCGCCTGTACGCGAAAGTTCCATATGGGCAAGTGAATGTGGTCTTGTCGTGATCCTCGCTAGCTATTACAATCTGATTATAGCCAGAGTACCCATCCAAAAAGCAATAGTACTCCCTCCCGTCCAACCTCTCCAGCATCTGATCAATGAATGGCAAGGGGAAATGGTCCTTCCTGGTAGCGGTATTGAGCTTCCGGTAGTCGATGCAAACTCTCCAACCGGTCATTGGACGCGTCGCCACTTCTTCTCCTTGCTCATTAGTCATTACACAGATCCCCCCACGTTTCGGTACGACCTGCACTGGGCTAACCCATTTGCTATCAGAGATAGGATAGATGATACCAGCATCTAAGAGCTTGATAACTTCTTTCCTTACCACTTCCTGCATATGGGGGTTCAGACGCCTTTGTGGTTGCCTTGAGGGCTTGTACTCCTCTTCCATTAAAATTCTGTGCATGCAAATAGAGGGGCTTATTCCTTTTATATCAGAAATGGTCCATCCGATTGCATGTACATATTTCTTTAGAATGTCTACCAGAGCTTTTTCTTGTTCTTGTGTCAGCTTGGCAGACACAATCACCGGTAATCTTTTATGTTCAGCGAGAAAGACGTACTTAAGATGATCCGGAAGTATTTTAAGTTCAAGCTCTGGTGGGCATTCAACGGAAGGTAGTAATTTGCGAGAAATGGATGGGAGAGAGAGATCAGATTTACCTTCAGGATCCTGTGTCAGTACAGGATCCACTTCCTCCTCAGCGGTGCTTTCCTCTTCCTCCGGGATGAACTCAACCCCATCGAATTCTTCAAGGTCCCCAGAGATAGGGTCCTCGAAGTGGACAGCATTGCAGCTCCTTGGTTGCTCCGCACCTTCAGGCTTCAGTACCTGTTTTGAAACTTTGTTTGGCTCATCAGTCACAGAGTCTATGCTCTCATCCTCGCTCCTACTTTCTATTACATTAAATATGGAACAAGATCCCTCATCCGGAAACTTCTGCAGCTTTCCCATGTTGAAATCCAATTCTTCTTCTCCGACTCGGAGCTTGATTTGATTTGATCGCGCGTCTATAAGTGCACCACCGGTTGAGAGAAAGGGGCGGCCTAAGATCAGTGGCATCTCGTAGTCCTCCTCTATATCCAGAATAATGAAGTCGACAGGAAAGAGGGTCCCTCCCATTTTAACAATTACATCCTTCAGGATTCCGACTGGATGTGCAATCGACCGATCTGCCAGCTGTAGTTTCATTGTAACTGGCTCAATTACACCTAAGTGAAGACGTTTTGCCATGGCGAGTGGCATAACATTGATGCTTGAGCCCAAGTCGCACAACCCTTTTCCAACATTGGTTTTCCCGATATGGACTGGCAGCGTAATACAGCCTGGATCCTCTCTCTTCTCCGGCAGCACTCTCTGGATGATGGCGCTGCAGCTGCTGTTCAAAATCACCACTCCATCCTGCTCAACTTTTCTCCTCCCTGAAATCATTTCTTTAAGAAATTTAGCATAGACGGGCATTTCTGAAATCATTTCGACCAATGGAATAGTGATCTCGACAACTTTCAGTCTTTCTAGAAACTTTTTAAATTTTTCATCTTGTTCCTTATTTTTAAGACGTGCAGGGTACGGCACCCTTGGCATGTACTTATTATTGTTTGTTTTTGGTGGTAAAGAGAAGGAAGTTGTACCTTCAACCCTACCCTTTTCAGCTCCCTTTGCAGCTTCAGCCTGCGGAATAGTTGTTTCTGATTTGTTCTCGACCAGTCCAATACCATCTCCTCCTTCAATCCTTTCATTTTCTCTTTCACCCTCCACCGGATCCTTTTCCTCCTCAGCCGTCTCTTTTCCATGTCCAACGATTCCTTTCAGAGTCTTGCCTCCCCGCAATGTGATTGCTTTACACTGCGGGTTAGCTTCAGTACTGCTTGGAAGTGTTCCTTTCCCCCTGTTCTGTAGTTCCTTGGCCAATTGGGTGACTTGCGTCTACACATTCTTGATTGATGACTGCAGTTGTTGGTTTATATCCTTCTGGTTGGCTATAAACTCAGTCATCAAGTTCTCCAGACGAGATGGTGGCCTTTGGTTATACTGTTGATTTTGATCAGGCTGGGATTGGAAATTCTGGAAATTCTGGCCTTGGTTCTGATTAGGCCTCTGTTGGATCTGAGGTTGGAAATTCTGATTCTGATTTTGAAAGTTCTGCACTCTTTGCTGGACGAATCCTTGATTCTGAGGTCTGAAGTTTTGCTGTGGGTTTTGATTTGCGAACTGGTTTGGCTGCAACAAATGCGCATTAAGCGCATTGTTGTTGGAATAGGAGAGATTGGGATGGCGATTTTGGTAGTTCCCGGCATAATTACAGCTCTCGGTAGCTATCTGTTGGCATGTATCAGTTGGATGAGGTCCCTGACACAGTCCATAGACAACTCCCGATTGCTGTGTTTGAACTTGGTCTGATGAGGTTCCTTCCTGAGAAGCGTCTATTCCCTTCCCTTTATCCTGGCTCAGCTGTATCGCAGCTACCTGTTCTTGCAGTTTTTCAAAATCTGTTTTCCCTTCACTCACAGCAAAGACTTTTCTAGGAGGATCCTCCTTCCTATCATCTGTATTTAGGATGGATCTGTTGACAGACATTGTCTCAATCTTCTCCCAAGCTTGGTCCATAGGCAAGTGGAGTAAATGTCGTCCGCCAGCAGCGTCTAACATTGTTCTCCATGGATGGGTGAGTCCTCCGTAGAATTTCCTCAATTGCTCCCATGGTGCGTATCCGTGTTGGGGGCATCGCCTGATGAGACCCAAGAATCTTTCTTTCGCATCATATAATGATTCGTCTGGCTTCATTTTAAAATCTCCAATCTTAGCTCGTCCTTCCTCAATCTTTGATTCCGGAAAATACTTCAGCAAAAAGCTCGTCACCAAGTCTGCCCAAGTGCTCCTCAGATTGATAGGCAATGACTTATACCAGTCCCTGGCACCACTATATAAAGAAAATGGAAACAACATTAGCCTAATAGCATCAGGAGAGACTCCCTGATTTTTTATCGTGTCGCAGAGCTCCAGGAAGGTCTGGAGATGATCATGAGGGTCCTCATGATTTGCACCGCAGAACTGATAGTTTTGCACCAAATTAATGAGTGCCGGTTTGAGCTCGAAATTGCGTGCGGGAAAGTGTGCTCTCCCAGGTCCATCCAGATAGGGCTCTACTATTGGTTGCATGAAGTCTGCTGCTGCTTGCTGCTGTTGTTGATTTCCTTGTTCAGCTTGGTTCTGGTACTGTTGGTGATAATTGGGAAATTGCTGGAAGTTATGTGGATCTTGTGGGTTGTTCTGAAACTGATCTGGATTGAAAGCTTGGTTTTGGTATTGTTGGTTTGGTATGTTTTGATTTTGGTGAAATTGGTTTAGGGGTGGTGGCGGTTGCTGGTGGAACTGCTGGTATTGTTGCTGATTGGGATTTGGTAGATTCTCCTCTTCGTTGGCACGATTAGGATGCTCTACCATTCCTCCGTCAGCTCCATTACTAGGGTTATTTGGTGGTTGGTCTATGGGTAAGATCGGGGGAATGTTCTGGTTATCTGCCATGTCTGATAGATCGCTGCTCGATGTTTCAGGTGAAGTGCGGGTCTGACGCTCCTGCTCTTTCCGTCTTCTGGCTTCTGCCCTCAGTTGGCGAGCGGTCCTTTCTATTTCTAGATCGAACGGTAGCTCCGGCAATGTGTTCCTCCTCCGTTGCATAAGCAGTTGGTATCAAGATTTTGACAGTACCTGTACAATCCCCAAGTTAGTGATGGTTTGATAGTATATACAAAAACTATCTATGAGTAAATCAGGAATGTAATTCTCCTAGTGAACGACGCTGCATCCTCCCCGGCAACGGCGCCATGAAACTTTTGACAAGTTTCACTAACACGAGCAATTTTCTGAAATATCAGGTGTGGATTTATTAAATGAAAAGAGTTATGATTTAGAGAAGGGGTTTAAGGATATATTAAGATTTCCCTTTTTATTACTCATGTGGGGTGTTTTAATCTCAAACGGCACTGTGGTCCTCCCCGCCATGAAACTTTTGACAAATATCACGGTGCAACCGGGATTGACCTTCAGTCTGTCACCCTAATAGTCCCTGGTATCTGCGCCATGATACTTCTCATAATTTCATGTCACGAAAGCACCTGCCATGAAGCTTTTGAACATCTTCCCACTGTATGAGTATTTTCCCAAAATATTGTGTTTTTATTTACTCGTGTCAAGAAACTGTGCTCCCGAAAGCGCACGGAGTCAAAAATTGCAGTAATTTATAGTAAGTACCGGATCGTTCACTGGAGGATGTGCGATGGAAGCAGGGCCCACGTCGTTTACTAAGATTTTCCACTCGGTTACTCGTTTCAAGTTTTGCAAGGGTTTTCTAATAACTACTTGACATAAATTAAACCAGATCATGAAAGCAGTAAAAATTATTCTACAAAGCATGGTAAACTAGGTTGAAGAAAGCAATTAAATCTATACTACGAAAGCATTTAAAAGAGCAAGCTACACTATCTAGAAAGCAGATTCAAAATATGACAGAAGGGACAGGGAGGAATTAATAAAGATTGGACAAGATTCAGATGAAACACAATTGAACTTCCATTTTTATACACAGATCTTGCTTGGGATAATCCTCTAGTTAGCTAACTCTCATGCTTTCTACACCATGTTCCCTTTAACAGACAGGTACTTATGATGAGAATTTACATGCTCTTAAGACAACAATTTCTAAGATACCACAGACTTATAACTCCCTCCACAGGCCTTGTGAAGTTACATTACATATCTGTGGTGGACAAGTAACACCTAACATATCATTAGTTGACATGCCAAGTACTCCTATCATTCCCCCATGTCACACCCAAAGTTTTAAATAAAGCCCCAAACCATTCCATAACTCCCAAACCTTTTAACAGATGGACAGCCCCTAATTCTTCCGAGTGACCTCTATGAAAGCATTTAAAGGAAAGCAGTAAGAAAGCTGTAAAGAAAGCATTTAAATCTATCACTCGGAATCGTTAAAAAGGTCTCTTTCCGTTAGTATAAAAGAGCCCCTGGTCTTGGTGACCAGATGCAGATCAAGAACCCCCGAGATATCAATAAGCCACAGGGCTTACAACATCTGGGTAGTTATGAGATACAAACTAAATGAAACAGATCCATAAATGAACCTATTCCGGATGTACTCATTCAAGACTCAATTTTAGACTTTGGCAGAATGAGATAGTAGTCGAAGGAATACTCGACCTTACCTTATAAATTCACCAAGGCCTATATGTTGTTCCTCTAGTATTATTTATCACATCTCATCTACACCCAAGTGGATATTGACTTAATGCGATATCTAATATCAGATTTCCAACACACAGCAATTTTGAGAAGCAAATGAATATTTGAAAATCATTCCCTAGACAGGTACTAGACTCTCAATTAAAACACAGATCCTTTCAGTCTAAATGAGACCTAATCGCTGACTCTGCTTCTAAGCTCTCAAAATCAACCCCCAGTGGAAGATGAATTAGTCATAACTGTCGAATTTATCCCTTACTCAGATCCGGATTTTTATAAAGGAGTTTTTGTTGGAAGTTTATTATGCAGCATCTGATTTAAATCAAGACTTCTATGTCCAAGGGGAATGATCCCCAAAATAGCAATAAGACCAGAACATCTACATAATAGTATCATGCATACAAGTATATGAAAAGGAAAATAAAACACCCCAAAATATATGGTAGGGTTAGACAGAATGCGGTACACAAAGATGGATTAGCCTGAGATGAGAAGAAATCGGCTAAAAAGGTGCCAGAGATAATTGAGGTTTTCCGGACTGCAAACATCTGCTGTCCGGTCCCCAATTTTCCCAGATGACTGATTTTAGACAAAAGAATTCCAAATAACGGTGACCGCCGTCATTTAGTTCTCTTTTGTCTATGAGTGGAAGAAAAACCCACATATTTCTTGCTGTAATATTTCTCAACTGATGTTGGTCGACATCAGTTGATACTATTGCAACTTGAATTCAGGTTGAGAAATTAAGATAAGGAAAATTAAAACTGTATCTGATTACGAGTTGGCTGAGTGACTAATCGAAACTCTTAGTGAAGAGAACGCTCGCCGAAGCTTCCACCAACCACTAACCAGATCATGCAAAATAACAAATAATGATTGACACACAGAAGACGGGTTAGTCGATATCCCTGTGAAGGGACCTTTCACCAACATTAATTTGTGGTGTTTTTCATTATCCATTCATACACACAACAAAAGAGAAAACATATAAGTAAGAAAATATTTTTGGTATTGTGTGGGTGTTAAGCACACAATAAGTAGACACTAGTGGGTTGAAATGTGTAATGGATAGAAATCAGATGAACTGGGCCGAGGCCCAATACACCCATGCAGCTTACACAAATCATGAAAGAAAATGTTTTTGGAATTTTCGAAATAGAAGGATAGTTCAATTCGAATTATTGGGGTAATTCGAATTGAGAATGCATGAAGAATGAAGTATGATCTTACCCAGTTACTCCTTGCAAAGAATGAGATATTATCTAATTCGAATTGTTGAGCAATTCGAATTAATTCGAATTGGACAACTCGAATTGATAAAGTCCTTTCATTGCTCAAAATTGACTGACATATACCTCAAGAGGAAGGTGAATTCGAATTGTTCAGCAATTCGAATTAATTCAAATTGCACAATTCGAATTGGTAAGAGATGGGAAATAAACTAAGGCATGAATGGATGGCATGCAATACAATGTGGTTTTCCTAGCCAATTCGAATTGTTGAACCAATTCGAATTAATTCGAATTAGAGAATTCGAATTTGATGAAAACCACATGAAGAAAATTTTTGTTTGTGTAATTCGAATTTCTTAGGCAATTCGAGATAATTCGAATTGCCTCAATTCAAATTACACATTTTCGAACAACAACAATTTTTGTTCTCACAAGTATGGGTTAGGTGAACACTGTGCTGTAATGATGGGTTTAGATTTACTAAATCCCTCATCTCACATCAATGTCACTTCACAGCCACCCTAGTGAAATTTTCAAGAAATAAACAAACACATGTCCAGTGGGTATTGGCAAGATTTAAACCCTATTTCTACAAACAAAGGATCAAAGATCAAAGAACCTAAAACATCTAGTTATCTAAGAACTGCATGAATAAACTAAGAACACTCAAGTTATCTAAGGAAGTATAAAATACAAAACAAGGCAGGAGAAATACGGCAAAAAGATAAATACTAACAAACCTAAAAACGTCTAAAACCTAAGAACGATTATTTGAAGCTCTAAGGCACAAAATCAAACCAAAAACCCACCAAACATGCATTTATTGAGTTTGAATGTCAACTAGGACATAATAAATATAACCTAGTTGAAACAAACAAACATGCTAAGCATTTATTTCTAAAGAAAGCATTAAAGAGTGCCAAAACACATGAATAACACCATTTCTGGAAATTTTCTTGTATTGGCACTTTGAAAGTAAAACAAAGAACCCAAAACCATCATTAACTTGAAGGTAGGGTTTATTCTAACTAGAAAGCTTGTAAAAATTCTGGAAATGGCTACTCTAAGGGTTACACAAACTGCTTCTACACTAAACTAAGATAAAAGCATGTAAAGATTACACTACTTGCAAGAAAAATAAACTAAACTAAACTAAACTACCTACCTAACCCTTAAGGGGTGTGGAACCTCCTGCTGTTCTTTTTGTCCCAAGCTGCTTTTTGGCAAAATTCTTGATCTCTTGATTCTGTTGTGGAAGGTCTGCTTTTATAGACAAACTTCAAAACCCTAGGCCCACCAATGTTGTGCTCATGCTCCACAGCTTCAATGAGTGAAGTTCGAATTAATTCAATCAATTCGAATTAATTCGAATTGTGAGGTCTCCTCCTTGAGCTGGAAATGTGGCCTTCAGTAGTCAATTCGAATTGTTGTGAAGAATTCGAATTGGTCTTTTCTCGAATTGGATGAGGGTTTCTGCTTGGCTTGTAATACCCGAGAATTTTCCAACATAAAATAAATGCAATAAATAAAATAAATAAATAAATAAATATAATAAACATGATAAAGGGATAAAGAATCATAAAAGATGAGAAATGAAATTTAAATTAAAAAGGAATCAAAATTCCAAGAACCCGGGAAGCCGAAGACAATTTAAGCGAATAAATGGTTACACGGAAACCCAACACTGATGGACTCAATAACTCGAGTCCAAACATAAATTTAGGTCCGAATAAAATTAAGATAGGAAATCGGAGCCCGAAGATACCCCGGAAATCCGAATCCGGGAACATAGAGGGATAGAAGTCCGAAAGAGAGGAGGAAACGCCCGACGGATCGCACGACCCGGCCCAGACCGAAGTCCAGGCCAGGACGGCGCGGTCGCCGCGCGGTCTTTAGGGGTTCACCGCGCCAAGAGCGCGCCACTTGGCAGTTGCGGCCGTTCCGCGATTTTCTCGCCCGAACGCGGATTTTTCGACTTTCGGTTGAACATATCTCGACTCAAGACGCTTGGGGTCAGATCTTGGACGCCCTAGGTCTTAAATATCTATAAATAAACCCTCTTGGGAGCCCCGAACATCTTTACAAAAACCCTACGAAATCTCTCTACACACAAAACCCTAATTCCGGAGTCGTCGGAGGCACAAACCGAATCAAGGGACTGACTTGGACGAAAATTAGGAGTCTTCGATCATCGGGGTAAGATTCGAACCATTCTTGTCCATTCTTTTCCATTCAGGATTCGAAAACGAATCCTAATTAAACATCTTTCCTATTCTAAACCCCGATCCGGACGCGTTGAGGAAAAACGAAGGATCTCGGAGGGAGAACGAAGAACGTGGAAGCCACGCCTCCGAATCATCGAGCCGAGACATCCGTAAATTAGTAAGTTAACTCTTACATGGTTTTGGGATGAATTAAAACATTCAAAACTAAAAGATTATCAAGAAACCTTAAATCTGTCAATCTAAACTTTCTACCGGCGCAACAGATTTGTTGAATTTTTCCGAACCTTAAAACGAACTCAAACGGAAAAACTTAAAACACGAAAAATGTTCCAAAGACTTAGATCTAGCTACTGTAAATTTTTGAGAATTTTTTAAAATGGATTGGATAGGTGAAAACCCATTGAAACCGAGCTGTTTAAATCTAGATCTTGAAATCTTGGACAGAACTTAGGAATGATCTTGATCACGTTTTTGACATAGGATCTAGGCTGTTTTAGATCTTTGGCCGAACATGAAAGTTGTAGATATATGTCTTAAGATGATCTCTGTCAAATCTCGTTAAATTTGGAGTTGAATTGATATGGTAGAATTCGAAATCTCTAAACTGTGACCTAGGAAATTCGGACAGATTTATACTTCTGTGAAAATTAGTGTTTTTGACCTATTTAGGTATCTCGGATTGAAAAAGTTAAAACACAAAAGTTGTAGATCTTGACGTTTTGGAGTCAGATGCGAAATTTCGGAATTTTTGAAATTAAATCTGATTTTGGACGCATTTTAGATTAAACTGTGATTGACCGAGTCAAATCTTGAACTCTTGATGAAACTTGTGAAATTTGCGAAACTTGTTTGACCTGCGGGTTCGATTCCCCAGGACGTCTGTGTCAAACCTTGCGGGTTCGATTCCCCAGGGTGTGTTTGAGTTCTTGCGGGTTCGATTCCCCAAGGGCGATTGTATGTTCTCCTGCGGGTTCGATTCCCCAGGATGTCTGTGTCAAACCTTGCGGGTTCGATTCCCCAGGGTGTGTCTTTCTGCGGGTTCGATTCCCCAGAATATGTGTTGATTCCTACGGGTTCGATTCCCTAGGATGTATGTGAGTTCTTGCGGGTTCGATTCCCCAAGGGCGATTGTTTGTTTTCTTGCGGGTTCGATTCCCCAAGAATAAATTATACTAGATTATATCGAATAAAAGAGGGATAGTGAAATCCTGAAATACTTAAATAGTTTCCTTATTTAAATTATGCCTTTAAATTATGCCTTGCGATTACTTTATCATGTTGTTGAATTATGATCTTATGGAAACCCTTGTCTTTTAAAATACGCAATTAAATTATTATTAGTTGGATAAATTAAATCATGGATATTATGCACATGTTTTTAAATTTAATTAAAGGCTTTGAAACCTCACAATCATGTTTGTGGTAACTTACTCAGCACGTAGTGCTGACCAAACCATTTTTATTTCTTTTCCTTTCAGAGTTGAGAATTATGCATCGTCATATGCATACACGGGAAGCTTGGGATGATATATTATTTTGAATTTTTGTATTAGACTAGATCTTGCATGAACGGGCCTGTTTAACCCGTGATTAGGCCATGTTGGCCCTATATTTGAATTCCGCTGCGATACATATATGTAAATATTATTTTCCGCTGCAACTTTGATGTATTATTTTTAAATTATATATGAATGGGCTGTTTGAATGTATTAAATTCTGAAAAACCATAGCCTTGCATCTCTTTAGCAAGCTCGGAGAAACCGTGTCTTGCTAGGGAGGTGTGGCAGTGACATCCCGACCTGGGTGACCAAAAACCGGGGTGTTACATGGCTTCCTTGCGTTTGTTGGTAGTTCGAATTGTTTGTGCCAGTTCGAATTAATTCGAATTGGACAATTCGAATTGCATCTTCTTCTTGCCTTTGAGTTTCTTCTCTCTTCATTCCCTAATTCGAATTAATTCGAATTTGAACAATTCGAATTAGGCTTCTGCATTCCCTTCCAACACTTAACCATTTCTTCGTTCTCTTCAGCAATTCGAATTGCACAATTCGAATTGTGCTTCAACACTTGACCAAATTTCAGTTGTGGAATTTTCAATCTTTTTCCCATCTTTTCGGATTTTTGTGGGCTTTTTTATTCTTTTGCCCATCTTTTCATTCCTTTTTCTTTTCTTTTTTTCTTTTTTCATGTTTTTGGATTTTTCTAACACAAATACAATTTAAAATTGCATATTTTGTGTCTTTTTATTACCGTCTCGATGTTTTTACAAACTAGCATTAATCTGTTAAATTCAACTGCTTTCTTATTACAATAAGATGGAATACGATCAAAATGTCCGTCTCAGACACGGAAATGGATTGGAAATAATGGACAATTTTGGTCATTATCAATAAACATAGTGTAAACTTGATTATATTTAAATCTTGCAGATGACAGACTGAGAGGGTGGTTCGTCTTCGAGCAACCAGCGTGGGACAGGGTCCCAGGGATGTAGACTGGTGCATCAATTGACACCTTCTCAGCTCGCGACAGCTATTCGGGAGGCGACCGAGGCTGTAGATCAACAGATGGCAAGTATTCCCTGTGAAAACACCTTTAAATGAGCTTACATTCACATAAAATATTCCTATATTAACATTGTATTCAAATTTGTATTGTTTTATCCACAGTTGATGCAGTCGGCTTGGATAAGCAGCCTAATGATACACCGCCGGCATCTTCTGCCGTACCAGAGACACCACCGCCTCATACTCTAGGTAAAATGTGTATTAAGTCGTGTTTCTTTGGATGCTTACACACCCCTATCATGTTCTGGATGTTAGGATCGGTGGGATCTACACGGGGAGGTTCTCCCGCAGCTCAGTTAGGGGACAATCGTGTGCTGATTTCTCCCAGAGTTGGAGATGGGGTGTAAGTGAATTAATTTTTATAGTCATGACACTTTTAACTATACATTCCAACCATTTTGTCAGTTTATTTATTGATGTAATCACTCGCTACTATTGTCCAGCTTTGAACTAAAGACTCACTCGTGAGAAAAATCACTGATATATATCCTTTGCGTGTTGATATGGAGGGGATAAGCCGGGGAAAGGTCTCCAAAGATACTAAAGACTTCTACTGAGGCTAGTTTCAGGTATTCATTAACTTTTAGATGATTGTTATGCCATTCTTTGAATCTGTGCCTAAGTTGATCAAACGTAACCTACAGAAAGTAGCTCGCTGGGCACCTCAGCACTCCTTGTCGGTACGGAATGAGTGGGAGAAGAAGAACATTGCCCGATACATTATAAAATTAAATAAAAATGTTTGCATATGCTATATGAATATGTATAATTGACCGATTTGAAATTTCAGGTACAAGGATTACACACTCGACATGAGGAAGAAAAAGACGGCGATGCCTGCCGACCAGCTGGTGGCGGAGAACTGGCAGCGGATTTGGGATTCCCAGGCCTTTAAAGAGAAATCGAAACGAGGAAAGTTGAACAGACGCCGGGGACAGGAGGATGCAATTGGTATGATCTGCCTATTTACTTACAGTATAACAATGGGCTTTGCATTGACATGGTCATCAATTCTATGCCTCGAAATTTTGCATACAGCTGAGCATAATAGGCCTGTCCACTTGCACGAGCTACATCAGCACACGCATACTAGAGGACATCAAAAGGAGCCCTGGATTGGACCCAAGTCACAACAGCCACATGTGAGTATCTTAAAATTAGTAAATGCTATGTTTACCTCATATGAATTGACTATGAATTGTTCCTTTAATTTTTTTTTTCCATTTGAACTACAGGAGAAATTCAATGTTGTGGCCGATCGGTTGAACCAGAACCCCACAATTGGGCCTAACTTCGATCCAGACAGCGTCTTCCTCAACGTTGCTGGTGGACACGACCGGCACAAAAATGTATATGGCATAGGATCAACGGCAAAGGCGGTTAGGCCGACATCCGATGTTGGTTCCACTCCTCCCCCATCTGGATCAGGATATGTGATATAGGAGCAGTTCGATGCATATACAGCGACTCTAGAGACTCTGTCACAGACCCAGATGACCATGGCTGAGCAGATGGAGAGACTGCTTAGGGTTCGGAGGCCTTGATCCCCAGGCCACGGGGATGGGGATGATGACTTTGGAGATGGCTTGGGTAGAGGTGACATGTGGGTGGCATGATTCACGTGCGCGTGTGGTTAGCATAATACTTGTGTCCCTTGTTTATGTTTTGAGTTGTAGTATTGGACATAGTTATCATTATGACTTGTTTAAAGTGTGTTGGGATGTTAAAGTTTATAGTTGTGGAGCTGTTTTGTTACTATTTGATGTTGTCTAAGTCTAGACTTGGGAGACCTGGAAGACCTGGAAGTTATGGTTTATAAACTTGGGAATTATTGTGTTTATACTATTCGAATCTTGTGTTTGTATTATGTTGGAAGTGTTGGACTCTTGTTGAAGTTGTAGTTTAACGTAATGTTGGGTACTTGGAAGATTTGGTTGTTGTTTTGGTAGTTTTCTTATTACATGATGCTGGAATGTTGTTTAATTTTTATTGTGGCAGGGAGATTGCTGTGAAAACAGCCATTTCTGGCCACAATTACACTTTTTACCGACCCCAAATGGGTCGGTAATCCAAGGATGGGGGACCTTCTGGTCCAGTGACCCCATTTTGGGTTCAGTAATGGGGTCGGTAAACACTGGTCCAGGAAGTCCCTGTTCCTCGACCTACCGACCCAATCCAAGGATTGGGGGTCGGTAACACTACCGACCCAAAGTGGGTCGGTATTGGGATCGGTAAAATGGCCGACCCCAAGCCTCATTGGTCGGCTTCCGATTACCTACCATCGTTTTACCGACCCCGGTTTGGGGTCGATAAGGCCCGATCCGACCCGTAAAACACTTTTACCGACCCTATTTTGGAGTAGGTAATCCTGACTTTTCTTGTAGTGCAATGGGAAATTGATGAATATTGGTAGTTGGTACTTTAATAAAGAGATTTTTATTAAAATTTAAATTACTTTCTAATTAGAAATTAGAAGAATTTTCGGGGGTTCGATTCCCACCAGGTCCCCTATTCATTCCCTTTATTCCCATTTATAATTTGTGTAGCTTGGGCTTTCACACAAAAAAACTTGAGTATGTTATTTTAGGCGATCCGGCTTTTTTGTGAACAGGCAACTCAAGGCTATTTTGAGAATATAATATTAAAAATATATTATTTTGATAATTTAATGGTGGGTGTTTGGATGAATTTTTTTAGTATTCGAAATTTTTTCCTTAACTAACAATTGTATCTTTAACAATAATTTCAATATTATTCAAAACAATGTTATCAAGATTGAGATCTTAGCAAATAACTGTTTTGGGAGAGATGCCCTTCATTGCCCTTGCAGATCTTCGAGTGATTAGTCTTGGGTCCAATGTGGCCTCGAGATACCCTGGTATTCACCTAAAAAAGTTTGAGATCTTAGATGGGATCGTTTTTGTCTTTGTAAGATCAGGATCGTAGGATTGAATTTAGATCCTAAGATCCTATCAAATTGCAAAAATAGATAAAAATAATTATAAATATTAAAAAATGAAAGCATAACGTATAATATTATCGGTAAATGAAGCAATAAAGCAGTATAAACAGTCGAAAATAAAATTCAATACCGATTTTATGAAAAACATAATATTATAGGAGAATATTTAAATTTAGGTAGGATCAGATCATATAGGATCGTAAGATTCTACAATTAAGATCGGGATTTTACAATCAAGACCGGGATCTAGATCGAGATCCTACTAAATTTAAGATCATACAAAGATCTGAACCGCTTAAGAATTGAGATTGTAAAATTATAGAATCAAGATCGACATCTTAATAACTATGATTCAAACCAATGATACCGTTATAGGTATGAAGCAACAATACCTATTTTTTGGCGGAGCAAGCAACAATATCTATTGACTTGCAGCTATGGTTTTACAATTTTCAAAAATACCTTTACTGAAAAACACAATGAATTTTTTTTGTCTATTTTAAAAGTTAGTGGATGGGAAGAGATTATATTCTTTCTAGCTAGTAGTCAAATTTCATTAATATCTCAATTGACTTTTTTATGTAGCCAGCATGGAACGATTCCTTCTATCTATGTTATCAATATAATGAGTACTATATATATTATACATGATGTGGGTAATTGTTTATCTTGGTCATAAGGATAGGTATGGTGGTCAACTGCGTGGAAAATGATGCTAGCCTACTAGTTGTTTGGATTAGCGATATAAAATAGATTATTTGATTATTACGTTTTCAAAATGCAAATAATCAGGTTTGCAGCACCTTTTTTTTAGTGGTTAAACTGATTATTTGCGTTTTGAAAACGCAATAAGCAGATAATCCATTTTCTTACAGCTTATCCAAACTAATGTATATGGTATGGTGGTGTTATCATCACCTTTAATTTTTTTTTTAAGGAGCCATAGAAGGCCTGGGAAATGGGTGGTGGGAGCTCGTGCCACACAATTACAAAGGGGAATAAAAGGGATGGATAGGGGGCCGGTGGGGAATCGAACCTCCAACATTCCGTTGGAAGTCAAGGGACTTAACCACTTGGACTAAGTCCTCATCACCTTTAAATTTAAATACCCGTCTACTATTTATGTAAATTTGATAATCTATATTGTGAAGGAAAAATATACTATTTGTTCCTTTTTCTTTTAAATGGGTCAAAATAATCATTTTTCTATTTTTTGTCTAAATTGATCATTTATGCTTGCTAATAAAATTCAATTTGGTCATTTTTCACAATAATTGTATATTTAACAGATAGTGTAATAATTAAAATTTTTTAATTACATAAACGATATTTTAAATCAAGTTGACTGAAACTTTTGACAATTTCCCACACGAGTATTTTCGAAAGAAGAATAATCCCGGTTTTCAATTTTATTTAATGAAACCAATTATGATGATGGATTGGGATTAGGGATATATTTATAGGTTGTCACGTTTTTATTACTCGTGTTAAGAAACTGTGGCCCGAAAGCGCACGGTGTCAAAATTGCAGTAATTTATAGTAAGACCAGATCGTTCACTGGAGGATGTGCGATAGAGTCCCACACCGTTTTATTAGATTTTCCACTCGTATTGCTCAAATCGGTTTATGGGTTGAAAACTAACATCTACTGACAGAATTTAAACTAAGCTATGAAAGCAAATAAAATTACTCTACAAACCATATTAAAATTATTTGCCGAAAAGTCTATTCTAAGAAAACATTTAATTTTAGTCTGTAAAAGCAATTAAAATTATCCTAAGGAAGCAGTAAAAATTATTATAGGAAAACAACAAATTTATGCTATGCTATCTAGGAAGCAGATTTAAAATGAGACAGAAAGGACATGAAGAAAAGAATAAAAAGTGGATAAGATTCAGATGAAACACAGTTAAACTTCCATTTTAATTACACAAATCTTTGCTTGGGATAATCCTGTCAGATAGCTAACTCTCATGTTCCCCACACTGTGTTCCCTTTAACAGAAAGGTACTATACCTTACAATAAGAGTTTACATGTTCTTATGAGCACAAATTCTAATATACCACAGACTCATAACTGCCCCGGCCAGGGTATGTTATTCACCTGTGGTGGACAAGCAACACCTAACACCTCATTAGTTGAAGTGTCAAGTACTCCCATCGTTCCCCATGTCACACCCAAAGATTCTAATTGAACCCTGAACTATCCCATAAGTCTCAAACCTAGATAGAGTTAGAACCCCTCTCAACACATCCGAGTGACCTCTATAGAAAGCATTTTAAAAGAAAGCGGTAAAGAAAGCAGTAAAGAAAGCATTTACAATCGTATCACTCGGAAGTTTTAAAAGCGTTACCCTGGTAATGTAAGAAAGCCCCCGGTCAGGTTGATCGGATGTGGATCAAGAATTCCCGGATCACGGTGAACCGCTCGCAGTGTTCACTTCCTTCCGGGTGGTTATGAGATACAAACTAATGAAACAAACTAATAAATTAATTCGTTTCGGATGCACTCACTCACAACTCAAAAATAGGCTTTGGCAGAGGAGGATAGTAGTTGATAGAATACTCAACCCTATCTCAGAAAATAACCAAGGCCCGAGTGTTGTTCCTCTAGTATTGCCTATCACACCGTATTTGAATCCAAGTGGACTCAGACTCAGTGCGATATTCAATATCAGATTTCCAACACACAACAATTTTTGAAAATAAAAGATTCGAAAACCATTCCCTAAACAGGTACTAGACTCTCAATAAGAACACAGACCCTTTCAGTCTAGGTGAGACCTAATGGCTGACTCTGCTTTTAATTTCCCAATATCAACCTCCAGTAGAATATGAATTAGTCGTAACTGGGGAATTCATCCCTTACTTAGATCCGGACTTTGAAAATGAATTTTTGTTGGAAATTTAATATGAGACATCTGATTTAACACTAAGGCTTCTATGTCCAAGGGAAGGATCCCAAAATAATTAGACCACAATATTTACATAATAATATTATGCATAAATGTATATGGAAGGTAATATTATTTAACCCAAAATATAAGGAGGGTTTAGACAGAATGCGAAACACAGAGATGAAGTAGCCGTGAGGCAAAATGATGGCAGAATAATCAGGTGGACTGCAAACATCTGCTATCCAGTTTCCCAATCACTCGGATGAAATGAATTTAGACAGCAGAAAACCCTATAATGGCAGTGTCGCTACCAGTTGGGCCTCTATTGTCTGTGAATTCGGATAAAAAAACCTACATGTTCCTTTCTGCAATAATTATCAGCTGATATTCACAGATATCAACTGACTCTTATTGCAGATTAGAATTCGGGTTTGGAAATTAAGATAAAGAAAATAAATTGTATCTGGGTAGGAGTCAGCTGAGCAGCTATTATGAGTCCCGGATGGACAAACCGCCAAGGCTTCCACCGACCAATACCCGGACCATGCTAAATAACAACTAATAATTAATATACAGACCACGAGCTAATTATCCGTATGAGAATATCCGCCAACAGTAGTCTGTGATATTTGTTACTAGCCGTTTCACATAAGACGGGAAAGACCAAAATAGAATAAAATAAAATAGAATAAAAGAAGAAAAATCATCTTGTATGAGAGACATTGATTTCTCATGCAAGATTAATGTCTTAAATAATCGTTCATACTGTAATTAATTACAGTCTGGATTATATGCTTAGGGCATTAGAATTTAATTTATAGAAAATTCTTTTAATGGAGATTGGACAAAATTCCTTTAATCAAGTTAATTGTTGATCTTGAATTATTGCTAATCTTGATCTTTAATTAATGACCTAAGGGTCCAATCAATTAAGTGAGGAAATGGAGAAATGAAAATTTTGGCATGGGGTTGCCAATTACGACGCTAGACAGATATTACGACGTGATCCTAGGATCACGTCGTGAGGCTAGCGTCGTCATGGGTGGGTGAAAAATAATTTTGGATTTTTGGAATAAAAGGTGTCATGTACGACGTGAAACAAGGTTCACGTCGTAGGTTTGACGTCGTGCATGTAGGTTAGAATTTTAGAAGGCTACGACGCTAGACTGAAAGATTACGACGAGATCCTAGGATCACGTCATGAGACTAGTGTCGCAGGGACAGAATCTTAGAAATTGTTGAAAAAGAGAGAGGTTACGACGCTAGTCATTAAATTACAACACGATCCTAGGATCACGTCGTGAGGCTAGCGTCGTAGGTTTTCAGACTTCAAATTTTTCAGAAATAGAGGGATTACGACGCTAGTTATTAAATTACGACGTGATCCTAGGATCACGTTGTGAGACTAGCATCGTAGATGAGATTTTTTAGAAATGTTCTTGAAATTGGGTGGTACGACGCCAAACATTAAATTACGACGTGATCCTAGGATCAAGTCGTGAGTCTAGCATCGTAAGTGGGTTTTTGCAAAATTTGAAGTATTTTGGGTCTTATGACGTGAGGCTAAGGAAATTACGACGTGACCCTGGGGTGAGACTCTCGTCGTAAAACAAAAAATTTCAACATTCAAGAGTGGGTTACGACCCTAAACCAGCCTTACGACGTCAACGTGGTTAGCGTCGTAACCACTCCAGAATACCCAACTTGGTCGTGTCATGCAATCTGTGTGATTCAATGACACTTTTCTAGGTTATTTGGTCCAAGAATACAGAAATAAAGCATTAAAGGAATGAAAAATAAGGAAACTAACAGCATTAAATAACATCTAAGCTAACATTCATTATTCATGGACCAAGCACCCGGAATAGGGTTTTAAACCACATAAATATGCATCATGGAACCAAAAATGAAAGGAAAAATGAAAACACCCACTGTAAGCATAAATATAATGACCAAGTGGTCAATAAACAAAAATAAAGTCATAAAAATCCATGGAATCAAATCCATTTCATGATTTGGGAATCTTTTTGTGATTAACTTCCCATTTATAACAAAATGGTTTGATAATACCCATTACTTGAGTATTTCAAACCCTAAAAGGTGTTTAAACAAAACTATAAATAATGAAAATGTGGCTATCTAAGCTAACAAACACTAAAAATGACTAATCCAAGCTAAACTAAGCTAAACTAAGCTATAATGCAGAAAATTAAATAATACTCCCTCCGTTTTTATTTATCATCACCCTTTGAATAGTAGTTACTATTTATCAAGTAACTTTGATTCAACTTTTTATCATAGTTATATAAGATAAAATATAGTCAAGTAAAATATTATTGGATTCGTCTAATCACGTAGTTTTAGAATATGAATTATTTGTAATTTTTACTTATATATAATATGAGCTATTAATGATTGAAAATGTGCGTTGGATTGCGTGCAGTGCAGGAATGGAGAAGTTATTAAAAAACGGAGGGAGTACAAAAAATAAAACTAAACTAAATTACCTACGAGCTGGAGAACTGCCTGTTGTCTTCAAGTTTGAGAATGTTGTGCAGTCACAAGACCTGGGAGTCAACACCTCTATTTATAGGTGGGAAACCCTAGGCCCATGGACCCATTTGGTCTGAATTTGAATCTGGCCTTTGACGTCGTGGAACACTGGTTACGACGCCAAACACCATGCACGACGTGAGCCTGGTCTCACGTCGTAAATTTCCAACTCGGGAATACAATTTGTCCCTAGATGAACAACTTACAACGCTATCCTTGTCTACGACGTGAAGCATGCGTACGACGTGAAGCTCGGACCACGTCGTACCTTTCTTTGATCTTGAATTCTTCCATCATACTTGTTTGCGATGCTAGCCTAGCCTACGACGTGAGCCAAGCTTAGAGTCGTAGATCTGGCTAGCGTCGTCAGCATCCAAATACCTTGTCTTTTGTTCCTGCGACCTTACGACGCTAGCCACCATGTACGACGTGAGACTCGTCTAGCGTCGTACATGGTTAGCGTCTACATCAAAAAGTGCATTTTTGTGGGTTTTTCATTTCTTTTCCCATCTTTTTCTTTCCTTTTTCTTTTCTTTTCTTTTTCTCTTTTTTTGGATTTTTCTAACATAAATGTATAATAAAATTATATATTTATGTATTTTTCATACCAGCTTATTATTTTTACAGATATGCATAAATCAGTCCAATTCATCTGCTTTCTTATTTAAATAAGATGAGAATGCGATCAAAATGTCCGTATCAGACATGGAAATAGATTGAAAATAATGGACATTTTTTGCCATTATCAACATCCTCACATTTAATACTGATCGTCCTCGAGCAGTCAGAGTCAGTGTTCCTAAGAACTTGGACTCTGCATATTCAATTCATTTTCGTGGCTTCATAAATCTCATTCTTTTTGGATTAGGATAAGACAATCAAAAACTACAAGTATTAACTCCCTTGATTGCAGTGTTTAATGAAATGATATTTTGCTCACCATATCGGGCCTACAAATCATACATTATTGTCGATCCTTCATGAACATCATGTTTGAAAAACTCAAAGATTTAATATTTAGAATTACAGTATGACATGAACATAATTAAATAAACAGAGCCTCACATATAGTAGAATCGAAAAGTTCACTCACTCTCCAGTTGGCTTTTCATCATTGAACGCTCATAATCAAATTTAATTAAATTATCCCATATGCTTGCAATTGACCAACTCGCCACCGGCTCTTTTCTTCAAATTGAGATCATGAGGTCTTATTAAAGGATTATAACGGGGCATACGGTTGTAACATAGGTATGGAAGGGTATTATTGGGCTAAGAAGTGGCAAGAATTTATCTTATCTTAACTTGGCATATTTTTATTAAAAATTTAAGATCATCAATGTTTTTCTCTTTCTTTTGTTTCTCTAGTGCATCACATAAGACTATGTCTAATCTTCTTTGTCATTTGCAACTTATTGTTGTTGAATGGAACTCAACTTTTTTCTTCTTTTGTTTTCTTTCTTTTTCTTCTTTTTTTATCGGATTTTTTTGAATATCGATTGATGATTTCTTTGATGATCAGAAATCCTAATGCCTTGATAAAATTCATTCTTGCACACTTGGGTTTGAATTTCTTGGTCTTTTTATAAGGATAAGTGTTAGGTATTTGAGTTATTTTGTGAAGATGATAATTGTTTGAAGGATGTGCGAACAACCCAAGAACAACCAACTGAGTGCAGTAGAAAAGAAAAAAAAATACAGATGAGCTGTAATGACCTAGCCTCAGCCCAAAATCAGCCTAATGGCCCTAGGGATTCGCGCATATTCGTATAAATAGGGTTATCCCTCATTTCTTGGAAGCAAAGATAGCAAAATAGAGAGAGAATTTTGAGAGAAAAACCTTTGGAGAGTTGGGGGTTGCCATGGACATTCATGCTTGAAGGTTGAAGAAATCTTTGAAGTTTTTTTGAGTCAAAATGAAGCTGCTGATTTGAGTGCATCTTTTGTTCATTTTGGTTGGAGTATTTTGATCTTATTGCTCTCATATTTCATAGTTTGATTATAATACATTGAGAGAATATTTTGAGAGAAAGGGCTGCTGCAAATGGAGGCATAAATGGAGGAGAAAAGCTGCTGAGTTCATCTATCAAAATGGCTTGCTGATTGGGGTAATTTCTATATCATTTTAGTAAGGTTCTTGAGTCATTTAAACTTACATTTTCATACTTTGCTGAGTGATATCTTGAGTGAAAATGTTTGTGAGCTGAATCTGGTGTTTAGATTGTCTGAGCATATTGTTTAGTAGCTGCTCCAAGGGTAGAAAACTCGCTGCACTGAGCATTAGGATTGGGTTGTTCAGTGGATGTTGGAATAGCGGTGTCCAACAGTCTGTTCAGTCAAGAAGGGTGAGTTCTTGGGTGTTGCTGAGTCCTAGTGTGGTAAGGTGTTTGGAGTTGTAAACAGAGGGTATCTGTGAGCCTTTAGGAGTTAGTGAAATGCCTGGATTGGGATCCCCTGGATGTAGATCGGTTTGATCGAACCGGGTCAACAAATGCTCTGGTTTTCTCTGTTTTCTGCATTTGCTTTCTGCCTTGTGATATATTTTTGATTGTTGGTTTTTGTCTGGATAACGCGTCAACAATGTATTCATATATTTGCTTATCCTTTTAAACCGGGACCTGTCAATTGGTATCAGAGCGGGGGCTCTGAAGTTAACTGAGCTCGATCTTCAGGATGAGTCGTGAAGGCTATTCTGTCACAAGGCCGCCTTTGTTTGATGGATCAAACTACTGCTATTGGAAATCTAGGATGCGGATCTTCTTAATGTCTCTTGGTCCAGAAGCATGGTCTGCTGTTCAGACGTTGTGGCAACAACCTGTTCGTGAAGTAAAGGAAAATGCTGCTGAAGGAGAAAAAGCCATTGTCAATATTGTTCCTGCACAGATTGAGGAATATACTGTTAAAGAGAAGTCTCAGTTACAAGGGAATACAACTGCACTTAATGCCATCTTTAGTGCCATGGATGAAACTCAATATAGGTTGATCTCGACGTGTACCACTGCCTATGATGCTTGGCATGCTCTGCAAAAAGCTCATGAAGGTTCTGCTGATGTTCGAGCAACCAAACTACAACGGATTGAGTCAGCTTTTGACAGCATGAGGATGGAAGATGATGAAACTATTTCGACCTACTTTTCTCGATTCAAGGATCTAGTGAATCAGGCACATATGCTTGGCTTGGTGTATGATAATGGAAAATTGCTTAGAAAGATGCTCCGCACTGTTACAAAGAGATATAGTCCTAAAGTTTCAACTCTTGAGGAAATGGAAAAGGTGCACACCATGTCACTTGAAGCACTTGTTGGTACTTTGCAAACATATGAGATAAATCATCTTGAGGAACCCCCACCTCAAAGAGTATAGCATTAAAGGTCATTGGTGAATGTGCAAATGTTACTAAGGAAGAAAAGGCATATCTCTCCAGAAAGTTAGCCAAGATGCTGCAAGAAAAGAGAGCTAAAGAATTTGGAAAGAACAAGTATGATGGAAGTCGACAGAAAGTTGGAACAACTGGGAGACAACCCCACAAAGGCAGTTCTTCTCATGATGAGCAAAAGAAGACCAAGAAAGTTGTTATAAACGATCCGCCTGAAGGATTCAAGGATCTAAAGTGCTTTGACTGTGGAGGAGTTGGCCACAAGAAATCTGAATGCCCTACAGCAAAGAGGAGAGGTGAACAAGCTATGAAAGCAACACTCAGTGATGATGACGTTGTTGAGACATCTGATGAACAACCAAGTGATGCAGAGTCTGATGATGTTAACTTGCATTCACCGTACATGCTGATGGGAGCACATCATCTTCTGAAAAATCCGATCAAGCTCAAGAGGACACTATTGTTGAAGTTGATATGGAGTTTGATGAGCTTTCTGAAGCATTCGATGAGCTTAAGGAAAACTACAAGTGTGTTGTTGGTGAAAATAAAAGATTGTTAGGTCAAATTTGTGATTTAAATGATGCCGTTGACGACAAAGATGATGAGATTGCTGTTTTGAATAAAGAAATCAAGAAGTTGACTAAGATTGTTGATTTGTTGAGTGGTGATAAGAAGAGATTGGAAGAAGAAAGAGATGCTCTAATGTCTACCAACTCTGAATTGTTGGTGAAAGTCAGTCACATCGATGCCATGATGAAGAACAAAGAAAAACTAGATGTGATGATCAATCAAGGAAAATCTAAAGCTAATATGTCTGGAATTGGCTATCAAGGGAATGAAGCCTCATCTTCAAAGACAATATTTGCTAACGGAGGCATGTTGAGTCAAGGGTCAGCCAAGAATATTACTGATGACAGCGGTCTTGATACGGATGTTGGTACAACCAAGAAACAACGGAGCTGTGCATATTGCAAATTTTCTGGGCACACTGCGAATACGTGCAACAGGCTGGTGAAAGATATCCTGCGTGGTAAGCCCGTTGTTTGGCCATCCGAGGAACTACGGAAGCACATCAAGTTTCGAATTATGTGGATTCCTAAGAAAGTGCAATCTGTAGATTTATCACTCCAGAAGGACACATCAAGTGATCTTGCCCTGGAGGAACAACCAATGATATTTAATTATACCAAAAAGGGTAAGAAGTTGGATATGTGGGCATGGTTTTCATGATTATTTGTTTTTCCCAGTCCAACTTGGTTCGTGGTCTATATTGGATTCATATTTCATCTGAATGATTATTGATTAAGGAGGGGTTGATTAAGGGGAGTCAAATGGCGATTTCTTATCTCTGCACATTGTCATACTGAAGTTGTGCCAGGGTTGTTGGAACAATGCGTGAATGAAGAATTTGGTGATCCAAATGTCTATTGTTGCTCATGATATAACCACTAAAGAGAAAGTTGATGATGATACTGATGACCTTGTGGATGATTGATCTGTTCAAAAAAAGGGAAGTGGGAGCTGGTGATGTTGCAGCGTTGCTGAAACAACAAATGGATTGCTGACTGGTATAAACTTTATTATGATGATTGCTGAACTGGCCTATTTTTGGTACTTTTGATGCTGATTTGATTTGTGAAGCTGCTCACCCAAAAAGGGGGAGAATTTAGGTCTAAATGAACAATTTTTGTTGATAATCATTGTTCATACATCTTCTGATTGTTTTGGCCGATCATCTCCACAAAGGGGGAGATTGTTAGGTATTTGAGTTATGTTGTGAAGATGATCGTTGTTTGACGGATGTGTGAACAACCGAAGAACAACCAACTGAGTGCAGCAGAAAAGACAAAAAATACAGATGAGCTGTAATGACCTAGCCTCAGCCCAAAATTAGCCTAATGGGCCTAGGGATTCGAGCATATTCGTATAAATAGGGTTATCCCTCATTTCTTGGAAGCAAAGACAACAAAATAGAGAGAGAATTTTGAGAGAAAAACCTTTGGAGAGTTGGGTGCTGCCATGGACATTCATGCTTGAAGGTTGAAGAAATCTTTGAAGTTTTTCCGTCAAAATGAAGCTGCTAATTTGAGTGCATCTTTTGTTCATTTTGGTTGGAGTATTTTGATCTTATTGCTCTCATATTTCATTGTTTGATTATCATACATTTGAGAGAATATTTTGAGAGAAAGGGCTGCTGCAAATGGAGGCATAAATGGAGGAGAAAAGCTGCTGAGTTCATCTATCAAAATGGCTTGCCGATTGAGGTAATTTCTATATCATTTTGATAGCGTTCTTGAGTCATTTAAACTTACATTTTCATACTTCGCTGAGTGATATCTTGAGTGAAAATGTTTGTGAATTGAATCTGGTGTTTAAATTGTCTGAGCATATTGTTTAGTAGCTGCTCCAAGGGTAGACAACTCGCTACACTGAGCATTAGGATTGGGTTGTCCAGCGGATGTTGGAACAGCGGTGTCCAACAGTCTGTTCAGTCAAGAAGGGTGAGTTCTTGGGTGTTGCTGAGTTCTAGTGTGGTAAGGTGTTTGGAGTTGTAAACGGAGGGTATCTGTGAGCCTTTGGGAGTTAGTGAAATGCCTGGATTGGGATCCCCCGGATGTAGATCGGTTTGATCAAACCGGGTCAACAAATGCTCTGGTTTTCTCTGTTTTCTGCATTTGCTTTCTGCCTTGTGATATATTTGTGATTGTTGGTTTTTATCTGGATAACGCGTCAACAACGTATTTATATATTTGCTTATCCTTTTAAACTGGGACCTGTCAATAAGAAAAATATAGAGGGCTTCAAAGAAAAATTAGGCTTAGATGCTCAAATTGGTTAATCCTAAAGGGGAAATATTTTTGGGTTTGGAATTCAAAAGAAGGCCAAAATTTTGATTTTCTAAGTGCCTCGATCTTATGCTCGATTTTGGGAATATGACATGGTCTTGAATCGGTCCCAATCGCAAGTTCTAGTTTCCTTTAATAAAAATGATTCACACATCAAAGAAAGTGATGAGTAAAAATGACTCATGGCTCAAATCTCACATGGAATGGTTCATTCATGTCATACTATATTCTCAAATTTAATCTAAACTTAATTCTAACATTTTATTCAATCAAAATTTTTAACATACAGATTTATTACCAAACAAGATGATTATATCATTAAATTTTTATATCTCAAAACCTTAATAATCTATTTCATGCATGTCTTCAATTATATTATCCCAATTTAACATTTTTTAAATTTAGTCATAAGCCTAAATTCAACATGTGAATTTTAGGTGCAGATTTATGCATGCTTTTGCTGGTTTTTTTTAATTTAAAGCAGTAAAAAAGGCACTGTCAACATGCAAAGCATGTCAACATTTTGTTTTAGGCCTGACAGTCACTTATTCAACTTGGACTGTCAGTGCATCTTTTCTCAAAAATTGTTTTGGATTTCAAAATTCCTTTTTGAAAGCAAGTAATTACATCAATTACAAGAACTTTTAATGCAGTTAAATCGAACATACACAATTGAAATGAAATTTTCTTGTAGGATGTGTACAATGGAGTTCATAAAGATATGATCATGATGGACTCAGTCTTTCTTTGCCTCAGGCTGAGTTGAGGGTCCGGCACTGTCTGTCAGAGGTGGAGGCGGCTTTGGGAGTTGGGCAATCAGCGCTTGCATGAGGACATTCTGTTGCCTCATAGTCTCTTCCATGAATTGTCTCTGCCTGTCCATATCCTCGAGCAACATTTTCTTAAATTTCTCATCTTTTCTTCTCTGCTCTGCTCTCTCTTCTTCCTTCCTCTTCCTATCCTCTGCCTTTTCTTTCTTATCTGTTTCTCTTCATAGAATTAATGTATCGGCTAAAGACCTCACACTGTCCGTCACAGATTTGTTCATGCTACTCACAATTTCTAGGACATGCGAGTCAGCGGGATGTTGAGAGACGTTTTGGCTTTGAGGGGGAGGTTGAGATGATGCTGGAGCGGGGATAGGAATTTCCATCTGTTCATCCTGAGGCTCCTCTTCGACTGCTGTTGAAGGTCCCGCACAGTACGGGCTTTCTTTGTTCCCTTCGGAGCACGAGGTGGCCTTTGAGTTCTTTTCCGAACAGAGGGTGCTTCTTCACCCGATAAAAAAGATGATTGGAGATCTGAATCTTCTGGGAACTGAGGGAGAGCATACTCAATTCTTTCTCAATTTTGCATGGAAGGGACTCAGATGGGGGGATTCAGAACAACTAAAGTATCACCATCAAATTGACTCAAGTTGACCCCGTGATCTTCGCAGATTCTTCTGATAAGATTTGGATAGCAAAGCGCATGCTTCTGCTTGATCCTAGTGGTCATAACTTCAAAAATATGCTGGTCGACATTCAATTTTAGTCCATGCCATAGCTTTGCGAACCCCATTAATATGCTGCGAGAAGTGGTTTGAGGGTGCGAGCTTGGCTTGATTCTTGCCATGAAAAATTCGTAGGTGGGCATGAACTCCACTTTAAGCTCGGTGGCATAGAATGTAACTTTAGTGGTCGGCCTTTTTGACATGGAGTTAGCTATGGCTTTGTAAGTGGTGTTCCTTCTTGTCTTGCCCCGTTTGTTCAGAATTTCGTCCCGTGGGATCTCACTTTGATGACTCGGAGTTTAGAGGAACCTGTTCAGATATTCCGGAGAAATATCAATCGTGTGCCCTCTGACCCAGGTGGTCCTCCTTGAAGTATTGATATTGCAGTAGAACTCCCGAGTCAACTCCATGTATCCCGGGTCTCCATGGTGCAAGAGGAACTGCCCCCATCCATGTTGAGTCCTCCAGAAGTCAACTGTAGGATGCATCAGCGCGTCTGGCTCAAACCCTTTATCCTGTATGATCATTTCTTGCAACTGTTCGTACGCCTTGACTGCCACCGCCTTCCCATTGAATTTCTGGATAAGGTCTCCCTCCGTGATTCTCTTTTTGCTCTTTTCTCTCTTTTGAATGCCCATCCTCGTACGAACTTCAGTTTCTGCCTAAAAGATGACTGGTCGAACATATCCGACCGATTCTTGGTCTTCACTGGACTCCCAATCAGTGTGCTCATTAGCTTCTTCTGGAAGTTGCTCATTCAAGGGCTCTTCTTTGTGTTCTCCCTCATCTCCCATTTCTTCGTTTGCATGTTCCTCCTCAGCCTGTTTAATTATATTATTCACAGTTTTAAGTTTAGAGTTTACAGGAAGTGGAAAAGTAAGTACAGGAAAATACAGGTCATTAACATATGTTGATATCTCCTCCTCCTCCCTTTCTCTCCGTTCATCTGCTTCTCTTAGGATCTGTTTGACAGAACGTTGAAAAATCGATCCCAAAGCTTTCTTTACTCTCTGCTCCTCGGCTTCATATTCTTTCTCTTCTTCTAAAACTTCAACTCTGGCCTTCTCTGCCTGTTCAGCGATTTTTTCAGATGGCTCAATTGGATCACCTCTTTCTTGCTCACTTGCTTCCTCCTCATCATGCTCTCCCAATATCATTCTCCTCCATTTCTTCTGTCCCGACGAACTTCCTGGAGCAATAATTGCCTCGATTCTAGCCGTCCCAACAAGAGGGTTAATGATTATGGACACCTCTGTCTGATATCTAATCGCTTCAGGCTCCGCTCCTGCATCGATCCTTGTTTCGATTTGCTCATTTAATCTTTTTCTGATGCTTTCTCTTATTCGTTCTTCAGTATGCCCTCAGGCCTGCCCAATCAGTCGCTTTTTTCTTGACTTTCAGTCCTGATCCTTGCACTTCGCCAGTAATTTTCAGCTCATCATCATCTTCCTCATCTTTTCTCGATTTTCTGGCTTCCAAGTCAGCTTGCAATTTTTTCGCTATTTCCTCTTCTCTTGTTTTCTCAACGTTCCTCAAGATTTGTTCTTCTTCAAGAGCTTTCTTCTTCTTTTTCGCCTCTGTCATTTCTTCCTCCAATTTTTCTTTCTCATCAGCAATCTTTTCTGCCCGCCTCCTTTCTTTCTCGGCTTCTCGGGCCTTTTCAGCTTCCTGTGCTTGTATGTCCATTGCCGCTTTCCGGTCATACTTTTCTTTAGTGCCCTAGCCTGTTCTGCATCAGCTTTGAAATGCGCCAAGTTTCTCAACTTTTTCTTAGGAGGCTCTTCAGATGCTTTGCCTTTTCCTTTGTCCTTGGCGACTGAGGTAGATTCGGTTGGCTATTCTTGTTGAGTGTCTTCACGAGGCGGGGAAGCAGCACTTGTGTACTGATCAATCAAAACATCTTCATTGTCTTCCTCATTCTCATTCTCCTCTTCATCCAAGTTAATGCCCACGTTCCTTTCAGCATCTTTCAAGAACTTATTCACAAATATTGGCCTCGTGATGAGAGAGATTCTTTTCTCCCACTTTCTCTTGATGAAACTGCAAAACTCATTTCGGATTTCCCTCTTATAGTGAAGGACCTTTTTGCTTCTCTTGTTGCAGTAATTCAGTCCAAATGCGTCCATCTCCATGAGAAAATGCTGAAATTCCAACCAGATCCTTCGCCTCTGCCTTTACAAATGACATATCATGAGGGAAGTCCACTTTCAAGTATTCCTCAGCCTCGGCTTGAGTCATAAGGCGAGTTTGCACCTGGTTTCTTCTGAACACCTTCCAACTGGTGTGCCTTATAAACTCTGTGACTTGTTCCCTCATGACATGAATTTGGTATAGGCCTTTTGGATGTTGTTCCGAAAGGTGACTTGGCTTGTAAACATCTTCCAATAATAGTGTGTCAAAGTGGTCCTCATCTGGCAGTACGAGACCTTTTTCTAACAATGATTCTGTGATATCCTTTTCTCCTATTCCCCATAGTACCATGAGATCGTGCCATTGCTGCCTGAATTCTTTTGTTGTGTCAAAAATGACCTTAATCAAGGGAGGCTGATTCTCTTCTTTGGAAGCCATGGCCTGTTGGATCACATTGCTCAGTTCTTGATGCCTCTTTCTTGCTTGCTGAGCGAGCCACCACTGTTCTACCAGTCCTTTATTTCGCAAGAGGAGCGGATTGTACATGAACGATAATGCCTCATGCACCATGAAAATCCCCCTATGTACCGTCCTGCTCAGGTTGGGTGCCCTTTTCGTGAATAGCATTTTCACTTTCTCATCGATTTTTGCTGGCACTACTATTATATCAAATTCCATGCAAGCCGAGTCTCCGGTCTTGCTTTCTTGATATCTTTCCCATCTAGCCATATATTCATTGAATCTCCGGATTATTCTTTCAGAGTGCACATCCTCAGGCACCTTCATATCGAATCTGGACTCGTCCATATGGCACTCCCAAAATTTCATCAGGCAGTGGTAAAAATCCCTTGCAAACCCTAACTCCTTGTAATTCCTCTCTTCTGGCTTAATATTTCTGTCCCATCCCTTTTTCAGCTCAAATGTTGCCTCAGTCTCAGCCATAATCTTTAATTTGAACTCCGCTTCCAGTGCTCTTCTATATTTGTTAACCTGCACTCTCTTTTGAGATGCTTCTATGATGGCAGCATCCTGCGTGCAACTTGGCAGTCCGACACGGGATTCAACAACTATTTTGTCCCTGAAAAATATGGAAGTATTAAACCCTTTGTTTGAAATATTTTCATAAGTTTTTCAAGTTTGAAATCAATCATCCTCACATTTTGAGCTAAGCTCTATATGTGAGTTTATTAAATTTACATTTGAAATTTATTCTAAAGCAGAGGTAAATTTTTTTCTTTTTACAAGTTTTTGAGAATTTATTAAAACAAGAGTTTATTAAAAGAAAGGGCCTTGGGGCAACAAAATGTTTTTGAATGGACTATTGAGTCCAAGTAATAAAATAAAATGATCATTGGACCAAAAGGAATTTTAATGGGCCATTGGGCCCAAAATTGCTTTTTCTGATTTATTAAACAATCCCGGGGCGATTGTTGAATGTGCAATGGAGTGGAATGGAGCGTGTGGATCGAGGAGGTGAAAATGGATACGCGGTGACTCAAGTCTGCTTGACTTGGACTGCATGGAGTGGTTGGACAGAGTAAAATACTCACATTGATGGGAAACACTGTTTTTAATTTTTTTTTTTTTTTTTTTTTTTTTACTGAAAGTTGACTCATTTTATTTATTAAAAGTTGACTAACATGGCTATGAATCAATAGTCATAAAGGTAAAGGTAAGACCATCATGCTCCCAATCACAGCCTAAGCAAGGAATCAATCAACTAATCATGCTTCTCAATTACATAATCATGAACAGGTAAACAATAACCCCAAACTACTCAGATGTACCCAAATGTTCATTGTTTGAACTATTCCAGATTTCCAAAATTTCCTCTGGGGGTTTGAACCATGCCACGATAAGATTGCACAATAACAAACTAAAGCAAGGATAATCAAAAAAAGGAGGTGAAATCTCAAGAACCTTCAAAACCTTGAAGGTGCAACAATGGCGGAGTCACCACCACTGTCAAACCCTCACAATCGCACCTATGTTCTCTACGAAGCCCTAGTTTTCAAAAATCGAACACTCCTCCAAACAAGTTTCAACTACTCCCAAACCAACTCAGTCCCCAAACTCCATTTCATGCTCGGTCAGAACAGGGTACGTCCACATAAACCCCAAACAAAAATACCCATATCACAATCGTACTCAAATTCGAACAAAAAGACTAAACCAAAAACAATAACGGCCTCCATTTCAGATTTCGCAGAACCCGAATGAGAAATCCCCCAGAATCGCGAACACATTGGCCAAAACACTCGAGAATCGAAGATGTGGGGGGGAAAGAAATCTTACCAGGGCTTTTCGGCTTTAGAAGATGAAGAAGATGCCATTTGCGATTTTCGTGAGAATCGGACGGAGTTTCGCCTTGATTTTGGATGGAAATTACGAAAGAACGATGTGTTCTTCGTGCGAGGGTTCGGGAGTGAATTCGAAAAATAGGTTAAGTGTTGAAATGGTGTGGGGAAATGGGGGGTATTTATAAGTGGGGGTAAGAGGGTTACGACGTGAGGCTTAATCACGACGTTAACCTAGGTTAGCGTCGTGATTAAGGGCTCACGTCGTAAAGAGGGGGAAAAAGCATAAAAAGAGTGAGTACGACGTTATCCTGGAGTACGACGCTAACCTAGGTTAGCGTCGTAACTGAGGATCACGTCGTATGACGGGGTAAGGGTTTGAAGGTGAGTACGACGCTAGCCTCGCTTACGATGTTGGCCTAGGTTAGCGTGGTAATTGAGGTTGGCGTCGTAACTGGCTAAAACGGGGTAACAATGGACCTACGACGTTATCCTTTACTTACGACGCGAGCCTAGGCTTGCGTTATAGATGAGGATAGCATCGTAAGGGAATTTTGAGTACGACGTTAGGCTGATTTGTACGACGCAATACTCGGTTCACGTCGTACCTTATGGCGGGTTTGGCTAACGTCGTAATTTCAAATTTCAATACAAGGCGGACTAGGCCCGGGTAGATGAAATTGGGCCTCAGTTGGTTTTTTTATTTATTTTGGACTTACAAAATTTTGGTCCAAAATACTTTTTAATGTAAGAGTTTATTGCGCTTTAAATATTTAAATAATCCACTTGCATAAAATAGGTTGGATCAATTTCACTTATTTGTAAAAATTATTCCGGATTTTAAATTGCTTTAAATTCCGAGAATATTTTTTTAAATTCATAGAATTAATCAAACCGGGAACCTGGTTTTCTGCTTCATTTTTCTGCTCCTTCTTTTTGGTGGTTCCTGAATTTTTGCAAGACAAATATCCAAATTTATTTGGTTTTCCCCTCAAATCAACATCCTCACATTTAAAGTCTTAGTACTCTAAATATTTAATTAATTTGAGGGTACTTCTCTGTTTTGAAATATATACACAATATTAACTATGAGTAATCAGGAGTGTAATTCTCTTGATAAAACGGCGCTGCATCCTCCCCGGCAACGGCGCCATGAAAGTTTTGACAATTTCCCACACGAGTATTTTCGAAAGAAGAATAATACCGGTTTTCAATTTTATTTAATGAAACCAATTATGATGATGGAGTTGGGACTAAGGATATATTTATAGGTTGTCACGTTTTTATTACTAGTGTTAAGAAACTGTGGCCCGAAAGCGCATAGTGTCAAAAATTGCAGTAATTTATAATAAGACCGGACCATTCACTGGAGGATATGCGATAGAAGCAGGTCCCACATCATTTTATAAGATTTTCCAGTCATATTGCTCAAATCGGTTTATGGGTTGAAAACTAACATCTACTGACAGAATTTAAACTAAGCTATGAAAGAAAATAAAATTACTCTACAAAGCATATTAAAATTATTCTAGAATGCCAAAAAGTCTATTCTAAGAAAACATTTAATTTTAGTCTGTGAAAGCAATTAAATTATCCTAAGGAAGCAGTAAAAATTATTCTAGGAACGTAACAAATTTATGCTATGCTATCTAGGAAGCAGATTTAAAATGAGACGGAAGGGACAGGCAGAAAAGAATAAAAAGTGGACAAGATTTAGATGAAACACAGTTAAACTTCCATTTTAATTTCACAAATCTTTGCTTGGGATAATCCTGTCAGATAGCTAACTCTCATGTTCCCCACACTGTGTTCCCTTTAACAGACAGGTACTTACAGTAAGAGTTTACATGTTCTTAAGACCGTAAATTCTAAGATACCACAGACTCATAACTGCCTTGGCTAGGGTATGTTATTCACCTGTGGTGGACAAGTAACACCTAACACCTCATTAGTTGAAGTGTCAAGTACTCTCATCGTTCCCCCATGTCACACCCAAAGATTCTAATCGAACCCTGAACTATCCTATAACTCTCAAACCTAGAAACAGTTAGAACCTCTCTCAACACATCCGAGTGACCTCTATAGAAAGCATTTTAAAAGAAAGCGGTAAAGAAAGCAATAAAGAAAGCATTTAAAATCCTATCACTCGGAAGTTATAAAAGCATTACCCTGGTAGTATAAGAGAGTCCCCCTGGTCAGGATGACCGGATATGGAACAAAAATTCCCGGATCTCGGTGAACCGCTCGCAATGTTCACTTCCTTCCGGGTGGTTATGAGATACAAACTAATGAAATGAACTAATAAGTTAATTCGTTCCGGATGCACTCACTCACGACTCAAAAATAGGCTTTGGCAGAGGAGGATAGTAGTTGATAGAATACTCAACCCTATCTCAGAAAATAACTAAGGCCCGAATGATGTTCCTCTAGTATTGCCTATCATACCGTATTTGAATCCAAGTGCACTTAGACTCAGTGCGATATTCAATATCAGATTTCCAATACACAACAATTTTGGAAAATAAAAGATTCGAAAACCATTCCCTAAACAGGTACTAGACTCTCAATAAGAACACAGACCCTTTCAGTCTAGGTGAGACCAAATGGCTGACTCTGCTTCTAATTTCTCAAAATCAACCCCCAGTAGAATATGAATTAATCGTAACTGAGGAATTCATCCCTCACTTAGGTGGGAAACCCTAGGCCCATGGGCCCATTTGGTCTGAATTTGAATCTGGCCTTTGACGACGTGGAACACTGGTTACGATGCCAAACACCATGCACGACGTGAGCCTGGTCTCACGTCGTAAATTTCCAACTCGGGAACACAATTTGTCCCTAGATGAACAACTTACGACGCTATCCTTGTCTACGACGTGAAGCATGCGTACGACGTAAAGCTCGGATCACGTCGTACCTTTCTTTGATCTTGAATTCTTCCATCATACTTTTTTACGACGCTAGCCTAGTCTACGGTGTGAGCCAAGCTTAGCGTTGTAGATCTGGCTAGCGTCGTCAGCATCCAAATACCTTGTCTTTTGTTCCTGCGACCTTACGACGCTAGCCACCATGTACGACGTGAGACTCGTCTAGCGTCGTATATGGTTAGCGTCATAATTACATCAAAAAGTGCATTTTTGTGGGTTTTTAATTTTTTTCCCATCTTTTTCATTCCTTTTTCTTTTCTTTTCTTTTTCTCATGTTTTTCGATTTTTCTAACATAAATGTGTAATAAAATTAAATATTTATGTATTTTTCATACCAGCTTATTATTTTTACAGATATGCATAAATCAGTCCAATTCATCTGCATTCTTGTTTAAATAAGATGGGAATGCGATCAAAATGTCTGTATTAGACACGAAAATGGATTGAAAATAATGAACATTTTTTGCCATTATCATTGACCCAACCCATGCCCTAAATCTTTTCTTTCTCTTCTACACAGACTCAAACCCATGTCCTAAATCTATTATTTATCTATGCAGTACTCAACATAACCGCCCAAATAGTAGTCAAATAGAAATATAGAATAATAACCAAAGAAATTGTCCAGACAGTAATCTTCCAAACATTTCAAGACATTCTAAATTGTTCAAAACATCCACAAAGATGAGCAAAATTGAAATGATTAAAAAAGAAAATGGGGGAGAGCCGAGTTAACATCCATTTGGGGAACTTTAGGAATTTAATGAAAGTTGAATTTGCAAGTTGCAAACAAATGCAAACTATTCATTGACAGGTACTGTAACTGACTCCTCTAAGTAATTTAGTGAACATGATCTCATTTTGGTAATGCAGAAACAAGACATCCAAAATTCCATACATCAATTTGGCAGCAGGATTTTGGAGAATTTCCTAGCTCTTTTCATTCTAGAAAAATAAAAGAACAAAACTTTTCGGTAACCATGTAAAAAAGTTACCACTTTCCACCCAATACAATAGAAACATTTCAGGGCAAGTTTGACTAGATGTCATACTAATGGAGTTAAGTAAGCTGGTGAACTGTTATATTCCCTATTCTCCGGATGTGGGGTGACGTAAAAATCCGGATAAACCGAACCGATTACCCGATCCGGTCCGACGAGGGTAGATAAGACCCGACTAAGTTAAGGACCCGGATGGAATCCAATTGTGGGTTCCCCAAACTTTGATGTAAGAAGCCATCCCCGCTGCCGGAGGATCATCGAAAGATTGCCGGAAGCCCGAAGACGTCACCGGGAGACCAAACGGAGCTCGCCGGAAAATTGGCCGGATCCGCTGGAGAGTCGTCGGAATCTTGGAAGCTGCACTGGAAGGTCCAACGGAGCTCGCCGGAAAATTGACCGGAAGTTGACCGGAGGCCAGCCGGAGCCACCGCCGGTCGCCGGATAAATTTTGGTCGAAGTCGGAAGATGGTCGGATAATATTTACTTATTTCAGTATTATTAGATAGACATGTAATAAGTAAGACAAGTATGGTGGGGCCCGCACAAGACTTGGGGAAATAGGGTTGACGACGTGATCCTTGGCTAGCGACGTCACAGCCCTTGGAGGAGTTACGACATGATCCACCATGTAGGACGTGAACCTCCATGAAGGACGTGATCCTATGATATCGACGTAGACCTTGGCTAGCGACGTCACAACCCTTTGAGGAGTTACGACGTGATCCTCCATTAAGGACGCGATCCTATAATAGCGACGTAATAGTCCCTTTTTTGTGTTTTGCTCACTTTTTTATGTATTTTCTTATTCCAGAATTGCCCTTTTGTAATGAGGTCTATATATATGACCTCCCAAAGACTTGTTACGCATCTTTGCTTATTGAATGAAATTTACTCTTCACTTTCAAATATCAAAACCGAGAGTTACACTCTCACACACATTTTGTATGTTTGCTTGGAAACATTCATCAACTTGGCTTGAAGCTACCATGGTTGATCATCAAACCGAGGCTTGAGTGGAAGAATTGGGATGAGGTCAATGTTTTGAACACATTAGTTGCTTCCCCGACGATTCTTGTTGCGGTTTAAGCTGCCCTATCTACCCCTTCATCTTCAACCTCTTTTCTTCTTATTTTTCCTTGTTCATATTTATCTTGGCAAGTTAGTAACCAATGGTCCATGGTCCTAACTTTTATTCTCTTGTTTATCCACCAAATGGCAACACTTGCCACTTGGTAGTCTATGCCATATTATAGCCAATCATACGGCCCGTTCATGGCATGGGGCATGCATTTGCTACCCAATAGTCCTTCACTAGGAGTGATCGATGACTAGTGAGTGGCTAGTCATTTTGTACTAATCTTTAGAAAATCAATAAAGTAATGGTCTGCAATTGGGCTGGAAAAAAAACCATTTAGTACTATAACTTTTTTCAATTTCCAAAACCATGCCACAAAAATCGAATTAGACAAACCCATCCAGAACCTAGTTTTTCACTGATTTTTGCCGAACTCGTCCCATAACCATCCTAATGGAGGGATGGGTTCGGCGATGATTAGGGTTGTTATAGGACGGGTTCAGCGATGATTAGCAAAAAAATCGGATTCATGGACGGGTTTGTCGAAAATTCTCGTATTTATTGGACGGATTCGTCTAATTCAATATTTGTCAGACTGTTTCGGAAATTTTTTTAAATTATGGGACTAAATGAGTTTTTTTCCCCAATTGGGCTTATATCGCATGGCATAAAAAATATAAATCTGGACAAATCCAGTAGGCAGAACCAAACTTGCAATTTAACCTTAGTGTTATTATTGTTGTTAAGGGATTATAATTATTCCCCATTGGTTTGAAGCTACTTGAACATGTACATGGCCTGATGACGATTGAGGAAATGAAACACACAATTAGTTGAAATATCTTTTATTTTAACGATAAAAAAATTTAGGCGTCACTTAACCCCGAAATTTGTTCATTAACAAAATTCGAAATCTGTGACCGAAATCCTTTAATAATTTAGCTACCAAAGATATAGGGTGTTACCGTGTTATGGAATTCGGTAGAATAAATAAAAAATTCTTGTACAGCTTCACATTTCAAATCTCTTGTCAGTTTGCATCAAATTATCAAGCATAGAACAAGAGACAATAGATTGTATCAATGTCATGTCATAGACCCCTGCAACATAATCCACTCCATTGGAGTTCCGATCCATTTCCTTGTATATGGATTCAATTCGCTATGAATTTCTCCAATTAAGTCCTCCATCCTACCCAATATCACTTGAGCTTGTACTTTAGTAGTATCTGAGTATACAGCACAACCTGCAGCTACATTGTCCACAGCCTTACCTTTGTTTTTCTCTATAAGTGGGGATGTCTGGGAGTCAGCGGATCCGCTAGCAGATAGTAGATTCGGAGAGAGAACTGTGAGACAATATGCCCTTCCAATATGCTATATGCTGGTCAATATGCTGTCATCCAAACAGTGCCAGTATCTTATACTACTATGAACCAATCTGGTATGGATCCGGAACCTGAAACAACGTCTAGTTCGAATGTGAATGGACAATGTCGAATCAGGAGAGATAGAATAATGTCAAAATCCAAGATTTAAGGTTGAAGCCAGCTAGCTAATTGAAGATTAAATCGGTTCATCTCCTGGAGCAATTTGAAACTCCAAACAGACTTCACCGATTTCCCCATTGCTAATTTTAGAATCAGATGAAGAAGTCGATCCTGTTTTCATGACTTTTGAACAACTACCTGAGCCGCAAGCCCCAACAGATACCTTCATGGGCGGATCTACATATAAATTAGGGATGGTACGAGACACTTGTTAAATTGATGAAACTGCTATTTTGAGATAGAAATTTTTTTACATTTAGCTAGATTACGCTTTGTGACACCACTTAATTTTTATGGTGACATCACAATCATTCATTTCAATCAAGTTTTCCTCCATATTTTTATGTTTTAATAATTACTATCCCTAATTTAAATATAACTTCCACTATTTTTTGAGACACCACTTAAAATATTTTTTGGATCCGTCATGGATACCTTGTTAGTTGAAATAAACCCAAAAAAAATGTACAAAATAATTTCTCCAAAAATTAAAGTATAATTCTTTTCCATAAAATGGGATAACCATAAGAAAAAGCCTTATGGAGAAATTAAACAATACACATAACATTACTTAGTCAAATATGAATACATGTGAAGGAAAATAATACAAGAAATTAAAGCTTATAACTATAAGCGAATTTATTCATAACAAGAACACCAAAAAATTTATAAAACATGAACCAGAGCCCCCGACCAACACAACATTCTAATCATTCCCATATGTTCTTCACCTTATCCAAATGCTTGAAATCATAAGACATCACCAAACTCCCATCCTGTCTTTTCAAATTGAACCTTTCAACCAACACATAGCTTCCAAATTCTTTCCATTTCCCATTTCCATTGTGAAGGTCCCTTTAACCAAGATTCAGTTATTGTCGTTAGCCGTGTGTTGTAACTTTGTGTTAATGGAAAGCAGTAAAAACACCAAGAATTTGTTGACCCAGTTCGGTCGTGAGACCTACATCTGGGGGATTCCAATCCAGGCGATCTAGACTAAGAAGAACCAAAAACTCTACAGACTTCAACCTAGATTCAAACTAGACACGGACTCAAACACTAGACGAACTATCTAGACGAACACTGTTGTTAAGACTCCCCCTCAACAACAGTCTGCAGGAACACCTCCTGATCCGTATCTCCAGAATCTCCTTGAATCTGATCTTCTTCGTTCTTCTTCTTTAATCCACCTGAATCCTCTTCTCCAGACTTTTACAATAAGCGCATATCAAAATACAACTCAAGTTCTTCAATGCATAACAATCTTGAAAAACTTAACTAACTTTCTTGAAGACTCAAGAACAATGAAAATCTCTCAAGACGTACACACTAAAGATGTAAACAGTGAAAACTCAATCTTCTACAAATTACAGACTCAATACAAATATATATACAAATCATTAAACCTAGTCGAGTATGGTAACTGTCGTCGTCAAAGCAAAGTGCCAACACCTGTATCAACATCTCAAGGAAAAGTACAGGTTATAAAGTTCAAACATTGTATTAACAATCTCCCCCACATTTCATGGAGATGATGATCCATCAAACAGGTTTCAAACAGTAAATCAAATAAGCACAAGTTAGCACATTCAAATCAAAATATCACAAATTCAGAATACTAACATTAACATCATAGACGACAGTTCAAATAAGCTAGCAAAAACCAAAACAAGCATAGCAGTAGCAAATGTCAGCAAATGTCATCAGTTCAAAGTTATAACAGTCATCCAACATCCAGTCAAAAACATCATAAAGTTCAAAAAGTTTAGAGTTTACCAAACCACCACAACCAGAAACCACAAATTACTCCCCCTTGATGGATCACACAACTCCATCTGAAGAGTCCTCTTCATCGGCAAAGGGGTTCTGCTCAGAGGTGCGAGCAGTGCTTGAAGAACCTTTCCTTGTCGGGGACAATGAACCTGGGAGCATACTGATGAGCTGATTGATCTTCCTTTTTGTAGCAATGGACTCTTGACTTATCTTCGTCTGCTTGTCACTAAGTGCAAGCAATTCGGCTTTAATGAGCTGCACTCGATCAGTTCCAGACAGAGGAGGGCCTTCCTTAAAGTCATTGTGCTTATCCCGCAAATTAGGAGTAGGGGCATGGACATTGATCTTGACAAGTTCAGTCTTATCAACCTTGATACCATGCTTATAAAGCAAAAGAGTAATCAAGGCCGGATAAGGAAGACTTGTTGCCTTAGAGATGTTGTCCCGAGTAAAACCTAACATCCTTTTTAAGACAAGAAGACCGAAATTCATTAGCTCAATCCCAGTATCAATAATGTACAGAAGTTTACCCATCTCCAAAGAAGGTTGAGAGGCATTCGACGTTGGAAGAATGTTCGCACGACAGAGGTAGTACAGACAATGGAACTTCATAGTTAGATCAGCAGAACTGCACTTGCGTCTTCCAAAATCAAAAGCACGTTCATTGGAAATATGAAAAGCGAGTTCAGCAGGCTCTTGAGGCAGGTACTCCAAAGCATCTCCGAGGTCGTCGTTAGGAGGGAGTTCCAACAACTCATTGATAGTGGCAGGGGTAAGTGTGATAAACTTTCCACGAATGTAGATCTTTCCTGCCCATGGTGAGTTTGCACTTAAAAGATCAGAACAAAGATTGGCATAGAATTCTCTCACCAGTGTTGGAGAATAAGACTTGAAGATATTCGCCCATTTCAGTAAATGTCTCTCCTCCAAAAACTCATCAAATCCCAGCTCGGAGTATGTCTTGTGAATAAAAGCCTCCTCTGGTATGAACTTCCTGTGAGCGAGATCACTTGTACCAAACTCCATCATTTCCTTGGTAAAGTAGGTTTTGTTGAATGGCCGTTTCGACTTAGGATCAACAGGGGACTGCCTCGTCCGTGGTCGTTTGACAGAAGTATTGACATCTGAAGTAGACGAACTCCTCTTTTTCTTTGCAGATCGTGTGGCTGGACGTCGAGGGACAGTTTGAACTTCTGGTGACTCATCCTGAGACGCAGGGTCAGGGTTTGATGGCTCATCGTGAGGAAGAATGTCGTGTTCCACTTCAACATTTTCTTCTCCTCCTGGAGTAGGATGCTCTCCTTCAGTAGTGGTCGGAGGCGGAGTAGTTTGAGTAGGAGGATCTTCCGCTTCAACATTGTGACTCGTGGGAGTGTTGGTGGGTTGTTCAGGGGCTGGAACAACTTTAATAGGCTCAACATTCTCATCAGCAGCAACAATAGCTAATTCAGTAAGATTTGCAGTGGTTGTGGATGGGTTTTGGACTTCAGGAACATTAGGGTTCTCAGAAATTGGGGATTTCGAAGGCTCTTGAACGATCACAGGCTCAGAAGGCTTCTCAGCAACGTTGGTGGAAGAAGATGAAGCCATTGAAGAGAAATATGAACTGCAAGACTTAAAATTTTCGAAGAGTGAAAGCAAATGTGAAGTTTAAACTCAGAAAACTGCACTATAAAGAGAGAGACGAAGAAGGTGAAGGGGCGACGGTTTCTTGATGTACGACGTGATGGCTGTCAGTTTTTGCAGTCATCATGAACGCTGCAACAACGTCTCCACGCCAAGTTTATCGGTTTTGAAAAGAATTTGGGCCTGAAAATGCTTTTGGGCCAGATCAAGTGTAAAAGTATATACATAATATTATAAACATAAGCTTGAAATGAACTAGTTAGAGTAACAAAGGCCCATTACCGATCTAAGAGTCTCAAACCTTTCACCATCAAGTGCCTTAGTTAGGATGTCAGCGCGTTGTTCTAACGTCCCAATATGTTCAATGTTGCATACACTTTCCTCTACAAGGTCTCTAATGAAATGATACCTTATATCGATGTGCTTGCTGCGACTATGTAGAACAGGGTTCTTTGAAATGTTGATCGCACTGGTATTGTCGCAATAGACCTTAAAATCATCCTTCTTAATGCCATAATCACTCAAAATTTGCTTCATCCACATTAGTTGTGAACAACAACAAGTTGCAGCTATATACTCTGCTTCCGCTGTGGAGAGTGCTACTATATTTTGCTTCCTAGAAAACCAGCATACAAGGTTGTTCCCAAGGTAGAAGCAGCCTCCGGTCGTCGAGCGTCTGTCATCACTACAACCTGCCCAATCCGAATCCGTATACCCTATCAAGTCCAAATTTGATCTTTTAGAGAACCAAATGCCTAATCCAACAGTTCCTTTGATATATCTCATGATGCGTTTGACAGCTTTCAAATGCACCTCCTTTGGATTTGCTTGAAATCTTGCACAAACTCCCGTGCTAAAAGAGATATCTGGTCTAGTGGCTGTTAAGTAGAGTAGACTACCGATCATGCTTCGATACAATTTCTGATCTACACCAGCTCCTTGATCATCCTTGGATAATTTCTGTTGTTGTCCTTGCGGTGTTCTAGCGACCTTGCTATCATCCAACTTAAATCTCTTTAGCATATTTCGAGCATACTTCTCTTGACTAAGAAATATTCCATCATCCAGTTGCTTCACTTGTAGTCCTAAGAAGTAAGTCAACTCTCCTATCATACTCATTTCAAACTCAGACTGCATAGCTTTAATAAAGTTGTTTCTGAGATGTTCTGACGTTGCTCCGAAGATAATATCATCTACATATACCTGTGCAATTATGAAGTGGTCGTTCTCATGTTTGATAAACATCGTCTTATCAGCTTCTCCTCTTTTGTAACCATTGCAGATAAGGAATGAAGATAATCGATCATACCAAGCTCTAGGAGCTTGCTTAAGACCATAAAGTGCACCTTTCACTCGATAAACATGATTTGGTCTAGTTGGATCCTCAAAACCAGCAGGCTGTGCTACAAAAATCTCCTCCTTGATCTTGCCATTTAAGAAGGCTGTTTTGATGTCAAGTTGATACAGCTTGAAATCCATAGAACAAGCAAAGGCTAGTAGAATTCTGACAGCTTCCATCCTAGCTACAGGGGCGAAAGTTTCACCATAATCTAAACCTTCTATTTGTGTGAAACCTTGAGCTACCAAGCGTGCTTTATTCCTGATGATATTTCCTTGTTCATCTGTTTTGTTCCTAAAGACCCACTTAGTACCAATAACATTGATGTTCTGCGGTTGTTCGACCAACTCCCAAACATCATTCCTTTCGAATTGAACCAGCTCATCTTGCATTGCTGCTATCCAATATTCATCCATAAGGGCTTCAGATACATTCTTTGGCTCCACTTTAGATATGAAACAGTTTAGACCTGCCAACTCTCTGTAATTAACTCTCTTGCTTCTAGTAAGACGTTGAGCGCTAGGATCACCAATAATATCTTGTTGTGAGTGATGCTTCAAAGTTCTTGGACATTTTTTCTTATCCAAAGCAGTAGTTTCGGAACTTTCTATACACTCTTCTGAAAGTTGCTCAGATTGATCTCCTTCATCATCATCGATATCAACTCCTTCAAACTGATGTTGATCGGATGTCTCAACTACAGGTGCTTCTGAAATACTGGAAGTAGGAACACTAGGTACTGGATCATCCAGCTCTCTAGATGGTAGATTATACTGATCTTTAAACAATACATTGACTGATTCAGTAACCTTCTTAGCTTGAGTTAGATAGACCCGAAAAGCTCTTGAGTTATTTGAGTAACCCAAAAACCATCCTTCTTCAGATCTTGCATCAAACTTTTTAAGATGTTCCCTATCCCTGTAGACAAAACATTTTGATCCAAAAATATGAAAGTATTTAAGAGTAGGAGTATTACCATTCCAGATTTTATATGGTGTGTCGTTGGTATGAGGTCGTAACAACACCCGATTGATGATATGACAAGCTGTGTGAACTGCTTCGGCCCAAAATGACTTGCCAAGTGTGCTAGCATGCAGCATAGACCGTGCCATCTCTTGAAGAGTCCTATTCTTTCTTTCAGCAATCCCATTTTGTTGAGGCGTTTTTGGTGCAGAAAACTCATGAGAAATTCCATGGTTGTTACAGAACTGTTCGAACTCCTGATTTTCGAACTCACGTCCATGATCAGTCCTTATTCTCTTAATTTTGATTTGCTTCTCATTCATTAGCTTTAGGCTCAATCTCTCAAATTGTTGAAATGCTTCATCTTTACTCCTGAGAAAACAGACCCAAGTAAATCTCGAAAAATCATCTACAAGAACTAAAGTATACCTCTTGCCATTTAGGCTTTCGGTTTCTGTAGGACCCATAAGATCCATGTGAACAAGTTCTAAGCAATGACTTGTTGAGATTCCATCAGTCTTCTTGTGTTTGGTTCGTGTCTGCTTCCCTTTAGAACAATCAACACAGGTAAGATCTTTGTTGTTATGAAGTTTTGGCAACCCTCTGACAGCATTGGAACAGCTCAGCTTGTACAAGGTTTGGTAGTTGATATGTCCTAGCCTTTTGTGCCACAAGTTTGTAAGATCATCTTTGCTAACTAGTGCCTTGGCCAGATTCACTTCCAAAGTATAGCAATTATTCTTAGAGCGTTTCCCTGTCAAAATATTATTTCTCCTGCAATCAAAAACTTCACAAAAATGCTTAGTAAAGATAACAAGAGCATCTTCATCACATAATTGACTTATAGAAATGAGATTAGTAGTAAGCCCTTCTACATGATAAATCTTAGAAAGTTGAGATAAATCTCCACTCTCTATATTACCAAAACCTGTAATCTTACTCTTTGCACCATCACCAAAAACAACATCTCCACAATCTCTAGAAGTGAAATTGCTCAGAATCACTTTATCTCCAGTCATATGTCTTGAACAGCCTGAATCAAAGTACCATCTCTTACTTCGAAGTTGTTGCTGTGAAGTCAGAACTACAAGACATTGAGATACTTTTCTCTTAGGCACCCATTCTTTCTGGATAATGATCTTCTTCTTCAAATCATCATTAGGCCAAACCACTGGACGTCCGTTCATAAGATCACGAACTATTCTCATGCATGTTTCAGCTGTATGGCCAGGAAGACTGCAGTAAACACACTCTCGGCGTCGTTTGGATGATGTGGCAACATCTTGTCGAGACAATGAACTTGACTCAGCATTTAGGTTTCCTCCACTAACAAATAATCTTTTTCCAGTAGATCCTTGATTCTTATAACCAATTCCTCTCATATCTTTATAGCTCTTCCCAATAGAAAGTACTTCATCCAGTTTGCCCTTACTCTTAGCCATTTTCTTCAAATCAGCAATTTGGTCTTTCAAAACGATCAACTCTTTCTGAAGAGATTCCTTTTCCTTGGACAATGTTGAGTTCTGAACCTTGACCTCTTCATACTCTGTCCTCAAAGCATTTAGATCATCAACAGCTTTAACCTTCTCAGATTCTACTTTGTTAAGTGTCAGCTCGATGTCTGTGAGTTGTTTCAACAACTTCTGTTTTTCCAGAACAGTTTCATCAAACTCTTCCTTAATATCTTCATAGATTTCAACAAGCTCAGCATAAAGATTACCTGATTCACCTGAAACAATAGAGGAAATGTCAGCAATTAATTGTATTGACTCAGGATTACCTTCCATAGGAGTAGGGCTGGCTTCTCTCGTCATATACGCTACAACTTCTTCTTCATCACTAGATTGTTCATTTGAAGCTTCAACTTCTGACTCATCATCACTTAGTGTTGCTTGTAGTGCTTTTCCTCTCCTCTTCTTGGCGGTAGGACACTCCTTTTTGACATGACCTTTCCCACCACATTCAAAGCATATGACTTCATTGTCTTTCTCAGTATCTTCATCATCTCTTACTTTCTTAGGCTTTCGAAATTTCCCATCAAATTTCTTCTCCTTTTTGAAATTCTGCGTTTTGGTCGTTGATGGCGTGTCAGAACTTCTAGTCGAATTCCTGTTTGACTGGAACTTTTGAAAGCGTTTGTTCTGCAACATCTTTGCAATCTTCTTGGAGAGAAAAGATACATCATCTTCTGTAAATTCTGTAGCATCCTCTTCAGCCTTGAATGCGATATTCTTCTGGGATTTCTCGGTTGCAAGATGGTTCATCTCATATGTTTGCAAGATTCCCACTAATTCTCTAAGAGACATAGTTTTGATCTTTTCCACTTCCTCAAGGGCTGAAACCTTCCCTGAATATTTCTTTGAAACTGATCTGAGGAATTTTCTCACCAATTTTGGTCCTTCAAAGGTCATTCCTAATGCTGTGGCTTGATTGACAATGTCAATGAATCGTCCGTAGTATGTTGTAACATCTTCATCATTCGTCATCCGCAGACTATCGAAGATAGACTCGATCCGATGTAGCCTGGTAGATTTAACGTCCTCTGAACCTTCGTGATGTGTCTCCAAGAAATTCCATGCTTCGTATGCAGTTGTGCAATTTGCAATCATCCGAAATTGGGGTTCATCCATGGCACCGCTGATTGCGTTGAGAGCCGTGTAATTTGCTTGCCGTAGACTCTTCTCTTCTTGCGTCAATTCGGACTTTCTTGCTAGACGAATTTTTGCAGGTTCAGTCGATCCTTCTGGAGCTTTATCTTCTCTGATTGGATGCGTCCATGGCTCAAGAACAGACTCCCAGACCTCTTCTCCTTGTGCTAGTAGATAATTCTTCATTCTTGCTTTCCAATAGGCGTAGTCATTTCCGTCGAACAATGGTGGTCGTGCATTCGATGCTCCTTCTCGAATCATGATTCTTGAATCTTGAAGATGAATGGATTTTTCTCAGCTACGTTTGAGAATCAGCTCTGATACCAAAATGAAGGTCCCTTTAACCAAGATTCAGTTATTGTCGTTAGCCGTGTGTTGTAACTTTGTGTTAATGGAAAGCAGTAAAAACACCAAGAATTTGTTGACCCAGTTCGGTCGTGAGACCTACATCTGGGGGATTCCAATCCAGGCGATCTAGACTAAGAAGAACCAAAAACTCTACAGACTTCAACCTAGATTCAAACTAGACACGGACTCAAACACTAGACGAACTATCTAGACGAACACTGTTGTTAAGACTCCCCCTCAACAACAGTCTGCAGGAACACCTCCTGATCCGTATCTCCAGAATCTCCTTGAATCTGATCTTCTTCGTTCTTCTTCTTTAATCCACCTGAATCCTCTTCTCCAGACTTTTACAATAAGCGCATATCAAAATACAACTCAAGTTCTTCAATGCATAACAATCTTGAAAAACTTAACTAACTTTCTTGAAGACTCAAGAACAATGAAAATCTCTCAAGACGTACACACTAAAGATGTAAACAGTGAAAACTCAATCTTCTACAAATTACAGACTCAATACAAATATATATACAAATCATTAAACCTAGTCGAGTCTGGTAACTGTCGTCGTCAAAGCAAAGTGCCAACACCTGTATCAACATCTCAATGAAAAGTACAGGTTATAAAGTTCAAACATTGTATTAACACATTGTATTCTTCCACTACATTCAGCATCACTTGCCTTTCATTTTCTCCACCACTTACATACCCAAATCTCTCTTCCTCCCATTTCATCCTCTGCATGGTCTGCACTCTCAATCCTACTTTCTTTTGAACTCCTCCCTCGTCCGCAGTAAACCAGACGATCCCTTGTTTCTCGTTCCATATAGCTTTGATCCCATTGATGAATGCTTCTTCCTTCTCAATCAAAACATCAATCGCCACTCCATTCCCCCGATTGTGATGGGAATCCCTATTATTGCACGTGAAGATCTGCTCCCACCTCTCCTCCAGCATGATCTCGTAATACATGGATTTCTTCACCTGATCTCTTAGTGTTCCTTCCTTCACAAACATAAAGGGACAATACCACTTACCCACGGTTACAGATTCTGAGAACTTCTGTGATAGAGAGACGCTGAACTCTGGAAGCTGGTCCCTGATTTCGGTATTGAGGCCTTCAGCTATGTCCAACTTGCAATTTTCAGCACTCTTGGTGAAGATTGTCCAATCTTTTCGACGTAGGAATAAAGGAGGGAACCCATCGGAGGCCACAGAGTTTGCGTAATAAGCCCCTGTTGAGACGCAAAGGCCTGAGTATGAAACAATCTTGATTTGCTGATAAACATTGCATGGATCCAACGGTTGTGACTTAATATCTTTTATGCAGCGGCAGAAGCAGCAAGTGACCTTATCGTCTTCTCTCGAGCAAGTGAAAGCTTCCCTGGAAACTCAAAAATTCACACGAACAAATCTAGTAATTATATTTTTGGGAGTTCTTCTGGATTGTGGAGTACGAAGCACACAATGTTAAGAATCAAAAAACACAAACATTCTCTCAAAAGTATTCCTCGCAAAACACTCTCATAACTGATTTTCCCTCGAGAGAAAAAAAAAAAAAAGAAAGAATAAATAGAGCACATCACTTAGTGCAAACCGATTAAACCCTATAATATATATAATTCATGAATGTCCAAAAAATATGAGGCAGTACAAATGAAAGAGATACAACATACCCTATGTGCTTTCCATGTGCATTAATAGCATAGTAGAGGTTTGACGACAATGGATGGTTCAAAAGTGGGATCAAGAAAACCGGGTCGTACTCGATGCGAGTGCCCTCCCCTGTGCTTGTAGTGTATCTAACTCTCAGTTCCTTGTTCTGAGGGAAAGGCATCTGCTTCAAGCTTCTGTTCTTGCACCGCCCGAAACATGAGTATTTCTGGGCCTCCTCGTCCAGGATCACTAAGTAGCCGGAATTCGGACCCGGTGGCGCCGCCGCGATGCTGTCGGGAGACGCTAGCAGCTGCGAAAGACGCCTGGTAACGTACATACCTCTTGAGTCTTGCCTTACCTTGTTTCAATGGATTTGTCTAAGCTAAGCTGTAAGATCTTTGATTTTCAGTATTTATATAAATAAATGGGTTTTCATTTGACTTTTCCGCAAGACCCTGATGAAAAGTAAACTTATTGTCCTTTCGTGGAATGTCGTGTGATATATTCAATGGCCATAGGACTCAATAGGAGTGAAAATATTACACCAAGTAATCATCGTACCCTACATACTAATTTATTCAGTTTTAGGGTTAATACGTCTGCATCGGACAGTTCATTCTCATCCACCATAGGGTTCCGTTGTCTCTATCCATACAATCAAATAGTATCATTCTGTTTTTCTTAGAATATCAATATCAATATGTTGCATGAGCAAGACAAACAAAACTCAGTTATCAACTAGAGAAATACTTCAATCCCTTTCGTTATTAATGTCTCATTTTACTTTTTATCCGTCAAATACATTTTTACATTTCCATTTTGAATAATAATTAATATTAATCATGAAATCAACTCTAATCATCATATTAATAAATAATATATAAAATTTTAAACCTATTACTATTAATAAATTCAAGTACTCTAAAAAAAAATCCTCCGCAAAAAATTAATAAATTCAAACCCAAAACCATCATATCACATGTAAAACTCAATTAAAAATTTAAATACATTACAATCACATCATATAATCACTAATTTATCCTTATTTTAAACACTAATCTATGATCTATCCCTTATGTTATGACCTAAAGTTTTAGAACATTTTTAATGGGACAAAGAGAGTACTACATTATGATTCTAACGACACATTTTATAAGCTATTAAAAAGGTTTATCACTAAATTTTAATATTCGATTCCTAATAAAAATTAAAAATTAAATTTACAAATAAGAATCATGAGATATCAAAAATTAGCGAAGAATTTCGTATAAAAAAAATACAGTAATATCTATTGCCATAATAGTACAGTGCTACAGGCCTATTTCACAAAATACCCCTGACACTTTTCGATTAGTTGGTGCATGTGGCAATTGGCATTCTACATTAAGATTAAAAAAGACATTCAAAGTGAAACCGTAGTGGGTGTTTGGATGAATATTTATTTTAGCATTTTACTTCCTCCATTCTATTTAAATGCTCCACTTATGTGAAAGTGTTTCACGTAGTTCAAAATATACTTTAAACTTTAATTAAAATAACTCAAATTATATAAGTAAAATTTATAAAATTTTAATTGTATAGAACTAGGTAATTAGACGAATGCCGTCGAATCTAACAATATTTCACTTGACTATATTTTTTCTTATTATATAACTATGTTAAATTTTTTTATTGGAATTTAATTAATAAATAATTGACACTATGCAAATGAATCATTTAAATTTTTCCTTGACTAAAAATTATACATTTAAAAATAATTTCAATATTTTTCAAACCAATGTTAGCATTACAGGTATGAAGAACCAATTATTGACCTCCAGCTATGGTGTTTTTTATGCAGAAAGGCTGAAAATATTTGCCAAAACATATTTCTCTTGTTGTTTTCATTTCTTTTTTTTTCCCCCCAAGAATAAGTCAGCCGAGTCTCCTTTGCCAAAAATTCCATCATACTTTAAAATGACACATTCCCAACTTCAAAATTGCAACACATTATAAGAATATTTTCATGTGAAATTTCATAAACAATTTCTCAAATTTCCAATGGTGAAACGAAAGTGTTTGGCTAAAACAATAACAAGGCTAATGGTTCATGGGACATATTGTGAACTCAAGAAAAACATGATAAATGCATTAGGCTAAAACTTGGCTCACGAAGAGGGATGTGGGTAGATACAGGCGGGGTAGCCTAGTTTCCTTATAATTTTCAACACACTGAACTAAATGGTCCCTTGCTCAACATGTACAATGAAGCAAATTCTAGAATGCCAAAGTGAACACCACATACACACACAACAAGAAAATTTCGGATAAATCTCACCTAGTTAATTGTTCAGTCGACTCAACATACTCAACACCATAAATCATCAGTCATGCCACATAATTCCATCAATATAAATCCTAAACTCTCCTAACAAAACAGAACACACAAAAGGGCAAACAAAAAAAAAAAATAGGCATAAAAAATTGCAAAATAAGTTCTACTTCCGCCACACCTGAATTAAACATTTTCCCCAATGTAATACAAAGATAGAAAGAGAGAAACATCCCTAAAAGTCCTAGGGGGAACCGATGCAGCAGCATACTGGCGAGCCAAAGGTGGTGGTGGAGTGAAGCCTGAATGCTCAAAATACGACCACAGGGCATGCTTGATGGAGGCAAGAGAATCAATGACCTCGGAAATGATACAAGAGAATCCATGACCACACATTCGAGAGAATGTTTTTGTTCCAACTGGTCAAATCGCACTTTAAGATAGTCGGGAGACGGCACAGGGGCTCAAACTCAAGATGTTCCTCAACTGTAGTTGAATCAACAAGTTGTGTAGCACTACATATTGAAGCTAGGTCCACCGGATGAGGTAGATGGTGCTCCAAGGAAAATACGCAATTGGTGGACCCTTTCCTAGACGAAGTGGGGTTAGTGCGTTCCATAGAACCTGAAAAGTAATACCAATAGAAACCAATCCAACAATATATGCCCCAGTTCAGCACCACCAAGTTAAAAATAAATAAATAAATAATTCAATCAACTTCGATGGACTCTAATCCTCTTAACAAAGGCAAATTCAATTCAACAGCACCCACAATACCAAAACTCACAAGACCACCAAATTCAAGCACCCAAAATATTTGTCCAACATCACCCAATAGTCCAATTCAATTTTGCGCCATGAACTCAGTAATTAAGGGGGATTGGCGGCGGTGCCCGCTTGCGTCTTCTATGGAAGCGCCGCGACTGATACTTTGGAAAGGAGAGGGAGTAGGGGGAATTGCGAACGGAATAGAGGGAGCGAGACGGGGAGGCAGCGGTGGAGAAGGCAGCCCTAGTGGACGTGCGAACAAGAGAGAGCGGCATAAATATAGGAAGAAAAACATATAGGAGAGATTGAGGAAAGCAGTTGACTTGTGATAACCAAGAAGATCAAACAACCTACATATTGCTGGATATATGAGATGTTTGGGAGTTCGGATCCTGATAGCGGATTGGAGAGAGAACTGTGAGATAATATGCTTTTTAAATCCGCTATCCGCTAATGGATCTGCTCGTTCACAAACATAATAATCTTTTTCGATATGATCTTTGACGCTTTTTGTAACACCCTGATTTTAGTCACCCAGGCCGGGACGGTACCACCACAGCCTTTTAAACAAGACACGATCAAATCGAGCACATTTAAAAGAATGCTAAGGCTTAAGTTGCATTAATAATTTAAAATTCTTAAAATCATTCAAAACGGTGCCAAATTTAAAACAAGTCCAAAGTCTACCAATCATAAAGTAAAAACAGTGCGGAAGCTAAATCAGGGCCAAGACATGCGGCCAAAAACTCAAGTCCAATGTTCGATGCAATATTTAAAATTTAAATTGCGACAAGTCTTTTGTAGAGAAAATCTCATCCCGTCGTGCGATTTTTACTCTTCGAAATCTGAAAAAGAATGCAACAACGATAAATCAGTACAAATGGTACTGTGTAAGTTAATACACAACACAACAAATTTTAGAAGTTTTAGGAGAGTAATAAAAATCTTATTTTTATTTAAAAAGACAGATATTTAATTATAAGGAATTAAGTAAAATCTTACACATTCCGAACGAAATTTTTACCAATGTTCATTATGATCGAGGACACCCTGTCCTTGGGGAATAGAACTTGCAAGAACTCAACCACATAAAGGATCCTACGGACGTACCCTTGGGATCAACCTTTGGGACTCGTACCCACGAGGGTCGTGAAAGCAGTGACTCTATACAGACCGCTCCGGAGTCCTAGATAACCCACACGGATACATCTAGGAGTATAGACCCTTACAATCACAAAATCACACAATCACATTTTCCGTTTTGGCTACGAGAAGGGGCAGCCTAACGAGCTCCACCTAGTGCACTTACCCTCAAGAATAATATAAGGCATCCCACTCAATCACAACTCACAAAGTTTCAAAATTTATAATTTTAACTTAACGATTTCATTCATGCCATACCAAATTCGAACTTTTAATTCACCAACACGAAGATGGGAAAATTTCCAGATTTATAAATTTCAAAATTGAAAAGGAAAACAACTCAAAAATCATCACTACAACATAACATGGAGTTTGCCATTTAGGGCATGATTTCTAGAAATGAGCAGTAGTCGTTTTTATGTTTGAAAATATAGCAAATAATTTTTAAAAAAATCTGAACAATTCACAGTGGCTAGAAAATATCAAAATAAGCATTTTCATTAGAAATAGTCATTTCGATTTGAGAACTCCAACTAGGCCAAAAACGTCGATTACAGAAACCCTATTCTTTAAAAATTAAACCTTCAGCAATTTCTGGACAACAGGTGGAAATAAATTCATAACTTTCACAATACACATCCAAAAATTGTAAAATTTGACAGGGACAAACTAGACACATATATCAACAACTTTTATAAAGAACCCAACGATAGAGATCGATCATAGAATGGCCTAAAACTCCATACAAGATTGGGCTCCACCCATAATAGATTTGACAACAAGTTTGTATAATAAACCAAATCCGATTTGACATAGAAAACGAGTTCCAAAATTTATGAAAATTTACAGGTATAAACTTCAACGTGTTAGAAACAACTTTCGTTTAGAAAAGATTTCGAAAAAAAGATTGGATCTAAGTCAAAAACGGCGAACAACAGGATCATGCTATTGAACAGGTTTTCTGACAGAATGCGCATATGATAGAAAATGATCTAGACTCGAATTTTTACTCAACGAAAACTTCTACTCTTTGGTGTATATGATATTAACTTACTTGTGCATTGATTGGAGTCGAAATCCTATCCTTGGAATCTCCAAAAATACCCTAGAACAGTCCCACGGCCTACACTCCACTGAATGAACCTAATATTGAAGTAGTTGGGCAAAAATCCTTGTATTTGAGGCATGGAATCCGAATCCAAAGCCCAAGAAATGAAAGGGAACCTTACCTACCTATGGATGATGGATTTGGAAGTGCCAAACTTGTCCCAACTCGCCAACACAGAGATGAAACCTCTCAAACTCTCACCAACACTCAAATGGAATCAGATTTTCGGAGTAGGTGAATGGGTGATACTTTTGGGTTGCTAGGGAGTTATGTTGAGGTTTTCAAGAGATTGCTTAATGATCCTTGATATTGTGAGAATGGTTTATGACAGTCAATTCTCGAAATTTACCCCCCACCAACCTCATCCATTCCACCAACTTCCTCCATTCACCCAACTCTTCTCATCCTTGTGCATGTATCATTTTTTAATCAACTTATAGTTGTTCAATGGTTCATTAAATCCGTCCCAAAGGATCCTAATACATCCATTTAAGAATGGGGAGGGTTCAAGGTCAATTCAAAGCATAGAAGACGAATTAAATGATAAAACTGCGCAAAACACGTTAGCAGCGTTTGCTGCTGCTACCGGCGCGCTGGTGGCGCGCGGCCTCCGGTCCCCTTTTTTTATATATAAATATTAATATATAATTAATATTCTGAGTTTATTACAAAAATTCAAATATGTGAATTTCCGGATTCATTGGAATAATTCGGTAAACCTATTATGAGTCGTGATCGTCCGAAAGTAATTAATTCCACTCTCTCGGAATTATTTCAATTTTAATAATTAAATCCAATTCTTCAATGTTGGATTTAAATTCTCGACCTTGATTTCTTGGGTATTACAGTCTACCCTCCTTTGAAATCAACTTCGTCCTCGAAGTTGGGTCGAACTCGGAAAGGAAATGCCAGTGTAGACATATAATTACACGCATAGAAATATTGAGGCTCAAAATTTAAATTTTTACCTCGATACGGGACGACTCTCTGCGAGGTATCACATCCTCTCCCCCTTAGGATTGCAGTTATGTCGTCATAACTGCTCATGAGTACTTTGGAAGAGATTGGGATATCGCTGCTTCATGTCCGACTCTAATTCCCACGTCACTTCCTCGGAACCATGATTGGACCAAAGAACTTTCACCATCCTCACGGTCTTGTTCCTCGTAACCCTTTCCTTGACATTATGTATCTCGATTGGATACTCTTCATATGTCAGATCGTCATCCAATTCGATCACATCGGGTTGTAGGACGTGAGTTAGATCGTGTATATATTTCTTTAACTGAGAAACATGAAACACGTTGTGGACGCGAGACAGTTACGGTAGAAGAGCCAATCGGTACCCAAGGTTCCCACACGGTCTAAGATTTCATAGGGACCAATATAGCGAGGACTCAATTTTCCTCGTTTGCAAAACGCATCACCCCCTTCATTGGTGACACTTTTCGCATGACCTTGTCTCCCACTTGAAATTCCAACTTCTGCCGTCTTGTATCGACATAGCTCTTTTGCCAGTCTTGTGCGGCCTTCATCTTTTGTGCCACTTCTTTTGGGCCTGGAAATTTCTCGGGCCAACAACAACATAATCCACTGGAGTTCCGATCCATTTCCTTGTATATGGGTTCAATTCGCTATGAATTTCTCCAATTAAGTCCTCCATCCTAGCCAATATCACTTGAGCTTGTAATTTAGTAGTATCTGAGTATACAACACAACCTGCAGCTACATTGTCCACAGCCTTGCCTTTCTTTTTCTCTATAAGTATCTTATACTACTATATACCAATCTGGTATGAATCCGGAACCTGAAACAGCTAGTTCGAATGTGAATGGACAATGTCGAATCAGGAGAGATAGAATAATGTCGAAATCCAAGATTTAAGGTTGAAGCCAGCTAGCTAATTGAAGATTAAATCAGTTCATCTCCTGGAGCAATTTGAAACTCCAAACAGACTTCACCGATTTCCCCATTGCTAATTTTAGAACCAGATGAAGAAGTCGATCCTGTTTTCATGACTTTTGAACAAGTACGCACCCGAGCCGCAAGCCCCAACAAATAACTACATGGGCGGATCTACATCTAAATTAGGGGTGGCACCGGAGACTGGTTAAATTGATGAAATTAAACTGCTATTTTAAGGTAGAATTTTATTATATTTAGCTAGATTACGCTTTGTGACACAACAATCATTCATTTCAATCAAGTTTTCTTCTATGTTTTTATGTTGTAATTAATTTTTTTTGTTTAACAGCCTATACAGCCTAGGAAATGGGTAGTGTGAGCCGTGCCACGTAAATTACAAAGGAAATAAAGGGGAATGATAAGGGCCGGGTGGGGATTCGAACCCCCAACCTATAAGTTGGGAGTGGGGACCTGACCACTAGGGTAAGTCCTCATCCCCATGTTGTAACTATTAATACTAGATTGTAACACCCGAGGAAAAACAAATTCAAATTGTTTTGAACTACGTCATGACTTGATCCCTTCACAGGGTACGTAGGCAGCTTAGAACTAATTTCTAAGTTCAGTCACGAAATAAATCACAAAATACATCACGAATTAGATCACAAGGACGATAGGAGATGTTGGAACCAATTTAGACTAGGCTAAGTAGGACCCGGAAATGTTGTGAGCGATAAGCCGGACTCGTAACAAGATTAAGGAGAAGATTCCGAAACGAAAACGACCCAGGGAATCGAGCTAACACGTAGAAAACCGATAGGGGAAAGCGAGGGAAGACCCGACGAAACACGCGGACCGCCGAACCGGCCGGTCCGGCCGGCCCGCGCTGCCCGCGCGCCGCCGCGCGGCCAAGGGCGTCGCGCCTCCAGGCTGGTCGCACGTGCTCCGCGCGCACAAAGGCCTATGTGCGCGCCACCAGCGCGCCAGAGGTGCAGGAGGTGTAAACTTTCCTTCCATGGCGATTTTCTTGCCAAAAATCCGACCTCAATCAATGGCAAGTCGATCAAAACAATGGGGAAGGGCATAAGGTCAGATTTGGGGCGCCCCTCCCCATAATTCTCAGAAAACCTAACCCTAAACACCTCCAATACTCCTCTCCAAGTCGAAACCTCTCCGAACTCACTTTCCGGCAAGTATTCCGGCGACGGCAAGGCGAAAGGAACCAAGCCCTGCCCTCTAGACTCTTGGTAAGCTATTGTACAAAGTTTCAATTCGTCCATAGATCTCAGAAACTCATATTCTAACCCTTTTTCCTTACTACGATTTTCCATCGAAAAACGAACAAAAAGCGATCGGAGAAGTTGGCCGTTCGTCGTGACCCTAGGACGTCCGGAAACCCAATCCAGCGACCCTATCATCATTCTAGGTAAGTTAAAACCTTACTCACAAATTTTCGTGGTTGTTTGTTGTTTAAATCTCAAGATATAGGCTTGTAACAAAAATCGGTTTTCAAAAACCCTATTTTCGTCCAATTTTAAAAACTCGCCAAAAACTCGACCTTCGGGAATTCAAACCGAAAACTTTTCAACATAAAAGTTGTTCCTAACACCTTTATCTATCTTGTGTCCAAATTTCAGCCATTGACATTAAGTTTTGCTATCCCAATTTTCGCCGTGAACTTTCTGTATCGAACCGAACAATTTAATTATGTGACAGATTCCTTCATTCAACTTGATGCATGTTTTTCACCCATTTTTCGAATGATTTAACTTTGCATTTCTAAACAAAAGTTGTAGATAATTGTGTCTAGATTATGCATATAAAATTTCACGAATTTTGGTATTCATTTGATATGTCAAACGGCCGAGTTTTTAAAACTGTTTTGAAATCGTTTTAAGGGCCATGAGTATGCAGTGAGTTGCACTCGATTTTTGAGTACCAAGATTTCATTATTTCCAAATTCTCAAAACATGAAAGTTGTTCCTTAATGTGTCGTGTAGTTACTGTAAAAATTTCACATCGATTGGTTTTGAAATGAATTTTTAATCGGCATTGCACGAACCTGTGACGAAAACAGTTTTTAAGACATAAATTATTCTTTGCAATAAACTCAAATTTCAACTCACTTCATAACCTTATTTCCAAAAACTTAAAACATGAAAGTTGTTCGTGTGTGTGTTTTTGAATTACTGACAAAGTTTCAGAATTTTTTGAGAAAAGACGAATTTTTAATTAAGAAAGGCGTAAACTGCCTCGAATAGGATTTTTCGAACTTGAGAAAACTCGAACTATGAAAACGCGATATCGACCATTTGATGACTTTGAAATACGAACTTTCGAAAAATCCCGTTCACTAGGCTGAGCCGATCTTCATACTACCATTATCTTTGAGACTGCCTCGTTAGTGGTCTCCTTACTATCTGAGATTGCCTCGTTAGTGATCTCGCGCGCTGTATTTGTGGATCGCCTCGTTAGTGGTCCTACTATCTTTTTGGATCGCCTCGTTAGTGGTCCTACTATCTTTGAGACTGCCTCGTTAGTGGTCTCCCATTGTTTGGACTGCCTCGTTAGTGGTCCTATGTTGAGATTGCCTCGTTAGTGATCTCCCGGTATGGTGTCCTCTTCTTAGTTTACGGGATGAAAAGTAAAAGACTCGTGTGAGTGTTTCATTATGCTTAAATCGTATTTATCCTGTCTTTAATTATGTATTTAAATTTTACGCATCTTAAATTATGCTTTAAATTACGCTTTTAAAATTAAGTTCTTAAATCATGTTTTCCGCTGCTAATAAATTATGTATTTTTAAATTCTCGCACGGTAAGCGAAATCTTTAGTTTAAACACTTGTAACCCCTTTTATTTGTAGTTAGGGATTAACTTACTCAGTATATTTTTATACTGACAACCGTTGTCATTTCTTTTTTTTACAGAGTACGTCGAGTGACGCATTGCATATGCACTTGGGGGAAATCATAATGGACATTTTAAATTTCTGCATCGTACTGTTTTTACCGGGTCTGTTAAACCCGAGGATTTGGCCATGTTGGCCGTGATTTTACTTTCCGCTGCACTTACTTTATTTATTTTCCGCGCATGATAATTTCTACTATCGTACTAAGTATTATAAATTTCCGGACTAAATCTTGAAATGTTTTAAATCTTTTTCATACCCACAAGCCTTGCATTTCCTTAGCGAGCTCGGGAAGCCGTGTCTTGCTAGGGAAATGCGGCGGTGACATCCCGGCCTGGGTTATCAAATCCGGGGTGTTACAAGTTGGTATCAGAGCCCGGAAAATTTTTAAAGCTACTACTATTATTTTACACCAATATTTTTAAGCCCAAGTGTTATTTCTTTTAAAATTATCTATTTGGCTACTAGTATTATTTTTAGCCCAAAATCTTAGCCAAAGAAATATTAAATTTTTGCCCACTATAGAGGCCCAACCTTTAGCAATTTATTTTAAACTAAATTTTTTTTGGGGAAGGGACTTGCACTTGCATGTTGCATATAGATTTAAATTTTGTGCATATCTTAACTTTGCCTGACAAACGTCTAACTCTAACCTACCTTGTTAACAATAGATGGCTTCCCCAAACGTGAACATGATCAACCTACTGATGAGGTTGATTGAAGCATACCTCGAATCTCCTCAAAACGTGAACAACTTCAGACTAAGGGTAGAGCAAATGGAAGCTAACTTGGGCCACCTAACTAATCTGGGCCAAGCAGGACATCAAGATATAACCCAACTCCAAATCCAAATCAACGAACTCCAGACCCGCGAGACTGAGCTTCGGACCCAAATTGACGACGTAGAGACCCAAGCAGGGGTCTTGGGACATCAACTGCATCACCTGAAGGATGATCTGCTTCCACCTGCCCCACTCAACCCAGGAACTCCTCCTGTAACTAGCCTCGTTATTGACCCTGTCGCTGACCCTGCAGCCGTCCAAACCCCAGTTGCAATCATTGATCCTGCTCCTGTTGCTGGGCCCAGTTGGCCAGCCAGCCCAGTGTTCCATGGGCCCCTTGGCACGGGCACCATCGAGGAATCAAGTGATAAAGAACGTAGAATTTTTTGCAAACTTGGTAGATTTCAACGTCAGGGACTTTGACGTCATACTAGGAATGGATTGGCTAACCCGGTATAAGGTCGTGATCGAGTGCCAAAAGCAAAAGATCACGCTGTCAAAAAGTAGGGGGAAAAGAGTCATCTTCTACTCTCAACCCCCTAAGAAATCTAACAAGATAGTCAACGTCCTAGAGTTAGGTAGCCTAATGCGTAAGGGCCACGCGCTATATGCATGCTACGTTCACAACCTCGAGGCTGAAGGAGTAAAAATAGACAACATTCCGGTGGTGAGAGAGTAACCGGATGTGTTCCCAGAGGACGTTCCTGGCATGCCCCCTGAGAGGGATCTCGAGTTCACCATAGATCTCATCCCGGGAACGGAACCTGTATGAAAGGCTCCTTACCGCATGGCACCGCCAGAGATGAAGGAGCTAAAGGAACAGCTCGAAGAATTGCTGGAAAAGGGATATATCCGACCGAGTACGTCTCCATGGGGAGCACCGGTCTTGTTCGTCAAAAAGAAGGATGGGAGTCTGAGACTGTGTATCGACTATAGAGGACTTAATCAAGTCACTATCAAGAACAAGTACCCGTTGCCCAGAATCGAGGATCTGTTTGACCAGCTGAAGGGAGCTACTGTGTTCTCCAAGATCGACCTGCGATCGGGATATCATCAGCTGCGAATTGCTGAGAAGGACATCCCGAAGACAGCGTTCGGGACTCGCTACGGACACTACGAATTCACAGTACTGTCATTCGGATTGACGAACGCCCCGGCGATGTTCATGAACCTCATGAACGTGTTCCGAGGACTGTTAGATCAATGCGTAGTGGTATTCATAGACGACATCTTGGTCTACTCAAGGGACGAGGAAGAACATTCCGAGCACTTACATAAAGTGCTGAGGATCCTCCGAGAAAATCAGCTATATGGGAAGTTGTCCAAATGCGACTTCTGGCTGAGGGAGGTAACATTCCTTGGGCATATCGTATCCGCCAGCGGAGTGGCGGTAGACCCGGCAAAGATCTCGGCTGTAACCGAGTGGGTACCCCCGAAGAGCCCAACGGAGATAAGAAGCTTTCTCGGACTGGCGGGCTACTACAGGCGATTTGTCCAAGACTTCTCCAAAATCGCCCGCCCATTGACCCAACTGCTGAAGAAGGGGTTGAAGTATGACTGGACTGGCGAGTGCGAAGCCGCATTCCAAGAGCTGAAGAAACGACTTACCACGGCGCCGGTGTTGGCGCTACCATCAGAGGATGGAGACTTCGAGGTGTATAGCGACGCCTCGAGAGAAGGATTGGGATGCGTACTGATGCAGGATCAAAAGGTCATAGCGTACGCATCGCGACAGCCGAAACCGCACGAGCAAAAGTACCCGACGCACGACCTGGAACTGGCCGCGGTCGTGTTCGCCCTGAAAATCTGGAGACACTATCTCTATGGGCGGAAGTGTCGGATGTTCACCGACCATAAGAGCCTCAAGTACATATTCACGCAAAGAGAACTGAACTTGAGGCAGAGGAGATGGTTGGAACTGATCAAAGATTACGACCTAGAAGTCGCGTATCACGAGGGCAAGGCCAACGTCGTGGCCGACGCCTTGAGTCGAAAGGCGCAACACGTCACGAACTCACTGGTGATACCAGCCGAATTGTACAGAGATTTGGCGAAATTAAGCCTGGAACTGGTACATCCCGGCACGGTAACCGAGGTCATCAACGCGATGGTAGTAAGCCCTACCGTATTCGAAGAGATACGACTCGCCCAGTCGAGTGACGAACAGATGGAGGAAATAAGGAGAAGCATTGCCGAAGGAAAGGCAGTAGATTTCCAGATTCACGAGGACGGGAGCATCCGCTTCAGGGGGAGATGGTGTATACCGCGGGAGTCCGCAGATCTGAAGAAGAAAGTGATGGAGGAAGGCCATAGCACCCCCTACTCGGTCCACCCCGGAGGGGATAAGCTATACAAGGACTTGAAGAAAAATTATTGGTGGCCGAACATGAAGAGAGAGGTGACCGAATTCGTGGCAAGGTGCCTTACCTGCCAGAAGATCAAGGCGGTACGGCAAAAGCCCTTAGGATTAATGCAACCATTGGAGATCCCAAGCTGGAAGTGGGATAGTATCTCCCTGGATTTTGTTTCAGGGTTACCACGTTCGCCAAAAGGAATGAATAAGATCTGGGTGATCGTGGATAGGTTAACGAAGGCCGCCATTTTCATCCCGATGAAGGACACTTGGACAATGGACCAACTAGCAAGAGCATACGTAGACAATGTGGTACGCCGCCACGAGGTGCCGCATGACATCATCTCGGATAGGGATAGCAGATTCGTCTCCCAGTTTTGGACCAAGCTGCAAGAAGCTCTGGGGACACAGATAAAGATGAGTATGGCGTTCCACCCTATGACGGATGGACAGACGGAGCGAACTATACAGACGCTGGAGGACATGTTGAGGGCTTGTGTGTTGGAATTCAAGGGAAGTTGGGAGCGCCATTTACCCTTGATCGAGTTCTCCTATAACAACAGTTACCATGCGAGCATCGGCATGGCGCCCTTCGAGGCACTGTATGGACGAAGATGCCGGAGCCCATTGAGTTGGGAAGAGAACGATCGAGTAATGACAGTAGGGCCACAACTGGTGGAGGACATGGCTCAGCAAGTTAAGGTCATCCAGGGGAAGATGAGAGCCGCTCAGGATCGGCAAAAGAGTTATGCGGACGTGAGACGGCAGGACTTGGAATTTCAAGTCGGTGACAAGGTCATGCTGAAGGTCTCGCCGATGAAGGGCGTAATGCGCTTTGGCAAGCGAGGGAAACTGAGCCCACGATACATAGGGCCGTATGAGATCCTCGAGAGAGTGGGGAATCTAGCGTACCGGCTAGCACTGCCGCCTCAACTAGCACGCGTCCATAACGTGTTTCACGTCTCCCAACTAAAGAAGTATGTGCCCGACACATCGCATGTACTCCAACCGAACGTAATCGAACTGGATGATGACTTGACCTATGAAGAAACCCCGGTGAAAATACTCGACCACAAGAAAAGGGTGACAAGGAATAAAACTGTAAGGATGGTCAAGGTCCTGTGGTCCAACCACGAGACAGAGACGGCAACCTGGGAATTGGAAGCCGACATGAGGCAACGTTACCCTACCCTCTTCCAAGACGACCCGACCACAGTTATGGGGACATAACTGTATTCTTAAGGGGGGGAGGATATAACACCCGAGGAAAAACAAATTCAAATTGTTTTGAACTACGTCATGACTTGATCCCTTCACAGGGTACGTAGGCAGCTTAGAACTAATTTCTAAGTTCAGTCACGAAATAAATCACAAAATACATCACGAATTAGATCACAAGGACGATAGGAGATGTTGGAACCAATTTAGACTAGGCTAAGTAGGACCCGGAAATGTTGCGAGCGATAAGCCGGACTCGTAACAAGATTAAGGAGAAGATTCCGAAACGAAAACGACCCAGGGAATCGAGCTAACACGTAGAAAACCGATAGGGGAAAGCGAGGGAAGACCCGACGAAACACGCGGACCGCCGAACCGGCCGGTCCGGCCGGCCCGCGCGCCGCCGCGCGGCCACCGCGCGGCCAAGGGCGTCGCGCCTCCAGGCTGGTCGTGCGTGCTCCGCGCGCACAAAGGCCTATGTGCGCGCCACCAGCGCGCCAGAGGTGCAGGAGGTGTAAACTTTCCTTCCATGGCGATTTTCTTGCCAAAAATCCGACCTCAATCAATGGCAAGTCGATCACAACAATGGGGAAGGGCATAAGGTCAGATTTGGGGCGCCCCTCCCCATAATTCTCAGAAAACCTAACCCTAAACACCTCCAATACTCCTCTCCAAGTCGAAACCTCTCCAAACTCACTTTCCGGCAAGTATTCCGGCGACGGCAAGGCGAAAGGAACCAAGCCCTACCCTCTAGACTCTTGGTAAGCTATTGTACAAAGTTTCAATTCGTCCATAGATCTCAGAAACTCATATTCTAACCCTTTTTCCTTACTACGATTTTCCGTCGGAAAACGAACAAAAAGCGATCGGAGAAGTTGGCCGTTCGTCGTGACCCTAGGACGTCCGGAAACCCAATCCAGCGACCCTATCATCATTCTAGGTAAGTTAAAACCTTACTCACAAATTTTCGTGGTTGTTTGTTGTTTAAATCTCAAGATATAGGCTTGTAACAAAAATCGGTTTTCAAAAACCCTATTTTCGTCCAATTTTAAAGACTCGCCAAAAACTCGACCTTCGGGAATTCAAACCGAAAACTTTTCAACATAAAAGTTGTTCCTAACACCTTTATCTATCTTGTGTCCAAATTTCAACCGTTGACATTAAGTTTTGATATCCCAATTTTCGCCGTGAACTTTCTGTATCGAACCGAACAATTTAATTCTGTGACAGATTCCTTCATTCAACTTGATGCATGTTTTTCACCCATTTTTCGAATGATTTAACTTTGCATTTCTAAACAAAAGTTGTAGATAATTGTGTCTAGATTATGCATAAAAAATTTCACGAATTTTGGTGTTCATTTGATATGTCAAACGGCCGAGTTTTTAAAACTGTTTTGAAATCGTTTTAAGGGCCATGAGTATGCAGTGAGTTGCACTCGATTTTTGAGTACCAAGAGTTCATTATTTCCAAATTCTCAAAACATGAAAGTTGTTCTTTAATGTGTCCTGTAGTTACTGTAAAAAGTTCACATCGATTGGTTTTGAAATGAATTTTTAATCGGCATTGCACGAACCTGTGACGAAAACAGTTTTTAAGACATAAATTATTCTTTGCAATAAACTCAAATTTCAACTCACTTCAGAACCTTATTTCCAAAAACTTAAAACATGAAAGTTGTTCGTGTGTGTGTTTTTGAATTACTGACAAAGTTTCAGAATTTTTTGAGAAAAGACGAATTTTTAATTAAGAAAGGCGTAAACTGCCACGAATAGGATTTTTCGAACTTGAGAAAACTCGAACTATGAAAACGCGATATCGACCATTTGATGACTTTGAAATACGAACTTTCGAAAAATCCCGTTCACTAGGCTGAGCCGATCTTCATACTACCATTATCTTTGAGACTGCCTCGTTAGTGGTCTCCTTACTATCTGAGATTGCCTCGTTAGTGATCTCGCGCGCTGTATTTGTGGATCGCCTCGTTAGTGGTCCTACTATCTTTTTGGATCGCCTCGTTAGTGGTCCTACTATCTTTGAGACTGCCTCGTTAGTGGTCTCCCATTGTTTGGACTGCCTCGTTAGTGGTCCTATGTTGAGATTGCCTCGTTAGTGATCTCCCGGTATGGTGTCCTCTTCTTAGTTTACGGGATGAAAAGTAAAAGACTCGTGTGAGTGTTTCATTATGCTTAAATCGTATTTATCCTGTCTTTAATTATGTATTTAAATTTTACGCATCTTAAATTATGCTTTAAATTACGCTTTTAAAATTAAGTTCTTAAATCATGTTTTCCGCTGCTAATAAATCATGTATTTTTAAATTCTCGCACGGTAAGCGAAATCTTTAGTTTAAACACTTGTAACCCCTTTTATTTGTAGTTAGGGATTAACTTACTCAGTATATTTTTATACTGACAACCGTTGTCATTTCTTTTTTTTACAGAGTACGTCGAGTGACGCATTGCATATGCACTTGGGGGAAATCATAATGGACATTTTAAATTTCTGCATCGTACTGTTTTTACCGGGTCTGTTAAACCCGAGGATTTGGCCATGTTGGCCGTGATTTTACTTTCCGCTGCACTTACTTTATTTATTTTCCGCGCATGATAATTTCTACTATCGTACTAAGTATTATAAATTTCCGGACTAAATCTTGAAATGTTTTAAATCTTTTTCATACCCACAAGCCTTGCATTTCCTTAGCGAGCTCGGGAAGCCGTGTCTTGCTAGAGAAATGCGGCGGTGACATCCCGGCCTGGGTTATCAAATCCGGGGTGTTACATAGATAGTACTATACCTAATTTAAATATAATTTTCGCTATTTTTTGGGACACCACTTAAAAAAAATTCGGTCCGCCACTTGGATATCTTATAAGTTAAAATACCACAAAAAAAAATGGTACTAAATAATTTCTCCAAAAATAAAATATAATTCTTTTACGTAAAACGGTTAACCATAAGAAAAGGCCTTATGGAGGAAATTAAACAATACACATAACACTATTTAGTCAAATATGAATACATGTGAAGGAAACTAATAGAGGAAATTAAAGCTTATAACTATAAGCGAATTTATTCACACTAAGAACACCAACAAATTTATAAAACATGAACCAAACCCCCCAACCAATACAACATTTGAGTCATTCCCATTTGTTCTTCACCTTATCCAAATGCTTGAAATAAGGTGAAAACAGTAAGCCAAAATGCATAAAAACACGGTAAAATAAGCTAAAAGCATACACCCATGAACCACGAACCCAAATGAGGGTTTACAAACATAAAACATGCATAGGAACCGAAAAATGAAGAAGAAGGCAGAAAATCCACATTGTAAACCGAAAATAAGATGACCAACTGGCCATTTAAGCAAAAGTAAAGCAAGTAAATCCATGGACCCATGTCCATTTCATATTTTTGCGACTCTTTTTTAGCTTAACTTCCCTTTTTATAACAAATGGTTTGATTATACCCATCATTTGGATATTTCAAACCTAAATAAAGAGTTGAACAAAACTGTAAAAATGAAAATAGTGGCTAACTAAGGTCTAAAACATGGAAACTAACACTAATCTAAGCTAACTTAAAACAAGAATGAAGAACGATATAAAGGTAAATAATACAAAAAAATAAACCCTAACTAACTAAACTAAACTACACACCTCTCAAGAACTTGAGTTGTCTTCAAGTGTGGGGAATGTATGAAGTGACAAGACCTGTGAGTCAACACCTCTATATATAGATGAGAAACCCTAGGCCCATGGGCCCCCAGGCCCTTGAATTTGAATTCTGCAGCTTGGTACGACGCTATGCATGACTTCGTCGCTATCCATTACTACGACGCTATAGGTGTAACGTCGTAGTCTTCCACTTCGAATACACTCTTTGTCTCTAAGTGAACAGCCTACGACGCTATACTGCGTTACGTCGCTAAACTTGACCTACGACGCTATGCTCGGCGTCGTAGTTCTTCTTCTTCAGAATCTTGCCTCCATTTCTGCCTACGATGCTATACTCGGCCTACGACGCTATGCTCGGCGTTGTAGTTGAGTGTAGCGTCGTAATTTCCTGAAAAATTCGACTTTTTGTGGGTTTTTATTTCTTTTCCCATCTTTTTGTTTCCTTTTTCTTTTCTTTTCTTTTCTCATGTTTTTGGATTTTTTCTAACATAAATGTGTAATAAAATTACATATTTATGCATTTTTCATACCAGCTCAATATTTTAACATTTATGCATAAATCAGTCCAATTCGACTGCTTTCTTATTTAATATAAGACCGGAATGCGATCAAATGCCCGTTTTAAGACACGGAAATGGATTGAAATAATGGACATTTCTTGCCATTATCAACATCCTCACATTTAATACTGATCGTCTGTCATACCACCTATTTTTCGTGCATTTTTGTAAACTTTTGAACTACGTTATGGCTTGATCCCTTTACCGGGTACGTAGGCAGCTTAGAAGTTTTAATTCTAAGTTCAGTCACAACATAAGAAAACAAACACAAGACCTTAGCACGAGAAAAGCCGAAACACAACTTCGAGGACGAAGTTGATTCTTAAGGAAGGTAGACTGTAATACCCGAGAATTTTCCAACATAAAATAAAACAATAATTAAATAAATAAATAATAAATAAAATAAATACCATAAGTAAAGAAATGAATCCAGCAAATAAAAAAATAAATAAAGATAAGGAAATGAAAAAAATGAGATTTAACTTAAAAAGGAATTAAAGGAATTTAATTAAATAAAAGGATGGATTAAAGGTAAATAAATTGTACACCGAAACCCGACACTAATGAACTCGAGGATTCGAGTCCAAACATCCAATTAGACCCGAGTAAAAATTTAGAGAGAAAGTAGAAACCCGAAGATACCCCGGAAATCGGAATTCGGGAGCATAGAGGGATAGAAACCCGAAAGAGAGGCGGAAAAGCACGACGGATCGCACGACCCGCCCGAACCGAAGTCCAGGCGAAGTCGGCGCGGTGGCCGCGCGGTCCCAAGGCATTGGGCGCGCCACACGACAGATTCGCCCGTTGCGTGAATCTCTCGCCCGAATGCGGATTTTTCGACTTTCGGTTGAACGTCTCTCGACCCAAGACCCTTAGGTCAGATGTTGGAAGCCCTGGGACCTGGAAATCTATAAATAAACCCCCTTGGGAGCTCCGAATACTTTTACAAAACCCTACAACTTTCTACACATTCGAAACCCTAAATCCGGAGTCGTCGGAGGCACGAAACCAAGACGAACGCTGTTGGACGAAAATTCTAAGATCTCCATAGTCGTGGTAAGTCTCGATCCAATCCTTGTTCAATAAACGATTCGAAAACGAATCCTAATCTTCTTCTTTTCTCTTCTACACCTCGTATTGGATCTAGATCGTAGAACCCGACAAACGGAGAGGAGAAACGGTGGACTGGAAGCCACGCCTTCGAATAGACGATCCCGGACGTTCATAAACTCAGTAAGTTAACTCTTACATGGTTTTGGGATGAATTAAAACATTCAAAACTAAAAGATTAACAAGAAATCGAAAATCTGTCAATTTATACTTTCTACCGACGCAACAGATTTGATGAATTTTTCCGAACCTTAAAACGAACTCAAACAGGAAAACTTAAAACACGAAAAACGTTCCTAAGACTTAGATCTAGCTACTGTAAATTTTTGAGAATTTTTGGAGTCGATTTGATATGTGAAAACCCACCGAAACGGAATTGCTTGAATCTAGATCTCGAAATCCTGGACAGAACTTAGGAATGATCTTGATCACGTTTTTGACATAGGATCTAGACTGTTTTAGATCTTTGGCCGAACATGCAAGTCGTAGATAATTGTCTTAAGATGATCTCTGTCAAATTTTATCAAATTTGGAGTTGAATTGCTATGGTAGAATTCGAAATCTTTAAACTGTGGTACATTAAATTCGGACAGAATTATTCTTCTACGAAAACTGGTGATTTTGACCTGTTTAGGGATCTCGGATTGAAAAAGTTAAAACACAAAAGTTGTAGATCTCGACGTTTCAGAGTCAGTCGTGAAATTTTGGAATTTTTGGAATTAAATCTGATTTTAGACGAATTTTGGAGTAAACTGTGGTTTAACGGGAACAAAATCTTGAAATCTTGTTGAAACATGGAATTAACCTTTAGGGTTGAAATGAGTTGAGATATTATTTTTAAATAAATACCATTGAAGTCAGATTTTTAAAACTAAATCCCCTTACAAACTTGATAAATTAAAATTAGGGGTGAGTGCTCTGCAGGGTGCCCCCAACTGCTTCACTTCGTGCCTTAATGGACGATGGTGACCCCGCGCGCTAAACTTGAAATGTGATATTGCCAAAACGGCGAAATATAGAGCCTACACTCTCGTGAATATCCGTATGGGTTTCCCGAGGCTCCGGAGTGGTACTGGGTATGGCTGATACGGTTGCGGCCGCCGGGCTACCGGCTAAACTTGTTGACATCGCGATACTATCGTGAAACTTTGAGATACCAAATCGGGGATGTAATGGGGATATTAAACTAAATTAAATTAGATTAAATTATGTTGTTGTCCAATTAAATTATGTAAATGCTTTCTTTAAATTATGGCTATTATTCTAAACCATACGATATGTGTTATTAGATAGAGCCCGAAATAAATTATGCTATTGGATAGTTGATTAGATTAAATTGAATATTATGTTATTATCATGCTTTCAGTTATTTATTAAATTAATGACTTTTAAACCCTACGATCATGCATGTGTTAACTTACTCAGCAAGGTTGCTGACCAAAACCGTTTTTATTCCTTTTCTTACAGAATATGTGGAATGAGCATGTGTGAGCACGATTCATGCATGGGATTTTGGGAAATGTTATTTTGCTTTTAAATTCGTACGTTAGACTATATTATGAACGGGCCTGTTTAACCCGTGTTTTGGCCATGTCGGCCCTATTTATATTTTCCGCTGCGATACTGTACTAAACCAATTATTTCCGCTGCGCTATACTATTATTATTTTCCATTTATAATGTATGGGCTATCTTGAATGATTTAAATACTTTTAAATACTGCAATACCTAGCCTTGCATCTCTTTAGTAAGCTCGGAGAAACCGTGTCTTACTAGGGGGATGTGGTGGTGACATCCCGACCTGGGTAACCAAAAACCGGGGTGTTACATCGTCCCCGAGCAGTCAGAGTCAATGTTCCTTGGAACACGGACTCTACATATTCAATTCATTTTCGTGGCTTCATAAATTTTATTCTTTTTGGATTGGGATAAGACAATTAAAAACTACAAGTATTAAATACCCTTGATTGCAGTGTTTAATGAAATGATACTTGCTCACTAAATCGGGCCTACAAATCGAGCATTGTTGTCAACCCTTCATGAATATCATGTTTAAAAATGCAAGGATTAAAAATTAGAAATAAGGTATGATATGAACATATTTAATGAAATAGAGCCTTACATATAAGAGAATCGGAAAATTCACTCACTCTCAATGGGGTTTAGTCATTGAACACTCAAAATCAAATTCAATTAAATTATCCCATATGCTTGATATCAGACCAACTCGCCACCAGCTCATTTCTTCAAATCGAGATCATGAGGTCTTATTTAAGGGTTATAATGGGGCATACGGTTGTAACATTTGGTAAGAAAGGGAATTATTGGGCTAAGAAATGGCAAGAGATCATTCTATCATACTTGGCATTATTTATTATTTAAAATCTATGATCATCAATTATTTCTTTCTTTTCTTTTGCTTTTCTTTTTCTATTGCATGACGTTTAGACTATGTCTAATTGCTTTGTCATTTGCAATTCTATTCTTGTTGAAATGAACTCAACATATTTCTCTTTTTCTCTCTCTCTGTTTTTTTTTTTTTTGAATCGGTTTATTGAATACCGATTGATGAATGTTTGATGATCATACATTTAATGCCTTGATAGAATTCGTTCTTACACACTTGGGTTTAATTTTTTTTTTTTTTGGTCTTTTTGGAATGCTAGGAATAATATAGAGGACTTCAAAGAAAAATTAGGCTTAAGGCTCAAATTGGTTAATCCTAAAGGCAAAATATTTTTGGGTTTGGATTTCAAAAAGAAGGCCAAAATTTTGGTTTTCTAAGTGCCTCGATCATATGCTCGATTTTTGGAATATGGCATGGTCTTGAATCGGTCCCAATCGCAAGTTCTAGTTTCCTTTAATCGAATTGATTCACAGATCAAAGAAAATAAATGAGTAAAAGTGACTCATGGCTCAAATCTCACAAGGTTGGATTGATTCATGTCATACAATATTCTCAAAGTTAATCAAAGCTTAATTCTAACAATTTATTCAATCAAAGTTTCCAAAATGAAGATTTATTGCCCGAAAAGATGATCGCATCATTAAATTTTTTTAGCTCAAATCCTTAGGAATCCATTTCATGCATGTTTTCGATTATACTATCCCAATTTAAAAGTTTAAAAATTTAATCACAAGCCTAAATTCAACATGTGAATTTAGAGCCTGGTTTATGCATACTTTTGCTGGTTATTGAAATTTAAAGCAGTAAAGAGGCACTGTTAACATACAGAGTATGTCAACAACATATTTTTGGCCTGACAGTCACTTATTTATCTTGGACTGTCAGTGCATCTTTTCTAGAATAAAATTGTTTGGACCTCAAAAGTGAAGTTCCATTTTGGAAAGCAGTTAAATACACCAATTATAAGAGATTCTCATGCAGTTAATACGAACCTGCACACAAAAGAAGAATTCCCTTATATGATGTTTACAATTAAGCTTAAATAGAATAAAGCATTTAAAAATTCATTCTTCCTCAATTCCTCCCTGCCTAGGGAAAGACGATTCTGCTCCAGAAGACGAAGTTTGTTAAGTCACAGCGCAGGCACCAGCCGTCATGTTCTTCCAGATTTGCTCGCCTCCTTGGGCAGTAGATCCGGTCTGCCTGACCTCCAAACAAACCAGGGGTGTCCTGGTTGTTCGCCAGCCATGTGAGGGTGTTGGTGACCGTATAGACCAAGATTGATCTATTGGTTGCCATTTCTTCTATCATCTTGATCCCTAGAAGAACTTAGCTCTCATCCAGTTTGCTCAACAACATTAGTCCCCGCGTGAAGATTGACGCTTTGTGGTTGTCTTCTATCCCTAGTCTCAGTAGCTCACAAGCTCTCTCCTCGTCCCCTCCTGCGAATGCTTGCAGTGCTTGTATAAGCTGAAGGTTGAAGTTTCCTGCTTCCATGCATGTCTGCAGGAATTCCTCCTTCTGCCTCCCCACGCCTTGTTGCCACACCTTCACTGTGGAGGTCTCCAGCGCACATCGCTTGTAGACGATGGTGAGATTTCCCGCGTCCCTAAGCTTTTTGCATGTTTCCTTGGCCGTGAACACTTTCTTGATGTCATCCTCTCCTATTCGGGAGAGGATTTCTCTTAGAAGCTCCACTGGCAGGTCTAGCAGTTGCATTCCTTCATGTACCTGATTTGGAATCAGGAAGATGTTGCCCCTGAAAAGAGAGGAAGTAGTGAATCCAATTTTATAATTTTCTCAAAAACCATTCAAGTTTGGAAACCAACATCCTCACATTCAGAGCTTTGCTATAGATGTGAGGTTATTAAATTTCCAACTTGAATTTTAATATAAAGCATAGGTAAATTTTTTTTTTACACTTTGAGATAATTTTTCAAAGAGCAGTGAGTTATTATGAAGAGATAGGGGTCATTGGGCCCCTAAATATTTTTGAATGGACTACTAAGTCCAAAATAAAGCAAAAATGGTCATGGACCAAAAATCTTTTTAATGGGCCATAGGGCCCAAAAACTTGATTTTCCAATTTTTAAACGATCCCGAGGTGATTGTTGAAAGTGCAATGGAATGGAACGCAAATTGAGGAGTGTGCGAATGGAAACGTGGCGACTCGGAACTGCCTGACTTGAACTGTTTGGAAAGGGGAAATGGGCAGTCCAAGTTATAAAAATAAAGAGAAACTAATTTTTTTTTATAAAGGTTGACTATTTTTATTTAATAGAAAGGGTGGGATTTTATGGTCCCAATTTTGGATTTTAATAAATGATAGCAGTCCACATGATGAAAAGGACTGCTATTTTATTACACTAGTTTATGCTCCATTGGGAACAAAAACAGGTTGGTCAATCTTAAAAAGAAAGAACCTTCCTACCATTTTGTCTTTTTCCAAAAGTGGAGTGCACAGTTTTGTTTGTATGCACAGGTTTCCCAAAATGTGCAAACATAACCTTTTTAAGCTTTCCAAAAACAAACATCAATATGGGCATAAAAACAGGCAAGCTCAGAAATCATTCAATGCTTTGCAAGATTATCAATAGCATCAAACGATAAGACCAAAAGACTAACAACAAATAATGCTATCAACAAGAGCCACATAGCATTCTCATCGCTGAATCCTTGAACTAATAACACCATGATGTTCTTAAAACACCCAAGTGTTCATCGGTTCACTTTTTCAGTTTCAAGTTTCAAAATTTTTAAACCCTAACTGCTCTTATCCAAAGTCATCTTAGGTTTCAAAAATCAAAAAGCTCATCCAGATTAAAACATCCCTAACCCTCAACAACAACACAAAATCAAACACCCATTTCCCACCCATGCTCGGTCGACACAGGGGGTGCCAAAAGAAACACAGAATCGCTCCCCTATCCCAATACCGAAGCCATACAAGAACCCAAAACAAGAAAACAGTAAAGCAACACAGAACACATTATGCTATTTACAAGCTATTCACAAACATAAGACACAAAATGCCCTACAAAATCACGAACAACAGTAAGAAAGAGAGGGGGGGCAGTAGCTTCGAAAATGGGAAGGGACATGAAAGCCCATACCCTGGCCTTCTAGCTCTGGATGAGGATGGCGATGGTCCCAAATTCGGGAAGGCTTGGAAAAATCTGGCCATAGTTTCCCTTTGGATTTGGGTGGAAAATGTTGAGAAGAACTGTGCGTTCTTTCACAAGAAAGGGGCTTGGGAATGAGTGTTTGAGACTGGAAACGTGTGGGAATGGGGAAGAAGAAGGGTCGGAGTATTTATAGGCGGGAAGAATTGTCAACTACGACGCTATACTTGGCCTACGATGCTAGACTGGCATCGTAAGGTGTGTTCAGCGTCGTAGGTGAAATAAAGGGAGAAGAGGTTAACTACGACGCTGCACTTATGGTACGACGCTGGACTAGCGTCGTACTTGTGGATTACGTCGTAGGTCAGAGTAAGATGAGGGAGTACTACGGCGCTATCCATTTACTACGATGTTATACTAGGATAGTGTCGTAGTTAAGGACTGCGTCGTAACTGAGCTGGATCCTGTCAACACTCAGATTTCAGAATTTTTCAAAATTTCTGGGCGGATTGGGCCCAAGAAGGTGAATTTGGGTCTCAGTTAAGTTTATTAGTTTTGGACTTGAAAAATCTGTAGCCCAAAACATTTTTGAGTTATAAAAAGCTAGGATTAATTAAAGATCACTACTTGCATAAAATAGGTTGCATTAATTCCATTTGCTTGCAAAAATTATTTCGGAGGTTATATTGCTTTAATCTCCGGAATTATTTTCTTAAATTCATGAAATCAATCCAACCGGGAACCTGATTTTCTGCTTTATCTTTCTGCTCCTTCTTTTTGGTGGTTCCGGTGTTTTGCAAGACAGAGAAAAAAATTAACCACGTTAAATTTTTTCCAATTATCAACATCCTCACATTTAGAGTCTTAGTACTCTAAATGTTTAATTGACTTTTGGATACTTTCTGTATTGAATTAAAACAATGCAAAAATACACAGAATGAAATTTTTAAAATTTTAATGCTGTTTTTATTGGGTATAAGCCGGGTCTGCCACTGCTTGGCTCTCCTTCTCCTGATCGTAGTGTCCTATGTATTCGTTCAAACGTTGTCCATTTACCACCGGATTTCCTTTTTCAGTTCGGATCCTGACTGCACCGTTCTCAAACACCTCCAACACCTCATATGGCCCTTCCCATCTGAATCTTAGCTTTCCGGGGAACAGCTTCAACCTAGTATTGAACAACAAGACATTTTGGCCAACATAGAAGTGTTTAGGCTTAATCCGGAGATCGTGCAACTTCTGGGTCCGCTCTTTGTAAATCCTTGAGCTTTCATAAGCTTGCGCACGTATTTCCTCAATTTCATTGAGGTCCAACTTGCGTTTGCCCTGAGCAGCTCTTGGATCAAAATTAAGCGTTTCTACGGCCCAGTAAGCCTTATGCTCTAGTTCTACGGGCAAGTGACAGGCTTTTCCGAAGATAAGTCTGTATGGAGACATCCCAATGGGAGTCTTATATGCTGTGCGATATGCCCATAGCGCATCATTGAGCTTACGTGCCCAATCCTTATGGGTTATCCCAACTGTGGCTTCGAGTATATGTTTGATCTCGCGATTTGATACCTCGACTTGTCCACTAGTTTGAGGATGATAGGGCGTGCCTACCTTATGGAGGATTCCATTTTTACTCATTAACGTTTCAAAAGCTTTATTAATAAAGTGTGTTCCTCCATCAGATATCACCACCCTAGGTACGCCAAATCTGCTGAAAATGTTGTTCTTGAGGAACTTGATGACTTGGCTACCATCATTGGTAGGTAATGCGACAGCCTCTACCCATTTCGACACGTAATCGACAGCTACCAAGATATAGTAGTTTCCACCAGCTGGTGGGAACGGTCCCATGAAGTCAATGCCCCATACATCAAAGATCTCAAGTGCGAGAATCCGTTTTTGAGGCATCTCATCCCTCTTGGAGATGTTTCCTAATCTTTGGCATATGTCGCAGGCTTTTACATACACCTTGCAGTCCTCATAAATAGTAGGCCAGAAAAAGCCACACTCGAGTACCTTGTGGGCAGTTCGAGTGGGACCGTGATGACCTCCATATTCAGATTCATGGCATTTCTTGGTGATCTGGTAAGCCTCAGACTCAGTCACACACCGTCTGGTTATTGAATCAACGCAGTGTTTGAACAAGAAGGGATCTTCCCAGAAGTAGTTTACTACTTCTTTGAAGAATTTTGCCCTTTTGTATTTCTGCTGGAATGGTGGAACTATCCCAATGCTAAAAAGTTAGCGATGTCGGAGAACCATGGACACGCTTGATCATGCAAATGCAGTGCGAACAACTGTTCATCCGGAAACTCTTCATTAACGGCTTTATCATTGTTATCATTTTCTAATCGAGATAAGTGGTCAGCAGCACCATTATCTCGACCTCGCCTATCTTTTATTACGATGTCAAACTCTTGCAGCAACAACACCCACCTGATTAAACGAGGCTTTGCATCTTGCTTGCTAAACAAGTATCTGAGTGCACTATGGTCAGTGTACACTATAGTCTTTGTCCCAATCAGATATTGTCTGAACTTATCAAATGCAAAGACTACTGCATACATCTCTTTCTCTGTAGTGGTGTAGTTTATTTGGGCTTCATTCAAGGCATGACTTGCATAATGAATCACACAATGTCTCCCATCATTATGTTGCCCTAAAACTGCACCTACTGCAAGACCACTTGCATCACACATCACCTCGAATGGCAGTGACCAATCGGGTGGTTGCACAATTGGAGCAGAAGCTAACATTGTTTTGAGCGTGTTAAAGGCTTGGACACACGCTTCACTTATTACAAAAGGATTTTCTTTACAAAGAAGGTTAGTGAGCGGCTTGGCAATTTTAGAGAAATCGTTAATGAATCTCCAGTAAAAACCGGCATGCCCTAAGAAGCTTCTAACCGACTTGATAGAGTTGGGGAGAGGGAGATTGGAAATGATGGAGACTTTGGCTGGATCGACCTCAATGCCTGCACGTGAAATGCGATGACCTAACACTATGCCCTCAGTGACCATAAAATGACACTTTTCCCAGTTTAAAACCAAGTTAGTGTCCTCACATCTCTTTAAAATCTTAGCAAGATTGGTCAAACAATCCTCAAAATTATCTCCCTATACAGAGAAGTCATCCATGTAAACTTCAATGCATTTTTCAATAAATTCAGAAAATATTGACATCATGCAACGTTGAAAAGTGGTAGGTGCATTACATAGTCCAAAAGGCATGCGCCTATAGGCAAAAGTGCCATAGGGGCATGTGAAAGTTGTTTTTTCGTGATCCTCACTGGCGATCACTATTTGATTATAACCTGAATGACCGTCTAAAAAGCAATAAAATTCCCTTCCCGCCAATCGTTCCAACATTTGATCGATAAAAGGTAAAGGGAAATGGTCCTTGCGAGTGGCCTCGTTCAACTTCCAGTAGTCTATGCAGACTCTCCATCCGGTGACCGGCCGTGTGGAAATTTCCTCCCCTTGTTCATTCTTGGAGTTGCACATCCCACCCCGCTTGGGAACAACCTGCACAGGACTGACCCATTTGCTGTCAGAAATTGGGTATATAATACCGGCATCTAACAGCTTGATCACTTCCTTTCTTACCACTTCTTGCATGGGTGGGTTCAATCTTCGTTGGGGCTGGCGTGAAGGTTTGACATTCTCCTCCATTATAATCTTGTGCATACAAACAGAAGGGCTTATTCCTTTGATATCAGAAATGGTCCAACCGATTGCACGCACATGTTTTTTAAGCACTCCCACCAGAGCATTCTCTTGATCTTGTGTTAGGTTAGCTGACACAATAACCGGTAGTTTTTTATGTTCTGCGAGAAACGCATACTTAAGATGTTCCGGTAAAACTTTTAGCTCAAGCTCTGGTGGGCATTCCACTGAAGGAAGTAATTTGCGAGAATTAGATGGGGAAAATTCAGATTTACCTGTCGGATCCTGCATCAGTACAGGATCCGCCTTCTCTTGGTTGGCGTCTTCATGGAATTCGGCGCCGTCAAACTCCTCCAAATCCCCTGTTTCGGGATCGGCGAAGTGAACGGCGCTACAACCTTCGTGCTTCGCGCCTGCAGACTATAGTACCTGCTTTGATGGTTCATTCAGCATCATTTCATCATCAAGTCCAGAGTCAAACTCTCTCTCCTCACTCCTAACTATTACATCGTTAAATGAAAAATAAGAATTGTCATTTGGGAATTTCTGCAATTGGGCCATGTCGAAGAAGACCTCATCTCCGTCCACTCGGAGCGTCACCTTTTCAGATTTGGCGTCGATCAAGGCTCCGCCTGTGGCCAAGAATGGCCTGCCTAAGATGAGAGGCATGTCGGAATCCTCTTCGATGTCCAGAATGATAAAATCCACTGGAAATGGCGTGTTGCCTACTTTAATGATTACGTCCTTCAGGATTCCGATTGGCTTTGTGATTGACCTATCTGGCAGTTGGAGCCTCATTTTGATGGGTTCCACCACTCCAAGCTTGAGACGTTTAACCATGGTTAATGGCATGACGTTGATGCTGGAGCCGAGGTCACACAATCCTTGTCCAGCGCTGACTTGGCCAATTCTGATTGGCAGAGTATAGCATCCAGGGTCTTCTTTCTTCTCCGGCAGCTTCTTTTGAATGATAGCACTGCAAGTGCTATTGAGTACCACTATTTCATCCTGCTCAATCTTTCTTTTTCCTGAAACCATTTCTTTTAAGAACTTAGCATAGATAGGCATTTCAGAGATCATTTCAATCAAAGGAATGGTAATCTCAACTTCTTGCAGTCTTTTCAGAAATTTTTCAAACTTCAAGTCTTGTTGTTTATTTTTCAGCCTTGCTGGGTACGGGACCCTTGGCATGAACTTGTTATTATCAAAAGATTTTTGTGGTGAAGGGTCAGAAATTGTACCTTCACCTTTACCATTTCTAGCCTTGTCTTCTGCAGCTTCAGTCTGCAAGTTGGCTGTTTCTATTTCTGCATCATTTGCTTCTTCATCATCAGCATTGTCCTTCCCAGATTCATTTCCTTTTTCCACAGCATCCTTTCCTTTTGGTCCAGCCAACGTTTTTCCAGATTTCAAAGTTATTGCCTTGCAATGTGGGTTTTTCTCTGCTGCGCTTGGCAATGCTCCCTTATCCCGTTTTTGCAATTCACTAGCCATTTGAGTCACTTGGGTCTCCACATTTCTGATAGAGGCCTGCAACTGTGTATTGATCTCCTTCTGACTTGTGATAAAATCAGTCATCAAATTCTCCAGCCTTGATGGAGGCTTTTGGTTTTGATTCTGATTCTGGTTCCATTGGCCTTGATTGGGTATAAACTGTGGCTGGGGCTGGAAGTTCTGGAAATTTTGGTTAGGCTGCTGGAAATTTTGATGGGGTCTTTGTTGGATTTGAGGCTGAAAGTTTTGGTTTTGGTTTTGAAAATTTTGGCCTCTGTTTTGATTAAATCCTTGATTCTGCTGAGGGTTGAACTGTTGTGTCTTGTCCGGAAGGTGGGAGTTGAGGGCATTGTTGTTGGAGTATGACAAATTCGGGTGTCAGTTTGGGAAAGCCCCTGCAAAATTACAGCTTTCAAATACAACCTGTTCACATATGTCAGTTGCATGAGCACCCTGACACAGTCCACAAATCATATCTGTTTGCTGTCCTTGAGCAGAGCTGTCGGCTCCTTGATTTACAGACAATGCCGCCACTTGCTCTTGCAGCTTCTCAAGATCTGTCTTTTCTGCTGTACCTACAGCACAAAGTCCACGGGGAGGGGTGTCATTAGTGTTATCATCATTCAATCCGGACCTATTCACACTCATTGTTTCAATTTTGGCCCATGCTTGATCCATAGGCATGTGCAATAGGTGTTGCCCTCCCGCAGCATCTAACATATGCTTCCATACGTGTGTCAGCCCATTGTAAAACTTTCTCAACTGTTTCCCATCCCTGGAAACCGTGCTGAGGACATTTCCTCAACAGATTCATAAACCTCTCTTTTGCATCATACAAAGATTCTTCAGGCCTCATCTTAAACTCAGAGATCTTCGACCTTCCTTCATCTACCTTCCATTCCGGAAAGTATTTTACCAAGAAATTTCTTACAATATCCTCCCATGTACTCCTTTGGTTTACTGGCAATGATTTATACCAGGTATTTGCTCCACTACACAATGAGAACGGGAACAACATCATCCTAATGGTGTTCTGAGAGACACCCTGATTCTTGATCATGTTGCAGAGTTCCAAGAATGTTGCCAAGTGATCATGTGGATCTTCATGATTGGCCCCTGCAAATTGGCTATTCTGCACCAAGTTGATCAAAGCAGGCTTGAGTTCGAAATTTCTGGCTACAATTGGTGCTCTGCCTGGCACGTTCAAGTATGGTTCTATAATTGGTTACATGTAATCAGCAGCAGCAGGCTGCTGATTGTTCCCTGGGCCTCCTTGGTATTGTCCTTGATACTGATCCTGCGGGATGAAGTTCTGGTTAGGATAGAAGTTTCTTGGGTCATTGTGATCTTGCGGGTTTGGATTATACTGGTTTGGATTGAATTGGTTGGGATTCTGATACTGCTGATTCTGGAAGTTAGGGTCGTTTTGGAATTTTTGGTTATTGGGGTTGTTTTGGGGGTTTTGGTGGTTTGGTGGAGGCAATTCGAAGGGTTGTTGCTCGAGATTTGGGGGGTTTCCACATCCCTGTGTGACCTGAGGAGGGGGATCCTCCAAGTTCTCGTCATCAACGTCTTTTGGGTCCTCTTGAATGTTTTGGAGTGGTGGGTTAGGTGGTATGATTGGGAGAATGCGTTGGTTATCCGCCATGTCTGAGATGTCACTACTTGTGCTTGGAGAGAGTAGTGCTTGCCTTTCCCGTTCTTTTCTTTGTTTAGCCTCCTCAGACGACGAGCTATTTTTTCGATCTCTGAGTTGAACGGGATCTCGGCTGGGGTCTCCTTTCTCTTCTGCATAGAACAACGGTCTCAGCTATGACAGTACCTGTACATTCCCCAGGTTAGAATTGGTTCGGTTGTGTATACATATTTATAGATATAAGCTAACTATGAGTAATCAGGAATGTAATTCTCTAATAAAACGGCGCTGCATCCTCCCCGGCAACGGCGCCATGAAACTTTTGACAATTTTCCCACACGAGTATTTTCTAAAATAGAAGAAAAGAATTAATCCCGGTCTTGATTTTATTTAATGAAAATCGATTTATAATGATGGAGTTGGGATTAGGGATATATTTATAGGTTGTCACATTTTTATTTACTCGTGTTAAGAAATTGTGCCCCCGAAAGCGCACGGAGTAAAAAATTGCAGTATTTATAGTAAGTACCGGATCGTTCACTGGAGGATGTGCGATAGAAGCAGGGCCCACGTCGTTTTATAGAATTTTCCACTCGTATTGCTCAAATCAGTTTTGAAGGTAGACTAACAACTACATGATTGAATTTAATCTACATTATGAAAGCAGTTAAATTTATCTATAGAACATGCTAGTATTGAATCTAGAATGCAGATGAAATAATCCCACAAAAATAATGAAAGCTGTAAATCTATGCTATACTAGCTATGAAGCTGATTCAGAATGATGACAGAAAGGACAAGGAGAAAAGAATAAAGATTGGACAAGATTTAGATAGAACATACTTGAACTTCCATTTTTATACACAGATCCTTGTTTGGGATAATCCTGTTAGATAGCTAATTCTCATGCTCTCAGTACTATGTTCCCTTTAACAGACAGGTACTTACAGTATGAGTTTACATGTTCTTAAGACCACAAATTCTAAGATACCACAGATTAATAACTGCCCCGGCCAGGGTATGTTACTTCCTCTGTGGTGGACAAACAACACTTAACAATTCATTAATTGAAATGCCAAGTACTGCTAGCGTTCCCCCATGTCACACCCAAAGTCTATGATTAAACCTGAACTCTCCCTTAACTCTCAGTCGTAGTAGCAGTTAGAAGATCTGGTGACACATCCGAGTGACCTCTACGAAAGCAATTAAAAGAAAGCTGTAAAGAAAGCACTTTAAAATCCTATCACTCGGAAGTTTCAAAAGCTTCGTACTGGTAGTAAAAGAAAGCCCCCAGTCAGGATGACCAGGTATGGATCGAGAATTCCCGGACCTCAGTGAACCGCTCGCAGTGTTCACTTCTTTCCGGGTGGTTATGAGATACAAACTAATGAAGCGAACTAATAGATTAGTTCGTTCCGGATGCACTCACTCAGGACTCAAAAGTAGGCTTTCGCAGAAGAGGATAGCAGTTGAAAGGAACTCAACCCTATCATAGAAAATAACCAAGGCCTATGCATCGTTCCTCTAGAATTACCTATCACCCTGTATTTGAATCCAATTGGATTCCATCTCGGTGTAACAGTTAAGACTAAATTCCCAACACATAGCAATTTCGGAAAATAATAAATTTGAAAACCATTCCCTAAACAGGTACTAGACTCTCAATAAGAACACAGACCCTTTCAGTCTAAAGGAGACCTAATCGCTGACTCTGCTTCTAATTTCCCAAAATGTAACCCTTGACAGAATATGAATTAGTCATAACTGTGGAATTTATTCCTTACAAAGATCCGGATTTTATAAATGAATTTTTGTTAGAAGTTTAATATGCAATATCTGTTTTAAATGCAGACTTCTAATGTCCAAGGGAAGGATCCCAAAATATTACAGACCACAATAGTTACATAATAATATCATGCATAAGGATATATGGAAGTGTAAAATTAATCAACCCAAAATATAATGGTGGGTTTAGACAGAACGTGGGACACAGATATGAAGTAGCCGTGAGGCCAAAAGTGATGGCAGAATAATCGAGTGGAATGCAAACATCTGCTTTCCAACTTCCCAATTACTCGGATGGAGCGAATTTAGACAGTAAGAACCCTATAATGGCAGTGTCGCTACCAGTTGGGCCTCTACTGTCTGCGAATTCGGATAAGAACCTCATGCTTCCTCTCAGTAATGCTCATTAGCAAATATTGACAGATATTGGCTGACTCACATCACATATTAGAATTTGGGTTTGGAAATTATGATAAAGAAAGCAAAACTGTATTTGGATAGTAATTAACTGAGTGGCAACTTCATTTCCCGGTGAAAGGACCGTTCACCTGACCTCGTTAGTTATCATCCAAACCATGCAAAATAACAAATAGTAATCAATATACAGACTACGGGCTACTTCATTTCCCGATGAAGGGACCGTTCGCCAACATTATTCTGTGATATCTTTTACTGTTCATTCATTCATCACGAAAAAGACAAAATAAAATAAAATAACATTAAAATAAGGAAAGTGCCTTGTATGAGAGACATTGGTTTCTCATGCAAGGTTATGGAATTAATCCATAGTTAATGACTTAAATAATTCTTCATACCATAATTAATTATAGTCAGGATTATCTACTTAAGGCATTAAGGTTTTGTTTATAGAAAAGTGTTTTATGGGAAATTGAACAAAGGTCCTTTAGTCAGGGTGATTATCGATCTTAATCATTACTAATCACGATCTTTAATCATTGACTTAAGGGTTCAATTAATTAATGAAGGAAATGAAGAAGTGGAAAATCTGGCAAAAACTGCCAATTACGACGCTAAACAGATTTTACGACGCTATCCTAGGATAGTGTCGTGGGGATAGCGTCGTCATGGATTGGTGAAAGAGATGAAAATTTTGGAGTTAAAAGGGTTATGCACGATGCTGCACATGATTACGATGCTATACAATGTTTCACATCGTAGTGTTGACGTCGTGCATGGCAGTTGAGAAATGGGGACTACGACGCTATGCATGTCTTACGACGTAAACCATGTTTACGTCGTAAAGTCTAGCGTCGTAGTAAGAAGAGATGGTTTTGAAAAAGAGAGGGGTGCTACGACGCTATACACTAAATTACGACGCTGTCCTAGGTCAGCGTCGTTGGTGTAGCGTCGTAGGTGGAATTTTCTGAAGAGTTGATAAAATGGGGGTTTACGACGTTCTGCACTTAATTACGATGCTATCCTAGGACAGTGTCGTGGTCATAGCGTCGTAAATGGGTTTTTGTGAAAATTGATGAGTTTTTGGTGTCCTACGACCTTAGGCAAAGAGTACGATGCTATCAAAGGACAGCGTCGTAGGTCTAATGTCGTCGGGCAAATTTGCTCAAGTCCGAAGCAACTACGACGTCAAACCCTTCTCCACGTCACTATCCTTGGATAGCGTCGTAGGGCGGTTAGCGTCGTAGCTACCCCAGAATATGTTGTTGGTCGAGTAATGCAATCTATGCAATTGCAAACCCTATTTTCAAGTTCATGGTTCATCAATGCAAGAACAGTAATGAAATAAGGTGAAAACAGTAAGCCAAAATGCATAAAAACACGGTAAAATAAGCTAAAAGCATACACCCATGAACCACAAACCCAAATGAGGGTTTACAAACATAAAACATGCATAGGAACCCAAAAATGAAGAAGAAGGCAGAAAATCCACATTGTAAACTGAAAATAAGATGACCAACTGGCCATTTAAGCAAAAGTAAAGCAAGTAAATCCATGGACCCATGTCCATTTCATGTTTTTGGGACTCTTTTGAAGCTTAACTTCCCTTTTTATAACAAATGGTTTGATTATACCCATCATTTGGATATTTCAAACCTAAATAAAGAGTTGAACAAAACTGTAAAAAGAAAAATAGTGGCTAACTAAGGTCTAAAACATGGAAACTAACACTAATCTAAGCTAACTTAAAACAAGAATGAAGAACAATGCATAAAGTTAAATAATACAAAAAAAATAAACCCTAACTAACTAAACTAAACTACACACCTCTCAAGAACTTGAGTTGTCTTCAAGTGTGGGGAATGTATGAAGTGACAAGACCTGGGAGTCAACACCTTTATATATAGGTGAGAAACCCTAGGCCCATGGGCCCCCAGGCCCTTGAATTTGAATTCTGCAGCTTGGTACGACGCTATGCATGACTTCGTCGCTATCCATTACTACGATGCTATATATGTAACGTCGTTGTCTTCCACTTCGAATACACTCTTTGTCTCTAAGTGAACAACCTACGACGCTATACTGCGTTACGTCGCTAAACTTGACCTACGACGCTATGCTCGGCGTCGTAGTTCTTCTTCTTCAGAATCTTGCCTCCATTTCTGCCTACGACGCTATACTCGGCCTACGACGCTATGCTCGGCGTCGTAGTTGAGTGTAGCGTCGTAATTTCCTGAAAAATTCGACTTTTTGTGGGTTTTTATTTCTTTTCCAATCTTTTTGTTTCCTTTTTCTTTTCTTTTCTTTTTCTCATGTTTTTGAATTTTTTCTAACATAAATGTGTAATAAAATTACATATTTATGCATTTTTCATACCAGCTCAATATTTTAACAGTTATGCATAAATCAGTCCAATTCGACTGCTTTCTTATTTAATATAAGACCGGAATGCGATCAAATGCCCGTTTTAAGACACTGAAATGGATTGAAATAATGGACATTTCTGGCCATTATCAACATCCTCACATTTAATACTGATCGTCCCCGAGCAGTCAGAGTCAATGTTCCTTGGAACACGGACTCTACATATTCAATTCATTTTCGTGGCTTCATTAATTTCATTCTTTTTGGATTGGGATAAGACAATTAAAAACTACAAGTATTAAATTCCATTGATTGCAGTGTTTAACGAAATGATACTTGCCACTAAATCGGGCCTACAAATCGAGCATTGTTGTCAACCCTTCATGAATATCATGTTTAAAAATGCAAGGATTAAAAATTAGAATTAAGGTATGATATGAACATATTTAATAAAATAGAGCCTTACATATAAAAGAATCGGAAAATTCACTCACTCTCAATGGGGTTTAGTCCTTGAACACTCAAAATCAAATTCAATTAAATTATCCCGGAGGTTACGGGAAACAGATGTAGTAATTCACGAAAGACAAATACTAGATAACAGGCCGATCAAGAGTACAAAAAATCGGCTAAAGAAAGAGAAAAGTCGAAAGTACACAAAATGATACATCAAAATCCAGCCCAAAAAAGTGAATTCAAAGAGTCATAACAACAGTATTCGAGTAACAACAACGATAAAGAAATATTAGTCCTCACTCAGGTCATAAGAAACATCATCGTCAGAACCATGAGGGGAAACAACGACCGAGTTACGGATAGGTACATGATCCAAGGCCGATCGAAATTCTTGAAATGTCTGAGCTTCAGCTTCGGCCGAGACATGAGGGTCGTCGGGCTGAGACGATAGGAGATGTTCAGAGGCCTCGTGAAGAACTCTAGACTGGATACCTAAGGAAAAAGAGAGAGAGAAAGTTCAGCAAGACTGAAGAAGAACATAATCGTTCCATACCATCTCTATTAAAAGAACGAAAATATTACCAGAACCCTTAGGGTTATTTCCAGAGAAGGATCAATGACAGGGTTATTAGGAACCGTGGAAGCATCAGACACAGAGCGGAATTGGGCCGCAGCCCAAACTAGTCTTAATCAAGAATCCCCTTAGACTCCATTTTGTGGAGATTAAGGAATAAGTTAACACCGCAGCCCAAAACTTGCACCATTACTCAAATTCTCTCCTCTTCCTCCTCTTCTTGCTCTTGCCGCCGACCGCCACCAAGGGATTCCGGCCGCCACTGTCGTCGAGATCGCCGCCGGGCGCCGCCGCTCCGCCGCCATCTTCATCGTTGCTTCGAACGCCGCCGCCCACACTGAGTCAGGCCGCCAGCACTCTCCGCTCCGGAGGCCGCCGCCGCTGTCTCTCGCTGCTCCCGGAGGCCGCCGTTGAAGACCCGAGCACCGCCTTCTTCGTCATGGCTGGAGAGTCGCCGCCACCCCCTTGTGTTCGGGCCGCCGTCTTTTGTCTCCAGGAGGCCGCCACCGCCATCAGCCTACTTAGGCCCGCCATCCACCCGAAGGCCGCCATCCACCCGAAGGACGCCATCTCCCTTGCACGAGGATGCCGCTAGCCTTGTGCTTGGAGGAGGCCGCCACTCGGAGGGCCGCCGTCCCTTGCGCACGAGGCCGCCATTCCTTTCTCGCACGAGGCCGCCTCCACCATCAACCTTGGCCGCCGCCCTGAAGGCCGCCACCCTTGCACGAGGCCACCATCGCCTTGGCCGCCACCGCCACTGCCCGAGGCCGCAATCTGCTTGCACGAGGCCGCCATCTCCATCTCCATGGGCCGCCTTCTCCTTCTTAGGGCGCCACCTACTTCATGGATCAGGTTAGTCAGTTGTCCTTGGAACTTTTGACAATTTCGTCAACACGAGCTTTTTCTAAAATATCCCAAGTTAAATTTATTAAAAGAAAAGAGTTATGATTCGTGGGAAAGGGGTTTAAGGATATATTTCACTTTTTATTACTCATGTGGGATACTTTGATTTCAAACGGCGCTGTGGACCTCCCCGGCATGAAACTTTTGACAAATTTCATGGTGCGGCCGGGATAGACAGTTCAATCTTGACAGACATCAATGTTCAATCGTGACCTTCAGTCTGTCACACTGAAGGTCCCCGGCAACTGCGCCATGAAACTGTTCATAATTTCATGTCATGAAGTTCCTTGCCATGAAACTTTTGACAAATTCCCGCTATATGAGTATTTTCTGAAAAATCATAATTCTGGTTTTCAATTTTATTTAATGAAACCAATTTATGAAGATGGAGTTGGGATTAGGGATATATTTATAGGTTGTCACGTTTTTATGACTCGTGTTAAGAAACTATGCCCCCGAAAGCGCACAGTGTCAAAAATTGCAATAATTTATAGTAAGACCGGATCGTTCACTGGAGGATGTGCGATAGAAGCAGGGTCCACGTCGTTTACTAAGATTTTCCACTCGGCTACTCGATTCAAGTTTTGCAATGATTTCTAACAACTACTTGACAGTAATTTAAACTAGACTATGGAAGCAATTAAAATTATTCTACAAAGCATATTAAATCTATTCTAAGAAAGCAATAAGAATTATGCTAAGAAAGCAGGTAAAGTTATTCTACGAAAGCGGATTTAAAAGGTGACAGAAGGGACAGGGAGAAAATAATAAAGATTGGACAAGGTTCAGATGAAACACAATTAAACTTCCATTTTAATTACACAGATCTTTGTTTGGGATAATCCGTTCAGTCAGCTAACTCTCATGCTTCCTACACCATGTTCCCTTTAACAGACAGGTACTTACAGCAAGGATTTACATGCCTTAAGACCTCAACCTCTAAGATACCACAGATTAATAACTGCCCCTGCCGAGGTATGTTATTCCTCCATGGTGGATAAGCAACACCTAACATATCATTAGTTGATATGCCAAGTACTCCTATCGTCCCCCTTGTCACACCCAAAGTCTAAATCTAATCCCGAACTAATCCATAACTTTTAAACCTTACAACCGGCGGCCAACCTCTAATTCTTCCGAGTGACCTCTATGAAAGCATTTTAAAGAAAGCGATAAAGAAAGCAGTAAAGAAAGCATTTAAAACCTATCACTCGGAAGTCTTAAAAGATCATCACATTCCGTTAGTATAAAAGAGCCCCTGGTCTTGGTGACCAGATGCAGATTTAGAACTTCCCAAATATCAGTAAGCCACAGGGCTTATAACATCTGGTTAGTTATGAGATACAAACATCAGTGGAACAGATCTATGAAGATCTATTCCGAATGTACTCACTCGAGACTCAATTTTAGGCTTTGGCGAGAGAAGATAGCAGTTGAAAGAATACTCAACCCTACCTTAGAAATTAACCAAGGCCTATATGTTGTTCCTCTAATATTAATTATCACATTTTATCCGAATCCAAGTGGACACTGATTTGATGCAACACTTAATAAAAGATTTCCAACACACAGTAATTTTGAGAAACAAATAGATATTTGAAAATCATTCCCTAAACAGGTACTAAACTCTCAATTTAAACACAGATTCTTTCAGTCTAGGTGAGACCTAATCGCTGACTCTGCTTCTAAGTTCTTAAAATCAACCCCCAGTAGAATATGAGTTAGTCATAACTGTCGAATTTATCCCTTACTCAGATCCGGATTTTATAAAGTGATTTTTGTGGAAATTTATTATGCAGCATCTGATTTAAAATCAAGACTTCTATGTCCAAGGAGAAGGATCTCCAAAATATTATAGACAACAATATCTACATAATAATATCATGCATACATGTATATGAGAAGTAAAATAAATACCCCAAAACATATGGTGGGGTTAGACAGAATTTGATACACAAAGATGAATTAGCCAGAGATACGAATAAAATGGCTAAAGAGAGTGCCAGAAATAATTGGGGTTATCCGGACGGCAAACATCTACTATCCGGGTCCCAAGTATTCCAGATGGAATGATTTTTAGACAGTGAAATGCCTTAAATGACAGTTGCCGCCGTCATCCTAGACTTCACTATCTATGAATCTGGATGAAAACCCACATGTTCTATTACTGTAATAATTATTAGATAACATTGGCATATATCATCTATCATTACTACAACTCTAGATTCAGGTTTGAAATTAAGATAAAGAAAAGAAAACTGTATCTAATTAGGTGTTGGCTGAGTGACTAATCGTTATCTCCATGAAGAGACCTTTTCGCCGTAGCTTCCACCAACCACTAATCAGACCATGCAAAATAACGAGTAATAATTAATATACAGAAGACGAGCTAATCGTTATCCCGGTGAAGGGGCCTTTTCGCCAACATTGATCTGTGATATTACTTATTACCCATTCATACACACAATAAACAGAAAAGATTAAATTAACAAAATATTTTTGGTATTGTCTGAGTGTTAATCACACAATGATTTAGACACTAAAAGGTTGAGATGTGTAATGGATAAAATTAGGTGTGATGGGCCTAGGCCCAATACACCCATGCAACTTACACAACTCAAGAAATAAAATGTTTTTAAGGTTTCAAAATAGAAGGAAGAAAGCAATTCGGTCTATTGGGCAAAATGCAAAAGAGACCGAATTGAGGATGCATGAGGTATGAAGTATTTTCCTCACCCAATTAATCATTGCAAGGAGATGGAATATCATCTAATTTGAATAGTCAAGCAATTCGGTCTAAACCGAATTGGACAATTCGAATTGATGAAGTCATTTCCTTACTCAAATTTGACTAAGGCATTTGCTTCAAAAATGAGGGTAATTCGAATTGCCAATTGAATTCGGTCTAAACCGAATTAGACAATTCGAATTAGTAAAACAAAGAAATAAACTAAGGCATGAGGGGATGGAATGCATACAGTATGGTGTACAAGGTCAATTTGATCTATGGAAGGAATTCGGTCTAAACCGAATTCGCACAGACCGAATTGCTTGTGCACCATGTGAGAACAATTTTTGCTATGCAATTCGGTCTCATGGGCAATTCGGTATAGACCGAATTGCCTAGATCGAATTGCATATAAATTTTCAGATAAGGCATTCAACAAATATTTTTGCCATGCAATTCCATTCTCATGGGCAATTCGGTTCGGTTTAGACCGAATTGCCTCAAATCGAATTGCATGTCTTTTCTCTCATAAAAGATATTTTAAACTCATAAGTGTAGGTTCGGTTTACATTGTGTGGTTCATGATGGATAAGATTTACCAAATCCTTCATTTCACATCAATGTCACCTCACAGCCACACTAATGAGTGTTTTAAGGAAAATAGGCATAGTAGGTTACGTGCCTAGCAGGTATTGGCATGAAACAAACCTTAATTCTACAAACAAGCAATCAAAAATCAAAGACTTAAACATCTAATAAAATAATAAGAACACAATGCATAAAAATAAGAACACCTACATTATCTAGGGCAACAATAAACTAACATAAAGAGGGTAAAACAGCAACCGAATAAACATAGAAATAAATTCTAACAACCCTAAAATCATCTAAAACCTAAGAACACTCATTTGAATCACTAAGGTGTAAGAACAAGCCACAAACCCACTAAACATGCATTTATTGAGAATGTAAGTCAACTAGGACATAATAAATGTAACCTAGTTGAAACAAACAAACATTCTAACATTTATTGCTAAGGAAAGCATTAAATAAATGCCAAACACTTGAAATAAAAACCCATTTCTGGATTTTTTCTTGTATTGACACTTGAAAGCAACAAATAACCCTAAAACCATCATTAGCTTGAAGGTAGGGTTCATTATAACTACAAAGCATTTAAAGTTTATGGTAATGGCTACACCAAGGGTAGTAACAAGCTTCTATGAAAGTAAACTGAGATTAAAAGCATTAAAACTACACTACAAGCATGAAAAATAAACTAACTAAACTACCTACCTAACCCTAAAGGGGTGGAGAACCTTCTGCTCCTTCTTTTTGTCTCCCAGCCAATGTCCAAGTGTAAGTGTTCGGATTTGGAATTTTTATTGTGTTGAGGAAAGTCAGCTTTTATACTTCTTCTCAGAACCCTAAACCCATCAGGGCCCATCCACAGTGCCATGCATTTCTCATGTGCTCAAAGCTGAAATTTCGAATAGGGTTCGGTCTCCTCAAGTAGTTCGGTTTAGACCGAATTGGTGACATGAGGTCTTTCTCCTTGATCTTGAGCATGAAATGTGGTGATTCGGTCTATGGGTAGACCGAATTGGCCTTGTCGAATTGAAGATGGCTCCTGCTTGGCTTCTTTATTTTGAGGCAATTCGATCTATGCACTCAATTCGGTCTAGACCGAATTGCATAATATCGAACTCCTTGTCTTCTTTTCTGCTCAGGATCTTCTTCTTTCCAAAGTGCAATTCGGTCTAGGGGTCAATTCGTTTTAGACCGAATTGCCACAGACCAAATTGGTTACTCTTTCCTTCTTCAACACTTCTCGTTTTCTTCTTCTCTTCAGCAATTCGGTCTAATGAGCAATTCGGTTTAGGTCGAATTGCGTATAGACCGAATTGATCTTCAACACTTAACCAAAAGTTCAGATTGTGGGATTTTCATTCTTTTTCCCATCTTTTTGATTTTTGTGGGCTATTTTATTCTTTTGCCCATCTTTTCATTCCTTTTTCTTTTATTTTTCCTTTCATGTTTTTGGATTTTTCTAACACAAATGCAAGTAAAATTGCATATTTTTGTGTCTTTCATTACCAGCTTATTATTTTTACAAACTTGCATCAATCTGTCGAATTCAACTGCTTTCTCATTAAAATAAGATGGGATTACAATCAAAATGTCCGTCTCAGACACGAAAATGGATTGGAAATAATGGACAATTTTGGCCATTATCAGTCCTCTATCCTTATTTTGTTATGCATATTTTATTGGTGGAGGCATATCACATGTATTGAGAGAGGATCATGGATGGGTGTTTGTGAGGATTTTGGCATGTCTGGATTATAGGATGGATGTTGGACTGAATTGTGTGGGGGACTTGCTTCTTTTGATTCACCATACTTGCTGAATACATGTTTGCACATTGATCTTATATCTTTTCCTATTACATGACATAGGACTTAGCACAATCATCCTATCTTATTCTTGATGAGCATTGCCTATCATATCCTCTGTTTATGACATAGGACTTAGAGAACCATGCGATAGGGCTTATAGGGCTTAGAGATCTGCTTAAGTATTAGGTTGACCTAGAGTTGCATCTTTAGTCATCCCACACTTTACCTATGACATAGGATTTAGTAAACGAGACCACGACCGCCACTCATTTGGCTCGGGACGCCACCACTTATAGTCACCCCGGGTCATCGCTGGCCGCCACCCAGGAGTCTCCAGCCGCCACAGCTCAGGCCGCCACCCCATCAGCTCAGGCCGCCACCCGGAGTCTCCAGCCGCCCTCCTCTTCGGGACAGGCCGCCCTTCACTCAGCCCGGGTTACCACCCATTTGACAGGGTTTGCTTCCTCATCGTCTCTTGGCATAGCCTTTCAAGTTTGAAACGTTTCCTTGCCCTCACCCTGTTTACTTCACTTAACCCCTTTGTTCAGTGGCTAATCCTTATAACTTTGTGATACAGGACGTCGCCCGATCTTCTCCTCTTCTAACAGCGAATCAGGCCGCCACTGCTAGCGTCCAGACCACTCCTCAGGCCGCCACTCTAGCATCTCCCATGACTCAGGTTCGTCTTGCTTCACATTCTTACTTAGGGTGGCCTTTGTTTGCGTCCCTTAACCCTGTGTTGTTTGCTTCGTGCAGCGTCCGCTTATTCGGGACTCTGATGATGAGACTATCAATTTCGACCACCGGGAGTCGGAACCTTTTCTACGGCCGTTTCATAGTACGAATGCGCACGCAGATGAGGCAAAAGGGTTTTTATCTTGCCGGTGCCCAATTACTAAGGCCGCATTCACGAGTGCCTTTGTATCCGAGACTACGGCTATTCGATCTCACCAGTGCGGCATTTCTGCTTCCAAGTCAAAAGCCAAAGTCCCTAGGACTGAGATTGATGATGATTGCAATTTAGGCAAGTACATTTCATGGGTGCATCGGATGAGTGGACGCGCCTCCGAGTGGGATCAGTGGGGGATTGATGAGGCTATCACTCTGTCGACCAAGCCGGTGGTGTTAGATCATCGCTTGATCTACTATCTCATGGGGTTTTGGAACTCCACAGTCAATGCCTTTCAACTCCCTTGTGGCTTCGTTGGTCCTACCCTCCTTGATGTCGCGATGATCACGGGACTTCGCGTGGACGGAGCTGAGTTGACACAGTCGAGCGTTGAGGACTCTGTACTTGGTGCGGCCATTTGTCCTCCAGGCAAATTGGCCAGACGATACGCAACCTATATTGACCATAATATGACGACTGGGGCCTCTCGATCCACACGGGACGAGCATGTGGCATTTTTTTACTGTGGTTCAGTCGATATATCATTTGCTCCAGTGCTCGTACTGTTTTACGCACTACCTTGCCCCTCGTCCTAGCTATCATGAGTCCTTCTTCTCGGGCTACAGGCTCATATTTCCTTGGCACCCTATTCAGTGGTATGGCCAAGGTTTCTGACATGTTGGGTGATGGGCGAGATCCTGCTACTACTGCCTCCGGACCGTTCTGGTTTCTACAGTTATGGATTCAGTTGTATTTTCCTCAGCTGTTTACCGGTGTATCTCGCCCTGGCCCGAGGGATGTTTCGAAGGGTTTTCCGCTAGGCAGGTGGTTGGCCGCTGGTTCCGTGAGGATTCGCCGTGATGGCCTTTTGAGACGGGATAGTCTGGGGATTATCCGCTGGTTCTATCATCATCGGCCATCTTATCACGACTTGTATGTGTATGCACCCATTGGATGGTTGCTTTCTACTCTTGTATGCAAGCCGATCAGCCTCGCGGCATCCATGAGGAGGCTACTTGGAACATTAGCATGAAGCCATACATGCTTTTGAGTGGGGTGCAAAGGAATGATCCTTTTAATCGATTCATAGCTCAGCCGTATTGTCCTCAGTTGCTTGCTCGTCAGTTCGGCTGCCATCTTGGACTTCCTCGTAGAGTGAGGTGGCCGGTTCGTTTTACCAGACGTGAGAGCATGACAGAGGCGGGTATTAGGGCTGTGGTGGCTTTTTCATCCCGTTTGACACATTCCAGCTATTTGCCTTTTACTCCGACGGGGTCACTTGTTGCCGGTTTTATGGCGTGGTGGACGCCATATATCACCTCCGTTTTGCCGTCATATGATGATCTTACATTTTGTTTCGGAGGTCCGTATCGTTGTCCAGCCTCTTTGCAGCGATCCCGTACTCGTGGTGCTGCCCTGTCGGCTCAGACCTCCACATCTCGCGGTGTTGCTCGAAAGTCTAAGTCTGTTGCAACTTCTTCATCTCGTAAACGCCGAAGAGGTATGTCGAATACCTACTATGTCAATATGATACTGTATGCATTGCCTTGGTCCTTTGATGTTGTTTTCTTTTCTTCAGTTGACGATGAAACAAGTGATGAGGATGCTCCAGTTGACGATGAGCAGTCCAGCTCTGACGAGGAGCGGTCGGGCTCCGGTGATTAGGAGTCTTGCCCTAATGAGGAGGAGGAGGGCTCCGCGGGTGACGCTGGCACCAGTGATGATGATGATCACCAAGTAGAGGATGAGCCTATAGATTCCCATAATGATGATAGACGTGCGGAGACTGTGGATGATGAGGACAGCGTTGATCATGGTCAGGCAGATGATCCTATTACTGATATTATTTTGGCCGTCGATTCTCGATACTCGTCTTCTCTTGGTAGACCTTCCGACGATCCTTCCGAGTCTATGGAAGTGTTGTTAGCTCGCGCTAACTATATCATCCTCCATGGTGATGATCCCAAGTATCAGACGAATGCGACGGTGACCGGCGTTGACGACTCCTTGCCTACTACCGCTGCCCAGGTATGCTTCGTCACTTTTGGATTTTTTATTCGTATTACTCTTAGTACTGTAATAACATCCTTCTTGACTGCTCAGGTGGACCTACGCTCCTCTTGGTCCGATGACCATTCTCCTGCGGTTGGCTCAGCTGACCATGAGTTGGTCTCACAGGTATTTCTTGGTTATGGCCTCTTTCTTTTCCTGTTATTTTGTTTAAGTAAAGTGTTCTAAGGGTAACTGTCTTTCAGATCCCTGCGGATCATATAGATGACCTTTCTTCTTCACAGACCGCGGGTCGTGCTCCAACGACTAGTCAGACTGGCCCCTCGGTGACCTCTCAGGTATTCCTTAATTGCACCCTCATTTTCTCTTTTTCTTCTCAAGGGCATGTTCTAATAGCTTTCCTCTTTAGATTTCCATGGATCAGGCGGACCACTCTATGGCTGATGCTCCTGCTACTTCGGCTGATTTGGTCACGCCACCTCCTCAGGTATGCTTCATTTCGTCTCTTGTAACTGTAAGATTGCTTTGGCATATACTAATGTAAAGCCGTCCTCAGGTACCCACGGCTCCTCTCTCGGTTCCGGCGACCTCTTTATCTTTAGGTCCTCAGGCATCTAGCCCCATTGATGGAGTTATCATTTCGTCATGTGAGGCGTTTGACCGCCTTCTGTCCACCCATACCGATCTACTCTCTACCGAGGTGGTTTCTAGTCTGGATCGCCTACTGGACGATGTTACTGCAGTTCCCGTATTCACTGAGGATGTTGACTTCCTTGACTTTTCAGAGCTCATCTCTGATTTATCTATCGCCTATCCTGCTTTTAGTAGCTCTGCGGATCAGTCTGCCCATGATCTGACGCTGCTTGATGATCTCGAGGCGCGATACCGTGATGTTTGTTCTCAGATAGAGGCCATTCACCCCCAGCGCGAGCAGTTGTCTGCTCATCGCGGAGTTAGAGAGAGTCGCAGATCCCATCTTGAGGATGTTATTACGTGGGTAGAGCACGATATTGAGGAGGTAGAGCGTATCATTTTGGAGAGGAGGGGCACCATCTAGGGGGCCAAGGAGGAGCTCGCTACATTGGAGCCTGCCTTAGCTGACATTTCCTCCCGAGCTGCTGAGTTGGAGACTACCTATGGTCCTTTAGCCGCAGATGAGTGTGATTTATCGGCTAAGTTATCGGGAGTTCGGGCTCGTCGGCTTCGGTTATCCATTCGTGCTCGTGCTTCGGCGGCTGCACTTCATCGCCTGACGGATATTTTTGGGCGTACTCGTGATCGGTGGGCCCTCATGCGTCGGTGCATATTGGGTGATGGGCCGCAGCCTCTCCCTTAGTTTCTAGCACTGCTTCACTTTTCAGTATGCTTTTTGGGTCAGCCCATCGGCCTTGTGGTGGGTAACTCTTGTTTTTAGGATACTATTGCTACTTTTTGGCCGAGCTTGTGATTGGCCACTTTTGATGCACTTATGTTATTTACTCAGATTCCCAGACTGATGGATAGAACACTCTGAGATATTTTGCATTTATACTCAGTTTATGTTCTTGGCCATCGATGTCCATCAGCTTATATGCACCATTAAGTAGTCTCTATGTGACAATGAATGGTCCTTCCCAATTTGGAGACCATTTGCCTGTTTCATTATCGCGCACCCCCGAGGATAGTATCACCTTCCATACTAGGTCCCCCTCGCTAAAGGTTTTGCATCGAACCCTCTTGTCATAATGTCTTGCCATCCTCATCTTTTAGCTACGGATATTTTCCAGTGCCGTAAGCTTGTCGCCATCTGCTGTCTCCAACTCTTGCAACATGACCTCTTCATACTTAGTTAAGTCTAAGTGATGCTGCTGGGCCACTGTTAGAGAAGGGACTGTGATCTCTAAAGGTAGAACGGCGTCGTGACCATATGTTAGGTAGTATGGTGTGAAGCCAGTGGCTACAGATTTAGAGTTTCTGTAAGCCCATAGGACCTCTGACAAAGCCTCATGCCATTTCCTTGGTTTCTCACCTACTGCCTTCTTGATCATACCTATCAAGATCTTATTGGTGGCCTCAGCTTGACCGTTTGCTTGGGGGTAGTATGGAGTGGAATGATATATGTGAATCCCGAATTGTTTAGCAAAAGCTAAAAACTTCTCACCAGTGAACACAGTGCCTTGATCAGCGGTGATTGTTTGGGGGATTCCAAATCGATGTATGAGCTCAGTCACGAACTTAATTACATCGTTTTGGTCAATCTTCCTCATTGGCCACGCTTCTACCCATTTGGTGAAGTAATTAGTGGCCACTTGTATGAATGCGTGATTCTTAGAGGATGCAGTCTTCCATGATGGTTGGCCAGAAGTACCCATGGCGACGAATACTCCATCTCATGCTAGGCCCTGCCCGATGGGAGCCACATATCCCCTCGTGGTCTTCTCCCATTACCAGCTTAGCTTCTTCGGGTCCTACACACTTGAGCAGCAATCCATCGACCGCCCTTCGGAATAATTCGCCATTTATCAATGTGTATCGCAAAGCTTTGATTTTTAGCGAGTTGTCTCCTCCAGATGATGGGTTCTCGAGGTATCGTGTGATTCCAGTCCTCCAATCATCATTTGAATGTTGGGGTTGGACTCCTTGTTGGTCTTCAGATTCTTTTGTGATGGCGGTTATGCATAGTGCCCCCCTAGGGCGACCAGCCTGCCAACCTGAAGCAAGTTGAGCAGCTTCGTTAGCCTCTTGATTTTGACTTCTAGGTACGTGGGTGATGGTAGCGTCTGAAAATTTGCCCAATAGTTCTAATGATGTCTCATAGTATTTAATTAGCCTTGGACTCTTGCATTCATATTCTCCTGTTAGTTGCTTCAGGATGACTTCGGAGTCTCCAAAAATTGTAATGGATTTAGCACCCTTGAGCAGCGCTGTCTCTAGGCCAAATATTAAAGCCTCATACTCCACTTGATTGTTGGTGGTGCCCGGTTCCAGTTCTCGAGCAAGCTTCCAATGCTGTCCCAAAGGGCTAGTGATCGTAATACCGGCTCCCGAGCCGCTGCTTGCACACGATCCATCAAAGGTCAATTCCCAAGGTTCGAATCCTATAAAGGATGCCTCTCTAGGATCCTCCGGTATTGTTAATGAGAGATGTTGAGCTAGGAAATCAGCTAAAGCTTGTCCCTTTACAGCGTTCTGAGGGACGTGCACAAGAGTAAAGGGACTGATCTTCATAGCCTATTTAGCTTGGCGACCCTTCAATGCTGGCTTATGCAGAAGTGTCCTCACCAAGTCGAAGGGAGCTACCACTTGGACCGTCCTAGGCAGCATGTAATGTTCTAATTTACTGCAGGAGTATACTAAAGCGTAACATAATTTCTCTAGTGCAGTGTACCTCACCTCCGGCCCTTGTAGAGTCTTGCTGAGGTAGTAAATAGCCCTTTCCCTGTCGCTCTCATCATGTTGTGCAAGTAAGCACCCGATGGATCTTCGGAGGCTGACACATATAGCTTCAGAGGCACTCCGTGCCTTGGTGGCACTAGCACTGGAAGGTTGCCCAACGCCCTTTTTATTTCTTCAAAGGCCACTTGATGTTCAGCCGTCCATAGAAATGTTTCGTTCTTCCTTCCTTTAAGTAAGGTAGTGAACGCTTTCATATTTCCTGCAGCATTAGCAATGAATCTCCTTAAGAAATTAATTTTGCCGATCAGTGACTGTAACTCCTTGAGATTGGATGGTGCGCGGGCTTCCAAGATGGCCTTGGCCTTGTTGTGATCTACCTCAATGCCTCTCTCATGCACCAGGAAACCTAAGAAGTTCCCTGCTGCCACTCTGAAGGCACACTTAGCTGGATTGATTTTCAATCCATGTTGCCTCATTCGGATGAAGGCATCCTCCAGATAGGCTAAGTGCTGGCCAAATTCACACGATTTGACTACGATGTCATCAATGTAAACTTCAAGTGTGTGGCCAATTAGATCATGAAAAATCATGTTCATGGCCCTTTGGTACGTTGCCGCAGCATTCTTCAAGCCAAAAGGCATGACCATCCATTCGAAGATGCCGACAGGCCCCGGGCAACGAAAAGCAGTTTTGTGCACATCAGTTTCAGAAATAAAGATTTGGTTGTATCCAGAATAACCATCTATTAATGACAAAAATTTGTAGTCGGCGGCCGCATCAACAAGCATATCGGCCATGGCATTACATATTCATCCTTGGTGTCACCAAGTTTAAATTTCTAAAATCTATACAGACTCTTAATTGACCATTTTTCTTCACAACAGGTACAATATTTGCAAGCCACTCTACATAGCGACACGTTCTAATGTAACCTGCTCTAAGAAGCTTTTCAATCTCGGCCTTTATCTTTGGGATGGTGTCTGGATCAAAACGTCTAGGCGGCTGCTTGTGAGGCCTGAACTCGGGATGAGTTGGCAGCTTGTGCTCCACAAGTTCTCTTGAGAGTCCTGGCATGTCTGTGTACTGCCACGCAAAACAATCTTTGTATTTCTGAATCAGCTCCACTAGTTGGTGCCGCTCCTCCTCGGGCAATGAAGCGCTTATCGTGGTGAGTTTCGGTTCTGTATCCGTTCCGAGGTTGATGTCCACAAGTGGTTCCTTGGCTTCCGGACTAGGCAGTGTCCACTTCACAGGAGATGGCCACTCAAATGGCCTTCCGTCAGTCAGGTTTTTGGACTTGTCTTCGGCACCCATCATCATCTCAGTGGTGATGAGCCGCTGCAGCAAGTCCTTATAGATGTCTTGGCTACTCGTCATGTGGAGCCTCAGGACTCATGTCGACTGTCTACCAGATGTAGCTTGAAGCCGCTGGAAGTAAAGTTGATGGATTCAAGGTCAAAGTCCACACCAATCAAGGTCGACGCAGGCTGGATATCTTCCAAGTAAAAGACTCCCTTATCGTTGTTGCGGTCATGTCCTATGAAAAGTTGGGGATCTGCTTTCACCAGATCCACTTGATCGTCATTCCAGATAAGCAACTGCTGGTGTAAGGTGGATGGCACACATTGTGCCATGTGAATCCAATCGCGTCCCAGTAATGCCGAGTAGCAAGTTCTCGACTTTACCACAAAGAACGCTACTTTGATCATTTTAGATCCCACAGTGACATCCGCTGTTATGAATCCTGCGGGTTGAGTGGCTTCTCCCACAAAGCTGCACATCCTGACCCTGGTGGGGATGAGATCCTTCTCACTCTTACCGATCTTCCTCAAAGTGGACATTGGCATCACATTTGCCGCTGCCCCATTGTCAACGAACACCCAATTCACGGGACGCCCGTCAATATGGGCTTTGATATACAAAGGTTTCAATTGCCTTGTCTGGGATGCTTCCGGTTTGGCAAACTGTGGAAACACAAGTGGCCCTTGAGCGGACTGGCCACCTAACTCCTCGAGGAGGCTCCTGGTCGGGTGGGAGAGTTCTGTTATCATTTCATCCATCTCCTCAAAGAGTCTAGCAAATGATGGTTCCTCTTCATCCCACACTTCGGATTCCACATCGCTGACTTCCTTATCTGCAGTCAGCCCCACCACTTGCATAGGTACGGTAGGATCAGGATCTGGTATCTCCTCTTCTTGTCCATACTCATAGCCTGCTTCCATCAGTTCACCTTCTAAGTCCACTCAGAAAGCATCATCCAAGTTAGTGTTTTCTCCCTCCAAGTTGATCTCCGCATCGAGCTCCATAACATCTAATATGTCAAGATCTTCGGTCGTGATGCCTATAGCATTTATGCCGACTTTAGGCTTCTCTTGGTTAGCCTCCATGGCAGCTTCCACATCTTTGGAAGTGACCGCACCGAAGTGTACATGCGCAACCTCATTCACTGGTTGGATCTCAAGCTGCACTTCTGTGTTTCCATCAAGAGTTCTGCAATAATTCATGAACCCCTCGTAGCTGTCTGGTTCACTTCCCAATTCACCGGCCTGATGGGCCGCCATGTAAGCAAAGAACCTGGTGAGAACCTTCATCATAGCTATTTCCCTGGCTGTCCCTGGATCACCGATGCGATTAAACCTTTCCATGAATTTATCCGCCCAGGATTCACTTGCGTTTTTTCCTTTACTTGATTCGGCCACGACAACCGCTTTGCCTTTGTCTCTGGAGGTCGAAGGCTGATTCCTTATCCGAACAGGCCTAGGCTCCGCGGCCTTAGGTTGAGGCGCTGGATGGCGTCACTCTGCCCATTGCAGTCTTTCCTGAACTGGCCTCCTGATGGGAGGTGATGATGGATGTGTCCTTCGGGAAGGAGGTGATGGAGGATGCGGCCTTCTGGAGGGAGGTGATGGTGGATGTGGCCTCCTCAAGGCCTCACTTGAATTTCCCCTATAATCTCTAAGCCGCTCATGCACCGGATTTCGAGGTTGTATGGGGGAATTATGCTTCCTGTACAAAGGTCTCCCATCCGGATGCTGCAGTCTCTCATGGATAGGCCTCCGCTGCTCGGAGGTTTCCCCTTGAGATCTGAAGTAAGTTGGTTGTATTGGTTTCCGAGGCTTGGAAGATTCCAACTTATGAATCTGGGCTTCCCATTGCCGCATCTCTTCGGCATATCTTCTCTGAGCCCGTCTATACTGACTCCTGGTCATAGGTCGCGGTTCGTTTTGAGTAACCTTGCTTCCTGCTTAGTTCTTCATCCATCCATCAGTTTCAACAGGGTGTTCCGGACACCTCATTAAAATAGGCACTACCTCTACTTGTTGCCTGTAATCCCGAGTTGCAGGTTGGTGCTTCCCGTTGTCATGGATCTCCATTGCTGGTTTTGGGATTTCAATCTTCAATGGAGGGTTCTTCCTCGTCAGGTGTTCCTTTTCTTCAGCCTTTGGGACTTTCTCAAAGTCCTCTTTAGACATGTTTTTGAACCTGTGCTGTTTGCTATATAGCTTCTTTTCTCTCTTCTTTGTCTCAGTGTCAGATTCATCCGGTAACAAATCATCATCCTGTTCATTGATTTCAAGACGTTCCCTTCTTGATCCACCCGGCTACTGGAGCCGCCATCATCTGGGTTTGGAACGAACCCAGAAGCACCAACGTGAAGCTGTGGGAACGGATTTATATCCACTTTCATACCTGCAATTTTTAAGCGTCACTCTTTAATTTTATTCTGTATGGCAATTCTAAAGCTCCGACATTTAGTACTGCTATGAGTGTATGAGTTATGCCACTTACAAAATGATCGGCCCCGAATATCTTCGGCCGCTGGTAACTTCTGCCCCTCCGGCAGCTTAATCACGCCATTTTTGAGTAAGGCATCGAACACTTGGTCTGCCTTGCTCATATCAAAGAGGTCCTCCTCATGCTTATATTTGGCCTCCTTTTGTTTTGGCAGTTTGAGGGCCGCACAGGTATGTGGCTTGGTCGTCTGGACTAGTTCCGCAAAAGCCACTTCCACTGGTTCGTCCTCTTCGTCGCTGAATCTCACCTCCTCGAAGTGAACTCGACGTGTAGGACGCCTCCCTTCCTGTTCCTCCAGGAAATTCTCCAAGCGGGCCGCTCTCTCGGCCAGCTGGGCAAGATCAGTCGCGTCCTGCACAATTAAATGCTCTTTTAGTCTTGGCAACATATTAGCCACTGCAATTTTGGCTATTTCCCTTTCCGGGATTGCTATGGAACATCGGCCTTTTAGCCGTTGTAATCTACTAATAAAAGCACTTGCCACTTCATCGGCATATTGCTTAGCATTAGTAAGGTCTGCAAGGCTTACCTGAGATAGTGGAGTGTAGAACCTATCATGGAATGCACGCTTGACGTCAGCCCAATTCTGAATCGAGTTAGGCCGCAAGGAGGCAAACCATGCGAAAGCAGGTCCGGTGAGGGATGAGCTGAACAATCTTAGTTTCAGCCAATCATTGGCCGCTGCTTCCCCACACTGAGCAGTGAACCTTCCGACATGCTCCACTGTAGACTTGCCATCATCTCCTGAAAAAGAGGTGAACTCCGGCATCTTGAAACCCCTTGGATAAGGCTGCATGGTGTGTACCAAGTCAGGATACAGTTTCCGGTACGTGGGTCGCTCCATCGGCTTAAGCTGAATCCCAAAGTGCTGCTGCATCATATCTGCGAGCAACTCCGGTGACATTACTGGTGCCTGCGTAGGAGGCATGGCCGTAACAGGAGGAACGGTAGCCTGAGCAGGTGCTGTGGGCACTCCACATGGTTGTGGTGCCTGGGTGGGAATGGCGGCTGAAGGCATAGGAGCCGCCATCACTCCACCTGGTAGTGCCTGCCCCCCTAGGGTTGGTGGCATCCACCCAGGATTTAGAGACGTCGCCACATAAGGTGTGGTTGGGATGTTCGGCACATGAGGTGTCGCATGTCGTGGCGCCATGCTAGATCCGGCCGCCATGCAGCCTGGTGTAGCGCTGGTTGCCATCAAAGGGCTTGATGGAGCATAAACCAGCACGGGAGGTACCGCCTAACTCAAATACGGCATGCTGGGTGCCGCTGGAGCAAAGGTATAAGCAGTCTGGTACGAGTGTGGAAACATACTAGCCACGCTTCCGGAGTCCTGGAGTGGCGGCTGGCCAGGTGTGTTTCCCCACATTCACTGTTGTCCTCCTGACGGTCCCGGGTATGGAGTGCTTGGTGGCATAGTAGTACCGTGTGCAGGGATGCCTCCATCGCGCAAGGAACCACATATTAGGTCAGTTTGATCAGCCATGGCAGGCCGCAGAACGTCCATCATCTACCTTGTGAGTAAAGGCATGAATTCAGCCATCGATTCAGTCATCGATAGCCGCATTTGTTCAGACATAGTAGGAATCAGCATTATCACTAGTTGCGGTTGGGCTGTAACACCCCGGTTTTTGGTCACCCAGGTCGGGATGTCACCGCCACATCTCTCTAGTAAGACACGGTTTCTCCGAGCTTACTAAAGAGATGCAAGGCTGGGTATTGCAGTATTTAAAAACATTTAAAGCATTCAAAATAGCCCATACAATATAATTCGAAAACAATAATAGCATAGCGCAGCGGAAATATTTAGTTTAGTACAGTATCGCAGCGGAAAATATAAAAAGGGCCGACATGGCCAAAACACGGGTTAAACAGGCCCGTTCATAATATAGTCTAAGTGCGAAATTTAAAAGCAAAATAACAATCCCCAAAATCCCATGCATGGTTCGTGCTCACACATGCTCATTCCACATATTCTGTAAGGAAAGGAATAAAAATGGTTTTGGTCAGCAAAATTGCTGAGTAAGTTAACACATGCATGATCGTAGGGTTTAAAAGCCATAAATTTAGTAATTTAACCAAAGCATGATAATAACATAATATTTAGTTTCATCTAATCCATATCCAATAGCATAATTTATCTCAGACTCTATTTAATAACACATATCACATGGTTCAAGATAATAGCCATAATTTAAATAAAGCATTTAAATAATTTAATTGGACAACAACATAGTTTAATCTAATTTAATTTAATTTAGAATCCCCATTACATTCCCGATTTGGTATTTCAAAGTTTCACGATAGCATCGCGATGTCAACAAGTTTAGCCGGTAGCCCGGCGGCCGAAACCGTATCAGCCATACCCAGTACCACTCCGGAGCCTCGGAAAACCCATACGGATATTCACGAGAGTGTAGGCTCTATATTTCGCCGTTTAGGCAATCCATATCTCAAGTTTAGCGCGCGGGGTCACCATCGTCCATTAAGGCACGAAGTGAATCGTTAGGGGGCACCCTGCAGAGCACTCACCCCTAATTTTAATTTATCAAGTTTGTAAGGGGATTTAGTTTTTAAAATCTGCCTTCCATTGTATTAATTTAGAAATAATATCTCAATTCGTTTCAACCCTAAAGGTTAATTCCATGTTTCAACAAGATTTCAAGATTTCGTCTCGGTAAATCACAGTTTACTCCAAAATTCGTCTAAAATCAGATTTAATTCCAAAAATTCCAAAATTTCATATCTGACTCAGAAACATCAAGATCTACAACTTTCGTGTTTTAACTTTTTCAATCCGAGATACCTAAGTAGGTCAAAATTACCAATTTTCGCATAAGAAGAATTCTGTCCGAGTTTAATATGTCACAGTTTAAAGATTTTAAATTCTACCATATCAATTCAACTCCAAATTTAATGAAATTTGACAGGGATCATCTTAAGACATTTATCTACAACTTTCATGTTCGGCCAAAGATCTAAAACAGCCTAGATCCTATGTCAAAAACGTGATCAAGATCATTCCTAAGTTCTGTCCAAGATTTCGAGATCTAGATTCAAACAGTTCGGTTTCAACGGGTTTTCACATATCAAATCAACTCCAAAAATTCCCAAATTTTTACAGTAGCTAGGTCTAAGTCTTAGGAACGTTTTTCATGTTTTAGGTTTTTCCGTTTGAGTTCGTTTTAAGGGTCGGAAAAATTCAACAAATCTGTTGCGCCGGTAGAAAGTAATAGTTGACAGAATTTCGGTTTCATGTTAATCTTTTAGTTTTGAATGTTTTAATTCATCCCAAAACCATGTAGGCGTTAACTTACAGTGTCTATGAACGTCGGGGATGTCTAGTTCGGAGGCGTGGCTTCCAGATCACCGTTTCTCCTCTCCGTTCGTCGGGTTCTACGATCTAGATTCGATACGGGGTGTAGAAAGAGAAGAACCGAAGTTAGAATCCGTTTTCGGATTGAAACGTGAAAAGATTTATCGGACTAGAGCTTACCACAAAGTTTGGAGACCTTGGATTTTCGTCCAAAGCTGCTGCCTCCGTTTGGTGCTTTCCGTCGACTCCGAATTTAGGGTTTCGAACGTATAGAAGATTGTAGGGTTTTGTAAACTTGTTTGGGGCTCCCAAGGGGCTTATTTATAGAATTCTCAATCCCTAGGGCGTCCACAACCGACCCAAAGGTCTTGAGTCGAGAGATGTTCAACCGAAAGTCGAAAAATCCGCGTTCGGCCGAGAGATTCACGCAACGGGCGAATCTGTCAAGTGGCGCGGTCGTGGCGCGCTAATCCCCCTTCACCGCGCGGCCACCGCGCGACTCTCGCCTGGACTTCGGTCCGGGCGGGTCGTGCGATCCGTCGTGCTTTTCCGCCTCTCTTTCGGGTTTCTATCCCTCTATGCTCCCGAATTCCGATTTCCGGGGTATCTTCGGGTCTCTACTTCCTTTCTAAATTTTCACTCGGGTTCAATTGGATGTTTTGGACTCGAATACTCGAGTTCATTAGTGTCGGGTTTTGGTGTACAATTTATTTACCTTTAATAATTCTTCTTATCTAATTAAATTCCTTTTTGAGTTAAAATCCCATTTCTCATTTCCTTATCTTTATTTATTTATTTATTTTTGGTATTTATTTTATTTATTATTTATTTATTTAATTATTGTTTTATTTTATGATGGAAAATTCACGGGTATTACATGGGCGATGTTCGCCGTTTCACCGGCGTCCTCTTCCGTTTGCTTGATCGTCTAATCTTGCAGGGAAATATCTTCAAACTTCTTTGTCAAGTCAACAAAAACTTTTCCAGATCGAAGACGCATACACAACTCGAAGCGGATATGGTCTCAAATCGGGTCCCACTGGGCGTGCCAATTTGTTAACGGTGAAAATTTGGGAGAAAGGATCTCTCTTTTTTTATGAACTCGGGGGAAAGATTACAAGAGAAATAGTAAACAAATTACAGGAATTAAAGGAAAAACAGTAAAGGAATTGAAGAACAAAAAGCAGTAAAATGCAGGAAAAGCTGTGAAATAAGTAAAAAGCTCTCTGAGGAGTATTGGAGGTATTCTTGCCTCTGGTGCCACACTGCGTTTATATAGTGGTGGGAACTCTCAAGCCATGAACGCTTCGCCTGATTTGTCTTGATTCGTTTTTAGGTGGCGCCTCGCCTTGATTTATTTCCTTTAGATGGTGCCTCGTTGATATGTTTCCTTAAATGACGGCTCCATCCTGATCTTGTGTGAAGCTCCTCACCTTGAAGATGCGTCCTCTCTTCCGGACATATCTTCACAGACTGGGCCTTGAAGATGCGTCCTCTCTTCCGGATATATCTTCACTGGATCTTGAAGATGCGTCCTCTCTTCCGGATATATCTTCACAGACTGGGCCTTGAAGATGCGTCCTCTCTTCCGGATATATCTTCTGGGCCTTGAAGATGCATCCTCTCTTCTGGATATATCTTCACAGACTGGGATGCGTCCTCTCTTCCGGGTATGTCTTCACGGACTGGGCCGGGCAATTTAGACATCGGATGGGCCTTAACATACTTTCCATTGGGCAATTTGGATGGGCCTTAACATACTTTCCATTAGGCAATTTAGACAAGTGATTCTATTGGGCCTTAACATATTTTTTGTTGGGTTAACAGGCAGAAATCCTAAAATTATTAATGCAAACACGATCAAAAGAATAATTCCAATATAGAGGATGAACCTAGTGCTCACAAGGACCTTGCTACCGCTTTGAAATGACAGAAACACTGTCTGAGATAATTTAGCTTCACGGAGAACACGATGAATGGTAAATGCGGCAGGCTCGAAACTAATTTAAAAATAGCAATCTTATATGCATTCAACTCTACGCATTATAAGGATCATGAATCTATGCTTGAAATTTGAAAACCATACTGGAGCTCCCTGTAGCAAAACTTGGCTGGATTTTACTCTTTCTTGATCAGAATTTTGGCCAAAATACGTTTCTTCACCAAAATTTGACGAACCTGTTGGCCCAAGAAGTTACAGGCCAAATAAAATGGCCCAATACACTTTGAAAGAGGCTCGGTCGAGAGTCAGCATAATTATTGATCATTGGAGGACGGCAGTTAAGGAGTCGAAGGACGTGATACTAGCTGCTAATACGGCTTCATGACTATATATACTCAAGTTAGGGGACTACACAAGACACCTAAAATCCACTCTTCAAAGAGCCCTGTTTGTTTTTATTTTTCTTTCGTAACATTTTACAGCTTTCTTTTATTGTTTTCTGTAATTTTATTCTTTACGACTTTCATTCAATTAATGTAATCTTTCAGTTCATTTAATACAAGCAATTCCTTTCCAGTTCTTCAATTTTTAATTTCGTTAGCCACCATTTCAATTTCATTCTCCCCCATTCCATCGTCGATAGGATCTACATCTCAAACAAATTTTTCGATTAAACAAATTGACACACCCAATGGGATTCGAGTGGAAACCATATCCACTTAAAGTTTTATGCGTCTCCGATCTAGCAGAATAGTGAATGACCTAAATCAAAAGTTTGAAGAAATGCCCTTGCAAGAGAAGACACCAGTTAGAACACCCGCCGAGGACGCCGTTGATGCGGCGAGCAGCTCTCAACTGCAATAGGGCATTACACAAACCCCTACAGTCTCCGAACAGATGTGGCTATTGATAACAGAGTCGATGGCCGAGTTCATGCCTCTACTTACAAAGCACCTTATTAATGTATTGCAGCCTGCAATGGCCGATGTAATTGACAAAGTATGCAGTTCCATGCATCTTCAGCGAGATGGAATTGCTACTATGAACAGCGCAACTGCGATGTCCAATCTCCCATGGCCTGCAGGGCCATCTAGTGACGAGCGGAGGACTTGGGGAGCGTCAACTTGCCAGCAGCCATTATCAGAATTTGTTGGTTTGGCCAATCCATTTCCGTTGCCTTACCACATAATACCCACATATGCACAAGCATAACCGAGCGTGCAGAATTTCACGATTGTTGTCCTTGATAGGCAAAGAGTCACCATAGTAGTGGCAAATATGCTTCCAAAATTAAAGTAATTTTGCAGGACTTTATTGACCTTGCCCAGCTGGCTGAAAGGGCGGCCCACTTCAAAACTTTCCATTATGAACAAGATGAGAAACGTCGACCTAAATAAGGGACTCATTTAAGGGATGTGAAACCTGGTAAAATGAAGATGAAGGCGCCACTCTGGGCAATAAACAGGCGGCAGCTGGGTTAAGGGCGGCTCCACTCCAACTCGTGGCGGCCGGTGCTCTTATAATGAGAGGTGATGGTTTGAAGCGCAAGTCCGGGCAGCAGACAGACCAGGCGACGTCGGCTAGCAGGTGGCGGCTACGAAGAGATGCGTGGCTAGATGAGTGGCAGTAGAAAAAGGCTTGCGGCGGCCAAAGATACAGTGGCGACAAAGAAAAACCAAGATGACAGAGGAAGAACAGGTGGCAAAGAAAAAGTGGCGGCAGAGAGGCAGCGGTGACAAGCAGAGGCGGCCCGAGCTTCGGGTGGCAACCAGAGACAGAATGGCGGCTAGCCCGATTGAGAGCCGCAAACTGATGCAGCGATGGGCGGCAGAGCTATGGCGGCTGTGGGAGAGCTCCGGGCGCAGAATGAGGACATATGGGCAGCAGGCCGGGGTGGATACGGATGAGCTCCGGGCGGCGGATGAGGCTACGACATGAAGGAGCTACGAATAGATAGGCGGCAGCTAACGACAATCAAAGAGCTTCCGGCGGCAAAGAACTCCGGATGGTAGAGCTACAGTGGCAAGGACTAAGGTAACAGCAAGAATGAGAGGAAAAAGGAGAAGAAAAAAATAAGCAGTTTTTGTCCCCTTGCTCAACAATGCCGGTTTTTATAAAACCCAGACGGGCCGGGCCTATTTAGAACATGCATATTTGTCTTAGGCCTAATAAAACAAGTAGCGATGGGACCATCTGTTGGCCAAAGAAGTTACATGCCTAAATAAATTGGCCCAATCCACATTGAAAAAGGCCCGGTCCAGAGTTTGAATAATTATTTGATGATTGGAAGATGGAAGTTAAGGAGTCGAAGGACGTGATTCTAGCGGTTACTAGGGCTTCATGACATATATTCTGAAGTTAGGCGACTATGCAAGACACCTAAAATCCACTCTTCAAAGTGCCTTTTTTATTTTATTTTTCTTTCGTAACATTTTAAAGATTTCTTTTATCGCTCTCTAATATTTAATTCTTTATGACTTCCGTCCAATTCATGTAATCCTTCAGTTCATTTGGTAGAAGCAATTCCTTCATTTCTAGTTCTTCAATTTTTAATTTCGTTAGCCACCATTTGAGTTTCGTTTGTCTCCATTCCATCCTCGATGGATATATATTCCAAACAATTTTTACGATACAATAGTACCTTATATCAATTTCGACCAAAATCATCTATCGATTACAATCTTAACCTCGAATTTCAGTTTTGATTATGGTACAACAAAAGCAATTGATTTTAGAATCAAAACACAACATCAAATATCATGTTAATGGTTTAAAAATTTTGAAATTGAACTTGTTAGCAAATCAAGGAGCGAGTTGACGCCACCACCCACAGCAGTGGGCTGGCCGAGCCTGAAATGAGGGGTTGTCAGTGGGTGTCGGAGGTTCCTTATATGTGTTGGTGTGGATGGTAATCATTTCCAGTTGTTGTTATAGCTTCTTCCTAGAGCCCTCAAGATGTTCGACCAAATGTCCCTATGAAGAAATTATAGTTTTAGCTTCTTCCCGGTAGCCCTCGACATTGAGTAATGCCTAGTCATCGTCTACGTGGTACCGTCATTGTTATAAATATTAATCATGAGATTAATATTTATCATTAAACTCATGCCAGATCAACATAATGGGTGATTAAGGTCTGGCGGGATCAAATTGGAGACAATTAATAAACTTATGCCACCAAATTAGAAAACTCGATAATTAAGGCACCAAATCAAAAAAAATTGTTAAAGTTACGGCACCAAATTAATTTTTTTCCCTCTTTGATCAATGACTTTTTTCAAAAACAAAATTACCGGCACTATTTACACCTTTTTTGCATTAAATCCCAGCCATTCATTAATTATCTCCTCCTCTGTTGTTGCCTAACAGACTCTCTATGCAGATGTTGTAGTCCTGCAAGTGTTGAAACTACGCTATAATTACAAGAACATGTTACTGACAGTTTTATATGACAGTTAGTTGTTCATTCTGAGTTTGTTTGCCCGACTCCTCTGGATCTAATTTGACTTGCTGAGTCTGTATATTATATATAGGTCCTCTGCAATTAGGTTCAATTAATTGAGTTGTAATTTTCATTGAGAATTCTTGAGTCGGTTATTTTGCTTTCTTGATCTCATATTTTTCAGTCTTCTGAGAGTTCTATAGTTTTCTTCGAGTTTTTCTGTGAGTTTCTTTTCTCTGAGATTACATCTTGAAGAACATAGAAGACATCGAGCTTATACTGCTTCAATTGATACGTTCGAATTGAAGAACATACTTTATTCATTAAGCCATAAAGGTGTTCTTTGTGAAGAAACCTGCTTGAAGTCAAAAGCATCAAATCCATGGGTGACTACTATTCAAGATTCAAGTTAGAAAAGATCTACTGATAAGTTCACATAGAATTGAAGTGTTCTTCCTGAACCTGGAGTTATGGGGGAGTCCAAACTACAGGAGGTCTGCTAGATCAGGTTGTGTTCTAGAGTTTGATGTGTTAGTCTGTCGAATCTTGTTCTTTTGAGTCTTAGTTTTAGTTAGAGTGTCTGGATTGGTATCCCCCAGATGTAGGCCGAAGGCCGAACTGGGTCAACAAACCTTGTGTCTCTTTGTTTACCGTTTCTGCTGCACGACTCGCACACACTATCGTTAACACGTAGTTTAGATCACTGCTCAACAACCAAGTTAATTCAAGATTCGCCTATCTGGGACCTACATCCTCATATAGGTTGGCCATTGTCAGTGCTACCGTCTGACAACGTCATCGCACCTGACACATTACCTCTCCAGCTCAACACTATGGGTGTTGCAATTAAATATTTGTTCCGATATGTGAAATATACAATTATTTGATTATTTTGATTACGGGAAATGTAAAAGAAAGGCCCATCAGAATAAATACTCACAATACAAGACACATATACTAAAATACTCCCAATATACAACCCATACCCGAATTTTGATATACTTTTGATATTCAAATTAGTGAAAAGACTAAATAACCCCTCATCCAAAAAATACCCAAGCTTTGGGGAGAAGCGTAGAACTGACATTTCTACTTTATGTCCCATCGGCTCTCCCCGCAATGACTGAATCCGTCAGGTCATTGATGGCGCACGTCCTTCCACCACCTCCCTCACTTCTCCTCTCTTCTCCCGTGAAAATTGAAACCACCATCCCCCATTGCCAAAATGAAAACGACAAAGCAAACACCCCCCCCCCCCCGAGCTTGAAGAACGGGCGAAGGCAGTGCAAGAAGCGACGCTCCAACCTCCATTTTTTCGGAAAAAAGTTTTGGACATTGGTTTGGGTTTGAAGACTGAAAAAGACTCAATTTTTTGAGGTTCCAACATACCCAATCGAGGAGGAAGCTCGATTTTGTTCCCAAATTAAGGTATGCAATGCAATGGGCTTTGTGAAGTTATGGTTTACGAGTATGTGCTTACCATTTTTGTTGCTTTGGTTGAAAGATGGAATTTTAAATTTTTTAGAGTTGTGAAGAATCGGTTTTAGGGTTCATTTAGGGGTTTGAAATTTTTTATGATTTTCATACCCGTTTTGTGTTGATCGAAACCTAGAGATAATTTCGGATCGATTTAGGGTTATGCATAAACCGGGTGTTGGCTTACCCATTTGCTAGATGCGGTTCCGCGGTGTTTTGTTTATTGCCTTTTGTTCATTTGTGGGAATATTGTTATATCGCTTAAGCCGTATTTCTGTATTTGTGAAATTGTTACACCGGTATCATTTGTGCATAAAACGGGTATGATTTATGCATAGCATAAATAGGTGTGAAAACGGGTATGAATTGCTGATATGGTTTATCCTTTGCTACAATCGATCTTAGGTTCTGCAAAATGTTCTATTTGAATCTGGTCTAATGTTGCTTGAAAAAGTGTGGAGGTTCTTATATAATTTAGGGAATGTTGTTGAAGTGAAGATGCATTGTTGTTCAGCATGCTGTATACTTTGTATTTGCCAAACTGGATAGCAGTATATTACGATTTGAACACCGATAGGAGTTATGCATGACCCCTGTATGATTTTTTGTTGGCAGAATTATAAGAGATGCCTCCGAAAGGTAACAGGAAGAAGAAGCATTAGCAGAATTATAAGAGATGCTGCCGAAAGGTAACAGGAAGAAGAAGTCAAACCAAGAGGAAGCCGGGAAGGCTACTATCACTACCCGGTATACAATCACAGTCCTTCAAGATGCATTGAATTCAATTGAGGGGACGATCACGAAAGCACGGTGGGAAGTAATAAGATCCACTCCATTCGACCATTTCGCCAAGCTGCAGGGTGTGTACAACAGCAAGACATTGCTGCAGGCACTGGTGGAGCGCTTCAATGGCAATTTAAGTGCATTTGTTTTTTGAGAGGGATTTACCGTGCCCTTCGAGGCATGGGAATACTCGGTCGTGTTGGGGCTTCAGTACGAAGGGATGTACATTCACCCGAGGTGTGTGCCGGAGTCTGAGTTCAAGCAAAAGTATTTTCCAAAGGGTGGAGCTTTGAGAAGGTCTGCACCTCCTCCTCCTCCTCCTGCTCTTGCCCCTGCCCATCCTGCGCCCAGCCTTGATAATCCTGCCCCTCATGGGCCAACAACTGATACAGAGGATATTAATAGTGCCCTTCCTGATGTAAAAGATGATGCCCCTTCTGATACAATGGTACTCTTTGTGGTTGGTGGTTAGTATGAATTTTTTGGATGAATGGTATTTTGCTGTGAACAGTGTTTTCTGAGTATGAATGGTTGGTTGGTTGGTTGTTCGTATGGATGGACAACTGTACTGTTTATTATTGGTATTATGAATGATTTTGTTTAAATGGATTATGAATAGTATTTTAATGTCTACAAATCCTGAAAAACAATTTAATGTGAATAGTGTTGAATGTGGTTTGATTGCAAGAAATTGAAACCCCTATGAAGTGTTGAACAACAAATCAATGAGAATATAAATAAGATATTTTAATACCATTAAGGTCGAACACGAGCACATTATCTCGAAAGTTGTATGATGAACACTTCAACAATTGTATTAGTATCCAATGTGTGGAGAAGTAAGTGTTGAATTGAGGTATTCAATGACATGGGCAATTTGTTTCACTGAGCTGATCAGATGGATTTATGTTTTGGCAACCATAAAAGAATCAGAAATCAGTTATTTGCAACAAATAGGGTGCTTAAACACCCGAAGCATATGGTTCCAGAGAAAATTATTTATAGGTACCTATAACAGTACTGTATAAAAAGATATGTGGTATCACTAGAACGATTACGACGGTATGGCATTTTAAGGAAAGTGATACTCATATTTATTAAAGGGACTTGTCCACAAAATAGCAACGAGGATGAAAACATTTCAATTTGTAATGCTTTGCTACAATCGATATTGGGTTCTGCAAATTGTTCGATTTGATTCCGGTTTAAACTTGCTCGAAACGTAGAGAGTACTTGTTTATTTGTCTGCATCCTCTTCCCCACCTCGTCCCTCACCCTCCCCGAGTGTCTTGTTCATGGTTGGGGCGATGCCGCATATGATTTTGTAGTTGAATCAATGCGACGCCATAACGAGGAAGAGAAGGTGTATGTAGATGGTTGCACCTTTGGGGTGGTGGTAAGTATTAATAAATGCTTTTACATATTCAATAACGCTCTTATGATCCAGAACACCGATTTCTTACTGTTATGATACCCTTGTTCGTATGTCAGAAACATGTATCTCAAAGACGGTGTTTTTTGTTGGGATGGTTCTATGAGAGGTTCTCGTACATGGCCGCTCCACTGCTCGACCCGGTTATCCCCCGGTTTGTCAGATGGAAAGAAAATTACCGCAACCTTCAGGGTTGCTGCAAGGACCTTGGACAGTTGAGGGAACAGTGACCTTCCCGAAGTGAATAGTGCTGCCACTGCCCCTAAAGAGGAAAAAGATGATGCCCATTTTGCTCCCGTGTCAACAGGTGTTGCCACTGCCCCTCCATCTCATGATCCGAAGCTTGATGATCCGTCCCTTGGCAAGGTTGACTGAGTGATATTGGTTTTTGGGTTGATTGTTGGATTGTTAGTTGATTGCTGGATGAACAATGGTACTATTATGGTTACTGGTTGTGGATGGACAATAGTACTGTTTATGGTTGGTTATTAGTATTTGTCTTTTGCATAAATGGTATTTTGCTGTGGAATAATGTTTTCCAAGTTAGAGAAATGATAATTTTCTCTAATTCGATTATGAATGGTGTTTGTTTTATGGTTACTCGTTGTGATTGATATTTGATTTTGTCATGTGTGGTATTAATCTTAATGCGATTATGGAATTCCTCGATAAACTGTATTAATTTATGTAGATTATGTTAGAAATAAGTGATGTCAATAATCTTGAAAAATAATTTAATGTGAATAGTACATTTGCAATGTGGTTTGATTGCAAGAAGTGGAATACCCTATGAAGTGTTGAACTGCAACCATAAATATGGAGATTTTAATGTGATACAATTTAATGGGAATACCTTACGAAGTAAGTGTTGAACTATTACCATAAATAAGAATTTTTTAAACCGTTGACCATAAACACGAGCACATTCTCTCAAAGTAAGTGTTGAACTACACTTCACCACAAGTGTATTAGTATTCACTGTGTGGAGAAGTTAGTAAGTATTAAACTACAACCATATGGTTGAATGAGATATTCAATGACATGGGCAATGTGTTTCATTGACGTGTTCATAAAATTATATTTTGGCATCCACCAATTGGAATCAGAAACTAATAATTTGCAACAAATAGGGTGCTTAAACACCCGAAGCATACTGTGCTTGAGAAAATGTATTACGGGTAAGGATAACGGCATAGACGTTATTGCGTCTGGTATTATTATAACTGTGACACAGTTATAGCTTATACAGGGAAGTGATACTCATATTCTTTCAAAGAACTTCTCCCACAAAATAGCTACGAGGATCACAATATTTCATCAAATGCAGAGTGATATGACCTAATTGTGAGATCTATAATCAAGGTCCATTAAAATTTGTCACTTTCACACCTTCCATTGTATTCCACTTGTCATATACTCATACCAACCCATCAATTATGTGATAATTCAATTAGATCAACCAAAAGATACATGATGTGAATTAAATTGAGGACACAAATAGTCTTGGTTCCGTTCTATTGACATTCAAGTAGATTTTAATGTCAAGTGGACTTTTGTAATGTGGTTTTAATGTTGATTATGGGATATCATATGAAGTGTGTCTTAAACAATAACAATAACTAAGAAGATTTTAGACAATTGATATTGAACACAAGCACATTCTCTTAAAAGTAAGTATTGAACTTCACTTCACTCCAACTGCATCAGTTCAATGTCTGGAGAAGTTAGTTAGTGAATAAAATGTTTTCAATGTAAGGAGGACTATTGAAATATGGATTTAATGAGGTTTTCAATGTTGGGGCATTGTATTTCACTAAGGTGTTCATACAATTATGTTTGGGCATCCATAAAGGAATCAGAAACTAATAATTTGCAACAAATTGGGTGCTTAAACACCCGAAGCATATTGTGGTTGAGAAAATGTATTACAGGCAAGGATAACGGTATAGACGTTACTTCTGGTATTATCATAACTGGGACACGGTTATTGTAACACCCCCGTTTTCCCTAAAGGCTCAGCGGAAGCAAAGAGCGGGAACAAGGGGCCGGTGTTACCGCCACGTATCCCGGGCCGTCCGAAATACGTTAAGGCTAGCAAAAATATTCACGGAGAAGTCAGAGTTGAACATATATGCTGATCGTTAGACATATATCGTAATCTCTGAAAGGAAAAGCTTATAATACTAAAGCGTATAAAATAAGCTTTAAATTAAATTTTGGTATACCATCCAAAATAAATGGCGACACATTTAAAAGAGCTCGCCAATAATAATGATATGATAAGAGAATTCTTCCATTTAAAAAGGGGACAAATTCATATGTATTTTCAAAATAATAATATCCATCGTCGGGTGAAAGTAGTGAGGCGTAGAAAATTACAAAAGTGGGTAGACGCCCAAATATACGTCCTCAAATCAGAACAAAATATATGCCAAGTTAACTCCGATAAGGAGACTTAAAAAGTTATACACCCTTTTCTTAAATCCGAAAGCATTTAAAAATAACCCGATTCGTGCCCTGGTGACGTGAAATGGCTAATGGTCCTCTCAGATATCAAAACCTGAAAAGGGATAATAAAAGTGTAGAATCAGCGAAAACGATCGCTGAGTAAGTAGACCCTTACTCCCGGAGGAGGTTGGGGTTGTAGAAATAATTTAAAGACAACAGTTATGGTAAACGAGAATATTGTGTACATAATGCAATATTAATCATGAAAACCCGGGAACAGACAATATAACAATATGTGTTGCCGAAAACTAATATTTCAGCCTCCATGCCACTTGGAAGGGGCCCAAGAGTATGTGTTGTCCTCCCTCAAATCAGCTTTCCAGACTGCATTGCCACAAATGTGCCCCTGCCCTCATTAATTTCTGTCTGTCTCTCTCTGAAACCGTCCTCCCCTCCCCTATTTGCTCATTTTTTTGTCTCACCCCATACACCCTTCAGTACTTGTTTTTCCCCTTTCCCCTCTTACATCCGCCCTCTCTCCCTCACACCCTCTCTCCGGTGTGGCAGCTCCGGTAGGCAGCGCACGGAGGCGACGACGGAACGGTGAGCGGCTACAGGCGGCGGCCAGCAGCAAGGCTCGGCCTTCATCCTCTTCTCCTCTATTTTCTTCTTCTTCTTCTCCTTCTTCTTCTTTTTTTTTTTTCTGTTCTTCCTTCCCCCATCATTCTCGCCGGCGACGAGGGAGATGGCCGGCAGCGGATCCGGCGATGTAGGGAGAGGTGGTGCGGCGCGCTGCTTCAGGCGGCGGCGCCGGAGGGAGGAGGGTGGCGGTGCGGCAGTCGGCCCTCCTTCTTCATCTTCCATTTTCTCATCCTTCTCCTCCTATTATTTTTTTTTCTTTTTGTGTTTTCTTGTGGATCTTAATCTTGTTGATTTTGGAGAGGGGAATGGTGGCTGTTTTGGTGTTGTTGAAATGGTGGTTTTGTTTTGAAACTTGGAGGAAGAAGAAACGAGATGGGAGGGCGCGGATGGTCGGAGGAGGTAGGGAGTAGGTGTTTTCGGGATTCCCATTCGGATTTGGCCACCGGGATGGCGACGGAATGAGGAGGCGCCGGTGGTGGAGGTTGATGGCCGCGAGCAGCGCGTGGGTGGAGGAGCAGCGGCGGCGGCCTTGGCTGTGGTGGCCGGATCTGGCGAAAAAGGGTGGTGGTTGCGGCTAGGGGATGGATTTTGGGGAAAAACGGAAGCCATGGTGGTGGTGCGGGCAGTGGCATCGTGACGAAGGGCTGGCGGAGGCCGGCCGCCGCCGGCGGTGGCGGCGCCGGAGAGGCGGCGGCGGCTGCCCGACTAGGGTTAGGGTTAGGGTTAGTTTTAGGGTTGGGCTTGGGGTTTGGGCTTCCCATTGGGCTATGAACTTAATCTAATTAATTCTAGCTTATGGACTTAATGGCATGGCCCAAACCAATTAATTATTTTATGGACATAACTAATTTTTTAATGATCCTATAATTAAATGTAATGGTCTTAATCATCTAATAACTTAAAATGTCTAATAATTAATATAAGCTTCTAATGATCTTATATTCGCAATTTAATTTAATGGACCTTAAACTAATATATTGATTTTCACTAGTTGAAAAAGAAATAGCCCAAAATCATCTTATCCTTTAAATTGGGATAATTTGCTAATTAAGAATAATATAATCCATCCATCATGGACTTAATATTTTGTAACACTTAAAATTCCAACTTATTAATTTAATTGATAATCTATTAATTGGCACCATTAGCCAAATAATTCAAACCTTCAAATTTCCCAATCCGGGACAATTGTTAGTTAATGGTTGGACAATTCATGAATTTCCAACAATTAAATGGATTAAACATTATAATTTTATTGTAGGGATATAATCTTGTAATCCAATACTTATAAATAATTTTAATGGACTTCAAATAATTCATCCGGAATATTGTTGCTTTATTCGGATTTTACCATGTTTAGGAGTTTCTTTCGTAATTAAGGTTAACAGATTAATCCCGGTGTTAGTAAATGGGACTCGTGTGTTAAAATAAATTTTATTGCACTTGCGCTTAAGAATTTTAATTATATAAATTTTTGCTCAAGATTTGTCTAGAAATAATTATCGCTCCAAAATATATCATTTCTCTTTTTCATTCTCAAAATTATTTAGTGATCAATTAGACATTTTTATTTTAGTAAAATTTTAATATCATTAATTAAAATTTAAAAATTTTATTCGAAATTTTACGGTGTGTTATAGTCTACCCTCCTTAAAATAAGGCTTCGTCCTCGAAGCCTCACGACGCAACTAGGGGTATATTTCCAATGATCCCATCGGCGGAGATAATCTATTATCCTCATATATAACTTCGTCCTTTGCAAGCCATGGGTTCTCCTCGGAAATAGGGAGGGAAATTACGTTATCTTAATGTAGGCTCTTGTATGATTTTAAAAGAAAGGTTTGTTTAACTAAACATACTTAAGACTTCTACCGAGGCAGATAAAAATTATACGAGGAACGACCATGAGAAGTTTTCTTACTATCGAGCCTATATCTCCATCAATCCTTACGGAATACGTCTTTGACAGAGATCGAACTCTGAGGCTATCAAGGTCAGAGGAATTGGAGTAATATTAAAATAATGGAGGTGGCCCCGTATTGTGCCAACCAATTCATTCCAAAATAATGTCAGAATCTTGCAAGTCGAACTCAATCAAGTTCGCTGCAAGCTCAACCCCACATTTTACGAATTGAAGTGTTCATCCTCCTTCGAGAGCAGATCACCACTGTTTATTAGATGAGAAATCGCCTAAGTTCGCTGCACTAGGGGCTCTAAATCCTAATTGTTCTGCTTTCTTAATGTCGTGAAGGGATACGATGCTCCAAAAGCATATAAAACTTATGTAGCAGAATCTTTAACCATGAACGTACCATCTATGACATCGTCAGCATCATGGGGATCAGCCCGATTAACCTCATTAAGTTGTCCTTGATTGTATCGAGCTGCTGGTGGCGGGTTCCTTCGATTTCGACCCTGGTCTTGTTGTGGGTCCCTCGGCCTTTTATTCAGATATGCTTCTGACTGAAAGCGATGGTCCCCCTTGAGATCCTCCCGTAGTCTATTTGCGTCCAGACGATTGCTGCAATCCTTGACCAGATGTCCGTTGAGGCCACATCGATAGCAGGTCCCGTATGGCGGGCATACCTGCATCCAATGCCTCCTTTTGCATCTTAAACAGGGGTCTGGTATGGGAATACCATTATCATTCCCCGAGTTAGGTCCATTAAAGTCACGACGTTGGTTAAGGTTCCCTTTGTCTTGTCTCTGCTCAAGGTGCCCCTTCTTATTGGTAGTTGAGGATTGTCCGACCAGCTCTTCCTTTCGCTTAAGCTGCCGAACTCGCTCGACTGTCATTGCTTGATCATAAAGCTTCTGGAGGCTAGAGAATTGTTTCCCTCCTAAACCTTCTCGGATTTCTCGATTCAGGCCAAGCTCGAACTTCTGTGCCTGCGCATGATCGGTATTCACCAGTCCTGGGGCAAAGCGGAGGAGCTCGTTGAATTTTTCATAGTATTCGTGGACAGAGCGGCTGCCCTGCCTCAGCGTAACGAACTCCTCATATTTGGCATTCTTTACGCTAGTAGAGTAGAACCTTGCACGTAGGGCTTCCTGAAATTCTGGCCAATTGATGTCCCGATTTTCTTGGTTTCTCCACCAGGTATTTGCCTTGCCTTCTAGGAAAAACGTAGCTACGTCCACCCTTCTTTCTTCCGGGCACTGTACCGCCTCTAGTAATTTATCTAAAGACTCAATCCATCCTTCCAATTTAGTCGGGTCTTCATGTCCAGCATACTTGGGAGGCTGATATTTATGTATAGCCTCTATGTAGTCAGTGGGTTGCCCACCTTGCTCCTCTTCCCTTGCCAATTGTCGTTCTACCGCGGCACCAATAGTTAGCACCATCTGTTCTAAAAGGTCCTGTCGACCCTCCATAGGGTCCTGCCTATTCTCCATAGGGTCATGCCTTCCCTCCATAGGGTTAGGCACATCAGGTGGGTTTACAGGCTGTTTCCTCGGGCGTCCACGTGGAGGCATCTGAAAAACAGCAAGTAATCCCGACCTTAAGATAACTTATCTTACTCTTACTTTATTATTTATTTAAATTTTATTATCCTTCCCATGTGGACCTCATGCAACCCGCCTCGGTTGCTACTTACTAGCAGTGGGTCCAACATGATGATTAAATGCTAGTTTCCAAATACATATGGCTTCAAGGGTGAATCACATGTATGATAAAACTCGTTGTGAGTTTAAAATCCTTCAGTGCCATTACTTATACTCGTGTCTTATCTTTAGGACAATATGAATATTTAGAAAATCTTATTTGTAGTCGTTCTTATTGTTATGCATATCACGCTCTTACAAGTCTAAGTCATAACCTTAATTAGACTAAGGTAAAGCATAGGTGCATCTAAGGCCAGATCTCATAACAATATGCTCATTCGCATATATCCAAATATAAGATGCAACGCTATAATTTGGTAGACGTGACTGTAGGGTAAACAACCCCAGTCTTACCAGTGATACAATAAAGCAAGCGCAATCGTCAGCTCCTAATGTATACATTGACTATATAACAGAGCCTAAGTTAAACAACTAGCTCCTTGCAAAAAGACACTAAGGTAGTGCTAGAAAAATTCTGCTCATGTCCCAAACATTGGGAAATACTTGTCAAAATAAACTCATAATAAACTGAAATTCTGCTCGTGCCTATATGCATATGTCTGTGTTCCCATCCCCAAAATAGCTTTAAAAATACTTGGCATATTCTTTTCTCAAAATAATTTCGTGCAAAAATTTGAATAATTTAAATGCACTACTTAGAGCAAAAATGCTTCTTCCAAAATGTTTTTGTGCATAAATTGAAATAACTTCAAATGCACCAATTCAAATGGTTACTAAAATAATTTCTTGTGCATAAATTTTAAATAATTTCAAATGCACAATTCCAAGAGCAAAACGCTCTGATACCAAACTGTAACACCCCCGTTTTCCCTAAAGGCTCAGCAGAAGCAAAGAGCGGGAACAAGGGGCCGGTGTTACCGCCACGTATCCCGGGCCGTCAGGAATACGCTAAGGCTAGCAAAAATATTCACGGAGAAGTCAGAGTTGAACATATATGCTGATCGTTAGACATATATCGTAATCTCTGAAAGGAAAAGCTTATAATACTAAAGCGTATAAAATAAGCTTTAAATTAAATTTTGGTATACCATCCAAAATAAATGGCGACGCATTTAAAAGAGCTCGCCAATAATAATGATATGATAAGAGAATTCTTCCATTTAAAAAGGGGACAAATTCATATGTATTTTCAAAATAATAATATCCATCGTCGGGTGAAAGTAGTGAGGCGTAGAAAATTACAAAAGTGGGTAGACGCCCAAATATACGTCCTCAAATCAGAACAAAATATATGCCAAGTTAACTCCGATAAGGAGACTTAAAAAGTTATACACCCTTTTCTTAAATCCGAAAGCATTTAAAAATAACACGATTCGTGCCCTGGTGACGTGAAATGGCTAATGGTCCTCTCAGATATCAAAACCTGAAAAGGGATAATAAAAGTGTAGAATCAGCGAAAACGATCGCTGAGTAAGTAGACCCTTACTCCCGGAGGAGGTTGGGGTTGTAGAAATAATTTAAAGACAACAGTTATGGTAAACGAGAATATTGTGTACATAATGCAATATTAATCATGAAAACCCGGGATCAGACAATATAACAATATGTGTTGCCGAAAACTAATATTTCAGCCTCCATGCCAATTGGAAGGGGCCCAAGAGTAGGGTACCCATTCTCACATGCACATTCAAGGGTTGTGGAAGAGGTATAAAATTTCCTACATCCACCTGGCATAAGGTGTGGTATCGTTCCGGCACCGTTCCCGAGTGGCAATGGATGCACACAACGGCGAGGGTGGCGGCAAGATCCACGCACCGATTCCAACCCCGTAATAGTGGTTAACCATAATTCAGGAGTTATCGCACTAAATTATAAAGCACAGTAAAAATAGCATACCAATAATCCAAAAGCAGTAGGGAGCAATAAGCATAAATTTAAAATATAATAAAGCGGTTTTTAATTTATGCTTAAGCTAAAATAAATTTGGGCTTACTCCTCAAAGAGTAAAAATCCACTTACAGTCACCGTAGATGGAATGGACACGACACACGCACGGCCTACGAGCAGATATCCCCTTACAGCTATTTCACTAGCAAAAATTATAATATTAACATCATTCGCTATAATGATATTTTAATGGAAATAATAACTACAATTTTTCCAAATTTAATAAATCTTACCCGAGCACTCTCACGGACTAGCTATCTGTACTAATCCTTACTTAGCTCTAAAACTCTTTTGGAACAAGCAGCAAAAATCTCATTCGAAACCCAACTACTAAATCATTTCAAAACTCAAGCCACACTAGAAACTCAAAGAAACTAACTGAATTCGAGATGGGAAATGGCGTGAGAATTGGGTGAGTAGAAGGGGGTTTATATAGAGGTAATGGGTGAAGAAGACAACAAGTTGTCCTCCCTCAAATCAGCTTTCCAGACTGCATTGCCACAAATGTGCCCCTGCCCTCATTAATTTATGTCTGTCTCTCTCTGAAAGCGTCCTCCCCTCCCCTATTTGCTCATTTTTTTGTCTCACCCCATACACCCTTCAGTACTTGTTTTTCCCCTTTCCCCTCTTACATCCGCCCTCTCTCCCTCACACCCTCTCTCCGGTGTGGCAGCTCCGGTAGGCAGCGCACGGAGGCGACGACGGAACGGTGAGCGGCTACAGGCGGCGGCCAGCAGCAAGGCTCGGCCTTCATCCTCTTCTCCTCTATTTTCTTCTTCTTCTTCTCCTTCTTCTTTTTTTTTTTTTCTGTTCTTCCTTCCCCCATCATTCTCGCCGGCGACGAGGGAGATGGCCGGCAGCGGATCCGGCGATGTAGGGAGAGGTGGTGCGGCGCGCTACTTCAGGCGGCGGCGCCGGAGGGAGGAGGGTGGCGGTGCGGCAGTCGGCCCTCCTTCTTCATCTTCCATTTTCTCATCCTTCTCCTCCTATTATTTTTTTTTCTTTTTGTGTTTTCTTGTGGATCTTAATCTTGTTGATTTTGGAGAGGGGAATGGTGGCTGTTTGGTGTTGTTGAAATGGTGGTTTTGTTTTGAAACTTGGAGGAAGAAGAAACGAGATGGGAGGGCGCGGATGGTCGGAGGAGGTAGGGAGTAGGTGTTTTCGGGATTCCCATTCGGATTTGGCCACCGGGATGGCGACGGAATGAGGAGGCGCCGGTGGTGGAGGTTGATGGCCGCGAGCAGCGCGTGGGTGGAGGAGCAGCGGCGGCGGCCTTGGCTGTGGTGGCCGGATCTGGCGAAAAAGGGTGGTGGTTGCGGCTAGGGGATGGATTTTGGGGAAAAACGGAAGCCATGGTGGTGGTGCGGGCAGTGGCATCGTGACGAAGGGCTGGCGGAGGCCGGCCCCCGCCGGCGGTGGCGGCGCCGGAGAGGCGGCGGCGGCTGCCCGACTAGGGTTAGGGTTAGGGTTAGTTTTAGGGTTGGGCTTGGGGTTTGGGCTTCCCATTGGGCTATGAACTTAATCTAATTAATTCTAGCTTATGGACTTAATGGCATGGCCCAAACCAATTAATTATTTTATGGACATAACTAATTTTTTAATGATCCTATAATTAAATGTAATGGTCTTAATCATCTAATAACTTAAAATGTCTAATAATTAATATAAGCTTCTAATGATCTTATATTCGCAATTTAATTTAATGGACCTTAAACTAATATATTGATTTTCACTAGTTGAAAAAGAAATAGCCCAAAATCATCTTATCCTTTAAATTGGGATAATTTGCTAATTAAGAATAATATAATCCATCCATCATGGACTTAATATTTTGTAACACTTAAAATTCCAACTTATTAATTTAATTGATAATCTATTAATTGGCACCATTAGCCAAATAATTCAAACCTTCAAATTTCCCAATCCGGGACAATTGTTAGTTAATGGTTGGACAATTCATGAATTTCCAACAATTAAATGGATTAAACATTATAATTTTATTGTAGGGATATAATCTTGTAATCCAATACTTATAAATAATTTTAATGGACTTCAAATAATTCATCCGGAATATTGTTGCTTTATTCGGATTTTACCATGTTTAGGAGTTGCTTTCGTAATTAAGGTTAACAGATTAATCCCGGTGTTAGTAAATGGGACTCGTGTGCTAAAATAAATTTTATTGCACTTGCGCTTAAGAATTTTAATTATATAAATTTTTGCTCAAGATTTGTCTAGAAATAATTATCGCTCCAAAATATATCATTTCTCTTTTTCATTCTCAAAATTATTTAGTGATCAATTAGACATTTTTATTTTAGTAAAATTTTAATATCATTAATTAAAATTTAAAAATTTTATTCGAAATTTTACGGTGTGTTATAGTTATGGCTCATACGGGGAAGTGATACTCATATTCGTTTAAAGAACTTATCCCACAAAATAGCTATGAAGATCACAAAATTTCATCAAATGCAGAGTGATGTGACCTAAACATGATATCTACAATCAAGATCCATAAAAATTTGTCACTTTCGAACCTCTCATTATATTCCACTTGTCATATACTCATACCAACCCACCAATTGTGTGATAATTCAATTTGATCAACCAAAGGATACATGATTTGAATGAAATTGAGGACATGAATAGTCTTGGTTCAATTCTATTAACATTCAAGTAGATTTTAATGTCAAGTGGACTTTTGTAAAGTTGTTTTAATGTAGATTATGGGATATCCTATAAAGTGTGTGTTGAACAATAACAATAAATAAGAAGAGTTTAGACACATTGATACTACGGGTATCAAGGTGCTTAAACACCCGAAGTATACTGTGGTTGAGGAAATGTATTACATGTAAGGATAACGGTATACACGTTGATACTATGAGCATTAAGGTAACAGGAACACGGGTATGGCTCATACATGCAAGTGATACTTATCATTTCCTGCCGGTGGCATTGTGCAGATTTGATCACACAAATTGACACAAAGGCATGAGATGTTACAAGATATGTACACAAAAACCGAAATGCTATATACATGATATGGTCTCCATTTTTCCATCATCTTGGTGTAAAATTCAGCAGGAGCATCATCGTCCCTAATCCGCACAAGATGGACTTCGTAGCTGTAGTGACAAAATAGCATAATCTCTTGCCCACACGATTGGTCGTGACTGCCGTCCATCTTCCTCGCGGGTTCTCCTACCTAAAACCCTAAAAATGTGGAGGGGGTTCGAAAACCCTAAAAACGGAGGTGGAGAACCCTAAAATCTTGAAACGAAAACCCTACAAATCTGGAGCCGAAAACGACGCAGGCTGTAGAATCGTCTTCTCATCCGTCGGCTCTACAAACAGAAATCGCCCAAAGCTTCCCCAACCTTCCCGCCAATTGTTGCTTCCGCAGGAAGCTTCGTCGAGCTCGCCAATGGTGGTGGCTCTGTTCGTTCACTCCGAGGAGAAGAGAAGAATAGGCAAAACGTGCGTTCGATTTGTGCCTAGGAAGAATAAATGAGGTTTTACCTCTCTCCACCCATCACCATCACCTGTCAGAACCAAGTACAAAAGGCGGGGGGGGGGGGTATTTTGGTATTTTCACACCCGATTTTGAATATTGATTTTGTTTAAATTCATGGTGCCTGAACATGTATGTATTTAGTATATAGGTTGGAATACATAATGTATTTGTTACACATGTCTTATACATGAAGTATTTCAAGGTTGGGCCTTTAACAATAATTTGCCCTTTTGATTATTGTGTTTGACAAATCCAATGATTAGATAATTTTATTTAATTTTTTCGTTTATTCAAACATAAAGTTAGCAAACTAAATAAGAAAATTACATGATTATTGTGTTTACAATTACAACAATCAGTTGAGAAGACTGAGTTGTTCATCGTTAGGTTACGGGACCTTATTGTCCCACAACTTATATATAATTAATCCCAATTTAGTTTATATTAGAGATAAGTTATGGGATCAAATGAGTATTACATTTCACACTAAACATCATTAGTGTGATGGCGGACTGAGTCGACATTAGTGTAGTTATAATACCGCTTATGATGGCGGACTGAGTCGTCATTAGTGTAGTTATAGTACCGCTTAAGAAATGCAAATAGATTATGGACGATTATTTAAAGGTAAGTGATGAGACTATTTTGGACCTTTTTTTTGGGCGTTTGGCTAATAAAAGCTTGCAAATTTGTTTTCTTGTTAAATTTTGCACAAGTATAATAATAACAATGCAATATGGAAGAGTTTGTCTAAGGGAAATACAGTCTTATTTAAATAGGAATTCTGAATACAAAATACCATAATGTTTAACTCTTGCAGGCAAGCCTTAATTTTGCATAGATCTAGAGGTTCGATTTATACTACTGTCATACAAATTCTTTATGAATCGCATGGTTTAATAACTTATATAATAAAGTGAGGATGAATTTCATGTGTTGAGTAGTTGGATAGTCGTGGGTTAATTTGGGGGCTCGACTTAGGGAACCCTCCCCCCTCCACCACCACCTCCTGGGAAACCTCCTCCACCACTTCCAGGGTATCCTCCACCACCACCGCCACCGCCACCCCGGAATCCTCCTCCACCGCCTCTTGGAAACCCTCCTCCACCACCAACACCCGGGAATCCTCCTCCTCCACCGCTACCTGGAAACCTTCCACCTGGGATTCCTGGAAACCCTCCTCCACCACCTCCGGGGTATGCACCAAAATTGTTTCCATTCTGATCAGTCTGCTTAGCTGAGTTTCAACAACAAATCATATTTTTTAGCGGACCAATCAATTAATATTTAATGGACTAACCCTTACACAACAAATGCAATACATGTATATATTTGTGTACGCTGTCTTAATTTATTTATTTACTTATTTCACTCACATGGTTTGTAAGCATCAGCCAAATGCCTAGCATCAGTCACTTCCGACGCAATCAAGAGGAATGCGGCCATGAAAAACATAAGAAAAACTTTAGCCTTGACTGTAGCCATGCTTTTTGGCGCGTAAGAGTATTCGTGTGTCTGTGGATGTGTTTTTGATATTTTCATTTGCACCTCTATTTATATGCTGCAAAAATTTGAAATCCAGGATTGTTTACCATGCAAAAATTTGTGGTGAGATATAGTCATATAGACAGACAAGTAGTCTCTCAAGTCAAAGAATAATCCAAGGGTCTTCTTGCGTCTTTCCAACGTATCCTGCAGGTCATTTCTGAATACCGCATTTTCTATGTGTCTTTTTGCCACCATAAATTAATCTAATGAGAGTCTGAAAATATCTTCTAAATTAGTTTTTTTTTTGCATACACAAAATTTGAATTCAAGACATTGCTTATGCAACTCGAGTACCAATGCACTAAAGTCAACTGGTGGTGGTAGTATCAATTCAAATAGTATTGAGTATGTAATATATTCTCAATTTATTAAATTTAAAGTGTGACCCATCATTTTTAGAAAAAACAATGACAATATGTTATTAATATTTACTAATATTACCTCTGCTCAATGGGCCGGCATGTGAAAAATGTGAATAAAAAAATCGAAATAAACAAATAAAATTGTTAAATTTTATTATATCGATTACATTCCCCAAGCTCCTAAAACTATTTTAAGTATTACATGAACACATATATACATTGTACATGAACCGAGCAATAGACAATATACCACTACCAATAATTTACATATTACAATTTAATGTCTTAAAAAAATACTCCAATCGTCCCATTATATTATTTATGTCTCATATTTTCTTTTTTATCCGTCCCAAGACATTTGTCTTATTTCCATTTCATTAAATAATTAAATACTAATCACCATATCTACTCTCGTTACGTCACATTATTAAATAATAAATAAATATATTAAAATTTTAAACCCACTACCATTAATGAATCCAATTAGATAAACATCACATTACATATAAATAAATCAATTAAAAATTCAAACTCATAACAATTACATCACATAACTTCCCAATTTACCCTTACTTTAAACATTAATATATTCTATATTAAAAATTAATTATTCCCACATAAAATACCGTGTCCAAAATATTTGAGCCACATTTAGTGGGACATATGGGGTATTATACAACAAACAATAATTTAAAAGGAGAAAAAATGGAAAAGGAAAAATAAAAGACTTTCTACTCACGGCTCTACATAGACAAATGAAGTACATAATTGCATACGGTAATTGATTATTGATATTGATTCACCCTAAGGGCATGTTTGTTTTGACTTCTGAAAAAAATGAGAAGTCAGTAGTAAAAGGAGAATGAGTGAGAAGGAGAATTCAAAACCAAAAGTAGCTCAAATAATTGTTTGGATTGATATTATTAAAGTTGATTTTCAACAAAAACATGTTTGGATGAATTGTACGTAGAAAGACATTTGATGTAGTAAAATTACTAAAATTGGATATAAATATTATAAGGATAATATATTTTATTTCCTATTTAAATGAGGATATTTTTATATTTTTATTCCAAAATTACTTTTCCTTTTTAAAAAAGTAACCCTTACCTACTTTGAGAAAAAGTTGAATTTTAACTTTTGAATCTCCTTTTTCTTTTAACAAAAGTCAAAACAAACATTTTGAAAAATTCAAAATGACTTTTGGGTGAAGCAAAAGTAAAAAGGAGAAAATAAGCCAAAGGCTATAATGCCTTAAGAAATTTGAAATTTCAAAAAGATGTAGATATTTCCAAATTAAATTAGAAAAATATAAGAAAATATTTGTGAATAAATTAAAATTTATAGATGATTATGAAGAAAAACAATAATCATTAATTTTTTATTTATATACAATTTGATATATTAAACGTTAAAATTGTGTCTTGAATTGCATGAAAATATGAAGTGTAACACTTAGAAAAATGGATGAATTATAATTTCAATTAATAATGTATTTGTTAAGAATAATAAAAAATATTGTATTATATTTAAATAATAAATATAATATCAACCTATATAATTTTTGCTACATATTTGGTAAAAGTTTTCATCCATAACAGTTAATGAAATCAAATTATCTAATGTGCATTTCCGGTCAAATTATTTGGTTATCCTATATTCTGAAAGTACATTATGTTTTTATTTACTTATTCCATTTTTTGATTGTGAAAAATGATCGACCTTTCTTACTGTTTATTATCCAACTTTGACTCATATGTATACAACATCTATAGAAGAAAAACATAGCCAAGTGAGATCTCGTTGGATTCATCTCATTTAGTAGTTTTCAAATATCAAACTTCTAGAACTTTTATTTGTACACAATTTGAGTTATTAAGCATTAAAAATGTACATTGGATTGCGTGCAGAAAGTGAACAATGGAGATATAGGTAGATTACTGTTCATAGGTGAATTTTTGTGAGAGAGAATTTATATGTTACTGTTCATAAGGGTAGATTACTGTTCAGAATGGATATTGTTTTTTATATGGATAGATGATTTTCACATGATAAATTGTCATACTAAAGCATAGAACCCATTCTATACTCTGAATATATCCAATTAAAACCGAAATCTCCTTGTATGATAATGTTTCCTCGTGCATAAACTGTCCAATATTATTGGAAATATTAAATGAATAAGGGTGAACATTGGCCAAACCTTGAAAGATTGATCTTGCATATCAACAACGTCTTTAAAAACATACTTCTTTCATTTTTATTTTTTGGGTGAACAACCTATAAAGGCTAGGAAATGGTGGTGATAGCTCATGCTACACAAATTATAAATGGATAAAAGAGCAGGGATAGGGGCCGGTTGGGAGTCGACCCCCAACATCTAGGTTGGTAGTCCGGGAACTTGACCACTGGAGTAATTCTCTGTGCCGTTTAAAAACATACTTCCTATTTGAAACTTCGGTTTTGCCAATTTGACACCTGTAAACATACGAGAAATTATTACAAACCAAAAATTATTTTGTTGGTGATATATCTACATTAGTTAAAAATAATAAATATCGGCTAATCCATAGGTTCCCAATTCTCTTAAAATTTATACACATAAATATGAAATATATACTCATATTTTGCGATGGAAACGTTCAATTGCAAAACATTGAAATTCCATTAATTACAAAATACACTAAAATGTTATTGCAACGAAATTTACGAAGAGAATTTTACAACGGAGCTCATAACAAAATTTATTTTTGAGTCAACTCTCTTGAATTTTAGTTTTATAAAACATCGCTCATCACAAAATTATTTTGCCAAAAAATCTGTAATAAAATTCAACATAGTAGAATTTGCAACGAAATTCTTCATAAATTTTAATAGAAAAATTCTATTGCAAATAACAATTGATTTTTCAACGGGAATGGGGACTTGGCCTAATGGCCATGTGCCCTGACTTCCAACTTTATAGTTGGGGTTTCATTCCCACCCAGTCATTTTTCGATGATTTGCAACGGAAAACATTCTATGATAACTTTATATAATATCAATTCATCAATCATTTGTCCCATAATTTTATTCTTATACTCCCCCCCCCCCCCCCCCCCCCCCCCCCCCCTTTTTTTCTTGTTGTGAACTAGGCTTTTATTTCCAACTCTCAAAATCCATACAAGGTTACACGCTGAACCACACACTTCTCATAATGTGTTTGATCTTCACTTCCCCTCAAACCTTAAAACAGCCCAAATAGGTCCCAAAAACCTTGCAAATCTCCATGGGAAATTACCTGGTTGCTGTAGCCATTTGACTGCTGTTGGAACCACCAAGATATTCGGCCGAGAAAGGAGAAGTTGAGCCAAATAATTGGGCCAGAAAAGAGAAAAAGAAATGGGTGAGCAAGAGGAGAAGCATCGAGAGGGGCATGAGCTTCTGGGCCTAAGAAATCGGCTAGGATCAGCCGAAGGGAAGAAAAACCAAGTCGGCTCCAAGGGCAGCTGGGGAGCGATTATTGAGCTCCGACTATAAATAGAGGATGTCGAGCACACAATCAAGAGAGACCAATCCACCTCGAATTTCCTTTATGTCAATTTAGTTCTTTGTATCTTTTGGCGCGTTATTAATTTTCCGAACCCGTAATCGGTTTGATCCTTTTCCGATAGCCTCCCTTGAGGAGAAAAAGGTCATTGGCTCACCAGTGAAGCCAAACAACCGCATTTAAGGAATCACACTCGACTACCAGTTTGGGGAGAGGGAAGCCTTGAAACTGCAAAGTAGCAGTGCACACTTGACAGATTGCAGAAACCTCGGCTTCAGTGGAATCTGTGACCAATACTATCAGATAATATAAACACAACCCTCCCTTCTTCATCTCTTAAGACTCCTCCCACCCCTGCCGGCCCGGGATTACATATGGAAGAGCCATCGGTATTCACCTTCCACCACCCCCATTTCGGGCCGTTCCAAAACCAATCCCCTTCGCGGAACCTTTGTTGTCTAACGCCTTAACATAGACAGGCTCCCCAGACACCCCGAAACAGACACTTGCCACCATAAAATTACCCTCCATTTTATTTCTTCCTCCACAAATTTACTATCATACTGTTGTCCCTCGATGATAGCAGCATTCCTAAACTTCCACACCGTCCAAATCACTGCCATTGCGGTCATCATCCATGCCTCCCTGTCACCCTTTTGGGGGTCGACCCAAACCACCAAGCTAACAAGTTTTCAACATCTCCTGGAATCGCCCATCTCAAGCCAAACCAATTCACCCCCTTATACCAAAGTTCAACCACCACATCACATTGACAAAACAAATGTTTGGCCGATTTAATCTCCCTCCCACAACACGGACATAGGGCATTTGCAATCTGTAAACATCCCATTTTTTTAAGAACCTCTCAGACTGGAAGAGCATCATGAGCTAATTTCCACGTCAATTACTTAACTTTCATTGGGCATTTTATTTTCCAGCGGCTCCTTCAGAAAAACCTCCGCTCAACAGCTCCATCCTCTCCATGTCGCTTCCAGCATGAACCTAATGAGAAATGGCCATTACCTTCCTTAGACCATCTAATCCGATCCCCCATGTATATACATAATTTCTGCCTACTAATCACTTGCCAGATATTATTCCAAACCTCAACCTCCCAATCAAATAGAGGTCTTCTCAACTGTATTCTCCAATCCCAATCAAAACCTGACCACGAGCTACATTCTTCTATCTACGTACTTCTTTTGTTCGTGGCAAGAGCAAATATTCTTGGGAATAAATCTTTCAAAGGCCTTCCTTAAACAATCCAACTGTCCAGCCAAAACTGAGTCAACACCCCATCTCCCACTTGAATGCAAAAACCATCTCCAAAGTCCTGTGAATTAAAAATTTCCCAAGACTGACAGATTTTCCCCACACAGATCGGGCTACCCCTGGCTCCGGCAGCAGAGGAGATGTCCTCCCTTAATACTTGGTGTCTATCACCTCTTTCCATAATGCATGTTCGTTCCCAAACCGCCATTTCCATTTGAGTAGTAAAGCCGCATTATATCTTTGAATATTCCAAATGTTCAACCCCCATCGTCTTTATGAGTACAAACGGTTTCCCACCTGATAGTATGGAGCTTCCTCGAACCCTTCCATTCGTTCATAAAAAATCTCCTTTTGATCTTCTCAAGGCGGTCAGCCACTGCTTTCGGAATCTTAAAGATTGAAAGAAACATTTCCATAGAAGTATTATTTATTAACTTTAGTTTAAGTTTTGGGTATGGCTGGGGTGCAGACATATGCACCTGCAGAATGATGCCTTGAAGTGCAAAAATGATGTTTTGTGAATAAAATGATGTGTAAGACTGCAAAAGTGATGTCTGTATTGTAGGACTTTTTCATGTCATCATTTCAGAAAAGTAAAGTACATCATTTGAGGGGTATTCTCATCATTTCAGCACCTGCAGCTACCAGCTACCACCACCATCTGCACGGTAACTGAACTGTTAAGTTTTAAACATAATTATATAAGATAAAACATAGTCAAATGAGATCTTGTTGGATTCATCTAATCGCATTGTTTTAGAATATCAAATTTTTATAATTTTTATTTTTATACAATTTGAGATGTGAAGTTTTATAAATGGGAAGAAAAAAACCCATATCGTCCCATAATATAAAAGAATTTCAGAACAGTCCCACAAATATCGAATTAGATGAATCCGTCTCATAGCTACCCTAATCATAGCTGAACCCAATCCAGTTTTTCTGTAAATCATCGCCGAACCCGTCACATAACTACCCTAATGGAGGGATGGGTTCAGTGATGATTAGGGAAGTTATGAGACGAGTTCGACGTTGATTAGCGAAAAGGGACGAATTTCTCTAATTCGATATTTGTGAGATGGTTTTAGAAATTGAAAAAACTTATAGGAGGAAATGAGTTTTTTTTCCCCATAAAAATGTGTATTGAATAATGTGAAATGCAACAATGTTGCAATGTTTAAGAACCAGAGGGAGTATTAAGAATGGCCGGGTCTCGAACACCCGTTTATAGAAAGTTACGGAAAAAATGCCAAAATGGTGCCGTAACTTTGTTCTTTTCGAATTTGGTGCCATTATTTTGGAGTTTTCTAATTTGGTGTCATAGCTTTGCTAATGATCTCCAAAATGGTCTCATAGAGCTTTAATCATCCAAATTTGCTGACAAGGAGCGATATTAGTATAAATAATTAATTTAATTGTGTCACGTATGCATAGAATTGGTTTGACATACACATGTGGATACTTTATAATCCATTTTTATTCAGTGAGAAGGAGACCATTAAATTAGAAATAGGGTGAATAATTGTCCACATATGTAGGTCAAACCCAGTCAATATCTGTATGCATGTGGCACCTATATGGCAACATTAAATTAACTATTTACGCTAATCTAGTACCACGACGGCAAATTGAGGTGATTAAGGCCCGATGAGACTATTTTGGAGAGCATTTGCAAAGCTACGACACCAAATTAGAAAACTCCAAAATTATAGCAACTGTTAGGTCCGTTTGCGTGAATAACCAATTAAGTAGTCCTGAAAACTAGTTCAAACACCTTTTGTGGACACGTTAAACAGATTAAGATATTAAGCAGCGGAAAGTAAATAAACTGTAAGAATAATGAACTCAAGGTTTGTTGACCCAGTTCGGCACAAGCCTACGTCTGGGGGATACCAATCCAGGAGATTCACTAATTGTCTTAACTTGATCCTCGATCTAAACAATAGTGATTTGTTTCGCCCAACTCCAATGACCAAGCGGACTGAACTGTCAGACCAAGGCACTCCCCTTGCCTTGGTGAAGATCTCCCCGACCTTGCTTCAATCCCTTGAAAGCTCCTCCTTCAAGTTTGCCCTTGGTCGAAACCTGTTGGCGACTCTCCTCCTTGAATCTTTCAATTAAGCTCTTGAGTTTGACGACTCCTCGAAAGCCTTGATTGAATCTGTCGACTTCAATCAAGTTCACAGTAGCACTTTCGATCAATGCACTCGAGGAAGTGTTGATCGTATGTTTTCCTTCAAAATGATGACATCGATGACTCGGAAGGAATGTGATTCTCTTAGCACAATGCACTCAATCACACAAGGGAGAAGATGAGTAAAGTGAGTCGTCATCCGTTCATCCCTTGGCCGTCCTATTGGAAGAGAACCACCGCACATCCATTCCAAGGTAAGATATTCTTACCATAATTGCACGGATCCTTGGAATGGAGTTGCCCGGATTAGAAGATCCTTGTTTCCTTACTTCATGTGCAAGATCCGGGCAGGAGATCAGCTAGCCGTTGGAGAATCTTGATGAGTATATTCGCCAGCTCTTCTTCCTTTACATAGTTTGTCTGTTGTTGTCGTAGTTCAGACATCGGTTATGAACACATTTGCTCAAAACTGGTTCCCAATAATCTCCCCCTTTTTGGCAGAATGAGGGCCAGTATAAAAGTTGATTCAACCGATGTCTAAACAATTGACACAAGAACACAGATGTAGAAATACTTCCCATTGAGACCCAACCACCAATTACAATGATTCCCAATCACAAGACAAAATATACTAATGCTCCGTTCAAGATTGCCTATCAAATATTCTAGGAGCATTCACATCAAAACAAGCATATGGCAATAATCATAAAATAGAGCATGTAAGATCACAATTTAATTATTACAGGCCATTGTGCAATTGTCCAGCAAAAACAGTCATAACTAGTTCATGAAAATAGTACAAATAAAAAATTACCCTTCATCAGCAGAGACTTTCTTCCACCAGGCTACCCCATGTCGATTTTAGTGCATACCAGAGGAACCGATCAACGGTTACATCAACTTAACTCCCCCTCTGGCGCACATTTTGCCCAAAAATGGCATGTCACTCGGATTCATCAGAGGAATCCTCAGCCGAGTCGCTGGACTCCTCCTCTGGATTGGTATCCAAATCCTGTTCATCGTCAGACCATACATCAGGAAGCTGTCTGAACAGCTTTTCAGCATCTTGTACACGACTGTGCACTTGAGCTTCAAGGACTTTGAGGTGGTTGATGTGGTCAGTGAGTTCATCACGGAACATGGAGAATGCTTCTTTTGCAGGGATCTTTCCTCCTGGTCCAGCCAAGTCTGGCTTCGGGCCCGTTTGGATTGGCTTTTGAAAAAAGCAGAAGCTAAAAGTAGAAGCAGAAGCAGAAGTTAAAAGCAAAAGCATGTAACTTTTGTGTTTGGATGGAATGTTTGAAAAGCGGCTTTTTCTAAAAAATATGTTTGGATGAATAAAAATGAAAAGTGCTTTTAGAGTGTGGTAATTACCAAAAAGGACATGCTATTTAATATGATAATAATATATATTTATAATGTAATTTATATTAAGTAGTGGGGGTATTTAAGTCCTTGCACATTTTACCAGGTGCTTTTGGCTTCTGCTTTTGGGAGAAGCACCCCCTAGGCTGCTTCTCCCAGAAGCACTTTTTTCGCTTTTCGAGGTGCTTTTGCTTTTTCTTAAAAGCCAAAACAAACACCTAATTTCTACTAGAAGTGCTTTTGGCAGAAGCAAAAGCCAAAAGCACCCCCCTAGAAGCCAATCCAAACGGGCTCTTCTTCTTTGCAAGATTTGAGGAAAGTTTGAAGTCGGCAATGTCCTCTGGATGATTATGCTTGCTTCCAACAATGTGGAGATGCTTCAGATACTCAGTGATGAGGCCAGGGAAAGGTAGAGTGGTGTTGTACTTCTTTTTGGTGGTGCCCGCGAATGCCAACATTTGTTCGAGCATAAGGGCTCCATAATTGATCTCATACTTCTGGTCTATGGCAAATAATAATTTACACATGCTCTTGGACACAACAGAGTGGTTAGCAGTGGGCATGATGTTGTGCGCACATAATTTGTAAAGCAGTGAAAATTTTTGAGTTAGAACACCTGCACTTAACCCCTTTCCTTGAAACCTTTTCCCTTCAACTCCAGTGAGTGTTTCAGCAATAGTGTTCATAGGGAACTTGGCACTTCGAGAATAAATAGATTTCAGAGAAGTTCGGGGTACCTGGAGAAATCGGTTTAGTGCTCTGGCTTTGAGTTCGAACAGTTGACCGTGTGTGTAGCTCAGTTCGAACCAGGGGCTTTTGGAGTTGAGGACTTCAGAGCTCAGGTTTGCATAGAAATGCCTAACTAGCTGTCCCTTATACTGCTTGATCTCCGTTCCCCAGAATAGAAGAGATCTGTCCTCCAAGTATTTGTGCCATCCCATTTCCTCGTATCTAGCAGCAGCAAATCTGATCCCGGGGTGCACCTTCATCTTTTCAAGAACAGTTGAGAAGTATTGCTCGGACACTTCATAGTAGAAGGCCGTGGATATGGCGTTTCCAGCATCAATGATCTCAGGTTCATGGTCTTCAGATGAGGATAAGACGATTTTTCTCTTCTTGGATCCAGTGGCCTTGAAAGACCCTTCAAGTTCAGATCGAGTCCGCTTCTTGGGTTCGGACTCCTTGGGTGAACGCCTTGTTGGTGGAGTAGGCTCTCGAGTTTCTGTTTGGGTTTCCACTTCTTGCACAGTGACTGGTTCAACATCGACCTCGACTCTTTCTTCAGATTCTTCTTCTTCGGAACCTTCTTCATCGGACTCTTCCTCCTCGCTTTGAGTGTCTTGAGATCCCAAATCTTCGGATTGGTTGTCAGTGGGATTCTCCCCCTCAAGTGGTTCATGGGCATCGATTTGAGGGTGCTCAGAGTCTCCTCCGGACTCATTATTCTGGTCGTCCTCAGAGTCAGATGAACTCTCGTCTTCTTCTTCTTCTCCCTGTTCAGTGTGAACATGATCTTTGGCAGGAGCAACTGGTTCAGATTCTTTCCTCAGTTCATGTTTCCTTTTCTGACTGGCGGTTCGAGCAATCTCTTCAGTGATGGCGTTAACGGTGATATTCCTTTCATCATCGCTGATGTCGCTCATGGATTCGTCTTCTGAGCTTTCATCATCAGCCTCTTCCACATAGTCTGAGTCGAGCTCTTCCTCATCAAGGGGTTCTGTGATAGGTTCGGACGCCTTCAGTGAACTAGTTTGGGTCATTGTGGTAGTAATCTGCAGGGGTTCTTCAGGGGTTGCTTCAATGGTGGTGACTGGTGCAGGGTCTGTAGCAACACTTGGTTCTGGCACAACCTTCTTCGCCGGAGTTTTCTTCTTGGACCTTTCAGTGGACACCTTGAGTGCATCCGTCGAAGCAGGATCAACAACTTTAGTGGCCATGACTCCTTCAGAATCTTTGCCGGAACCCATCGCAGGGAGGTCAATGGGTTGCAGTGCTTTGGCAAGGTCTGCCTCAACTCGTTCAATGATGGATGCATTCTTCCTTGCAACGGCTTTCTCTCGTGGTTTTGAGGAGGAGACAGCCTTCCCTTTTGATTTCTGTAGTCCGTCTCCTTTTTGCTTTGTGGTAGTGGCTCCAGCAACTTCAGCCCTTATGTCCAGTGGGTCGAGAACACCAACAATGGTAGTGTCTTGTCCTCCGACAGTAGAAGGAGAGGAAGACGGGAAAGGAACAGAGACGATGGAGGGAGTCTCCGAAACAGTTTGTTCGATAATGGCTTGTTGAACTGCCTTTGCCCTTCCTTTGGCGCTGGATTCTTCTGGGGAGACGCCTTTCTTTCTTCCAGTTGATGATGCGGGGGTAGGATCTTGAGACTTTGAGCTTTGGCTACCTCGTGTCTTCACCATGGTTGCTGAAAAGAACAAAGGCTTTTTGGCAAGAACAAGTGATGGTGAATGTGTGTTTTGAAAAGAAACAAACTGGAGAGAGTATATGAAGCCGAGAGAGAAAGGAGAGTCCTAAGGAAACTTGATGTAACACCCCGGATTTGATAACCCAGGCCGGGATGTCACCGCCACATCTCTCTAGCAAGACACGGATTCCCCGAGCTTGCCAAAGAGATGCAAGGCTATAGGTATTGCAAAAAGATTTAAAACAAGTCCGGAATCTATGTAAAAATAATAAGTGTCATCCACACATATAGTAGTAAATATATATTGCAGCGGAAAAATGTAAATGGGCCGACATGGCCAAAACTCGGGGTTTACATGCCCGTTATGCAAGTATCGTAAAAAGCAAATAAACAATGTTTAATAATCCATCCCCAATGCACATGCTATGCATCATCTCCGTACTCTGAAATAAAAAGAGAATACAACAATTTTATCAGTATATAAAATATTGAGTAAGTCGATCCTAACATAGCAATAAAGGGATTTAATTAGATAATTTAAGATTTCACTCCTAACATGCATTCACAAAATTTAAAGGAAATAATAATTTTAATTGTGTATTTACACATGCATCTAATCCACAATAATAATTTAGTCATGCCATGAAATTGAAAGACATAATTTAAATGCATAATTTAAAGACATGCAAAAATAAATAAATACTTAAAAACATTAATTCTTTTATTTCCCCGTTACGTAACCATTTCTCAGTGTTTTGTATAGCCGGTGATCCGGCGGCCGCAGCCGTGTCGTAAGTATCTTGTATAGCCGGTGATCCGGCGGCCGCAGCCGTATCTGCCATACCCAGTAACACTCCGGAGCCTCGAGAAATCCATACGGACAACCCGAGAGAGTAGGCCATGTATCTCCCGCCGATTGGCGTAATATTTCATCAAATTCTCTCGTCCATTATAGGCCCGAAGAGAAAAGGCTAGAGGGGCACCCTGCAGAGCACTCACCCTCCACCAAGTATCTCATGTATCGTTTAGATTTAATGTATCGGGGTTTTTCAAAAGTGTAGATGTATCGTGTTTCAAATCTTTGATCGTTCGTTTCGAAATTTCAAAATCCTTCGATTTAAAAGTATCTTGGCGTCACAGTTTGCGCCTTTTCAATTTAAAAATCCGTTTTAAGTCCGAAAAATCTGAAATCTTCACACTTTATGCAAAACACCCTAACGAACAACTTTCGTGTTTTAACTTTTTCGAAATAAGTTGAGGAAACATGTCAAAAATCGAATTTACTATGCAATCAGAAATCTGTCCGAACTCAGGTATGACACAGTTCAAAATTTCGACGTTTTAACATATCAAATGGACTTCAAAAATTTTCTGAAATTTAATATGCACATACTAGACATGATTATCTACAACTTTCATTTAGATTGTAAAGATCAAATCGGACTAGAAAATATAGAAATAAATTCACTAAGTGCGAACATGTTCATAGGCAGATTTCCACACGTTTTGTCAAAACAGTTTCTTTTCGATGCGATTTAAAATAGCAAACGTTAACGAAAATGGCTGAAATTTTTACACAACCTAGATTTATGTGTTAGGATTAAAAGTCTAGTTTTGAGTTTCTCGGATTGAATCCTCGAAATATGAGTTTTAGGCCGATTACAGAAACTGCGCAAGATGGGGTTTTTAAGTTCGATTTTTACGTTTCGTTACATTACGCCTATACCGGACGCCCCGAAATCACCCGTATTGATATGGAAGGCTCAACTTACAGTGATAGAGAGTTTTGGGTCGTCCTAAGGTCGCTGGCTCGTCCAAAATCCTACGAACGGATCTCCTCAACGTCAAGCTTCCGACTTTGGCCACGATTTCGAACCGGACGAAGAAATCCAATGTTAGATCAAGTTTTTGGGTTCAAAAACTTAAATAGAAATCTATGAAAGACTTACCACAGATTAGAATACTAGGAATCTTGTACTCAACGCCTCCTTCGTCGGTTTTCGTAGCCGGGAAGTGATCGGAAAGTCGTCGGGAAATCGCCGGAAAGTGTTTTGGCTTTGGAGAGAGTTGAGAGAGTTTGGGAGTGAATGGTGGCTGATGAAAATGGTGGAGAGGCTGCCCTAGGTCGCCTAAGAGCTTCCCCCTTCGACCAAAATCCGGTTTCCAAAGTCGGGAGGTCGAATTATGGTAAGAAATCGCCGAAAACGCGCAAGTTGCCAAAACCTGTAGGACCACGCGGGGTTGGCGCGCCTTTTAGCCAAACCCCGCCCGGCCAGCGCGCGAGACTCGCCTGGACTGCGGTCCGGGCGGGTCCGTGCGATCCGATCCGTCGGGTCTTTTTCTCCTCTCTTTCGGACTTCTATCCTTCTCCGTTTTCGCGCTCGATTTTTCCGGGTCATTTCCGGATTATGCTTCTCATCATAAATTTATTCCGTCTCAATTCGATTACATGCTTGAAATCCTAAGACCGTCGGTTTTGGTCCGTCGGGTTCTAATTCGTCGTCCTTTGACTTCCGTGCATTTCCGCGTCTACGGGTTCTCGGAAACGAAACCTTCTCTCCTATTGGATTGATTCCTATTTTTATATTCTAAAATTTACGGGTATTACAGTCTACCCCCCTTAAGAACCAACTTCGTCCTCGAAGTTGTACTTCATCCTTTCGCGAGTTCGGGAATTGTTTGATTAAGCGATTATATTATTGTGTGTCGTTGTTTGTTATTATTTGACTGAACCCAGAATTGAAATTTCCGAGTTGCCTACGTACCCCGTGAAGGGATCAAGTCATTACGTAGTTCAAAACAATTTGAATTTGTTTATTTGGGGTACAAAGTATTCGTACAAAATATTCAGAAATACTCGGGTCGTCACATCCTCCCCCTCTTAAGATTACAGTTATGTCCCCATAACTGTTGTTGCACTGTCTTGGAATAGGGTTGGGTAACGCTCCCTCATGTCTGCTTCCAGCTCCCACGTTGCCGTCTCGGCTTCGTGGTTAGACCAACGAACCTTAACCATCCTCACGGTCTTATTCCTTGTTACCCTCTCCTTCTTGTCGAGTATTCGCACCGGAATTTCTTCGTAGCTTAAGTCATCGTCCAGCTCAATTTCCTCCGGTTGGAGTACGTGGGTCGGGTCATGGACGTATTTCTTCAGTTGCGAGACGTGGAACACGTCGTGGACACGAGCAAATTGTGGCGGTAATGCCAATCGGTATGCAAGATTCCCCACTCTTTCTAGGATCTCGTAGGGTCCTATGTACCGTGGGCTTAATTTTCCCCGCTTGCCAAAGCGCATCACACCCTTCATCGGTGATACCTTTAACATGACCTTATCGCCTATTTGGAATTCCAAGTCTTGCCGTCTCACGTCGGCATAGCTCTTTTGCCGGTCTTGCGCGGCTCTCATCTTTCCTTGGATTATTTTGACTTGTTGAGCCATGTCCTCAACAAGTTGCGGTCCAATTACCATAGTCCTCTCGCCCTTTTCCCAGCTCAATGGGCTTCGGCATTTGTGTCCACTCGTATTTTGTAGAGCAGAGGAGGGGTAAATGCGTAGGAAAGGAGGAACAATTATTTATTTATTTATATATATATATATATATTTTTTTTGTCCCGCGCGGGGTCCGGGCGGGTTTTGGGGGTTTACCGCGCGGCCACCGCGCGGCGCCCCCAGGGTGGAGAAATAGGGCTCGCGCCCCGCGCGAGCCAGTTCTTCCTCTCCCATTCCGAAATTCCTCTCATCCTCCTCTCAAATTCGTCCTATCGTGCTCAGATTCTCCTAGTCCCGACTTCGATTTCTCTTTGTGAGGTATGTATCTTCTAATTTCGCTTGCCAATTTCAAGTTTTATGCCTTGATTCGTTAGAATTTGGTTGAATTGTGAAATTAGGGTTTATGTGTACAATTTGGGGATTTGTTGTTTTTAAGCTTGTTTTGCGCGAATTAGCAAGCATATGTGCTTATTGATGTTGTTTTTATTGATTTTGTTGAGTTTATGCCCCAATGTGTATTTGTTCTTGGCCATTTCTCGGCGATGTGGGTATTTAGGAGTAATATGGAATTCTTCATTTTAGGTGATATTGTGACATGAAAGATGGACTCATTGTTTTGGTGTCATATTATGATGATGAGTTGTTGCTTGGGTAAATGTTAATTTATGGGCAAATTTCGTGTATATTATAAGTATAATTGAAGCTTGTTGTTTTTCGCATTTAACGTGTTCGATGAAATGCCGCAATGGGCTTCCGAATTTATTTAAGTACAATCAGTGGTTTGGTTATCTTCTGGCATGTATTAGTAACTATGAAGTTCGAAGATTTCTTAGATTTCTCCCGTTGGAACTATGTATATATATATTTGATGTTATTCCGTGTGTGGGTCATTAGTCTAACAATTGGTATTGGGTGTTCGCAGGATGTTGCTCTTCCTGTGGTTCATCTTGGCGTTCCTTATGGTCCTTCCGGGGGCCAAGGGACGGGCTACTTGACGTGACGTAGCCGGCCCTAGCACTGCCGCTCCGGAGATGCCGGACATTGATGACAGTGACGACAGTGAGTCCGAGGAGGACGAGGAGCGGGTGCCGAGGCTCAGAGATCTCCCTGACGAGGTGCGTCCTCGCCGGCATGATAGGTTCCGTTCTCGTCGATGGCCGCCCAGGACTTCTACTTCGACGAGCTTCGTCAGAAGAGGGCTTACGTTCCCGAGCGAGGCTTGTTCCCCGATCATATGGGTGACGATCGGATCAGTGCACTTTTGGGGCATCTCCAGTGGACCGGTCTTGCACGTCATCCCGACGGCATTGCCTCCGGCTATCTAGCTATGGAGGTTATTGCCAACATCAGCGGTCTTGGGGTAGACGACGACCTTTCTCGAGTCTGGGTTCGTGGTCGTTACTTAGACTTCAGTGCTCGGGCGATCAACATCTATTTCGGCCTTCCCGATGATGGTGCGTTCCGACCACAGCCGGAGGAACGGGTTTATGCTCCTGCCTGGGGTGTCTTGTGTACCGAGGTACCCCCGCGGACTGGATACCCTCACGAGCTACGACTGACGTCCTTGGATGCTCCTTGGCGTGTACTTGCTCAGCTTTGGTTAGGACGCATTCGGCCGATCACCCGGAGTCATATCGTCATAGATCATGTCTTTGAGACTGTCTGCTTTATCGCACGAGGCGGTCGGGTAAATGTGGGCGCGTGCATTGCGGATAACCTGAGGGGTTTACGACGGGGGCGAGGGAGTAGGGTGATCACTCACGCACACCTCATTTGTGGGCTGTGCGCTGCCCAGGGGATCCGCACGTCTCCCGAGACGGACCCCTATCCTTTAGCTCCAGGCGAGCACTATCGTATTCCGTCTTATGCCGCTCGGCGCAGCACTTTGCGTCGTGGAGCGCCTCGGGCTATACTGCGCCCGCAGCCTGAGGATGGTGGTTTGATCTTAGTTGTTCCTCCGGAGCGGCCACCTCCTCCTCCTGTGGTTCCACAGCAGGGTGGGGTTCCACCGCAGGGTCAGGACATGACGCGGATGCTCCAGATGATGCAGGAGATGCGTGTCAGCATAGATGCCGGGTTTGCAGCTGGGCAGGCTCGTTACGATGCCTTGGATGCTAGGATGGATCTCTATCCGGATCGTATGGACACGCTCACTATGAGACAGGCGGAGCAGCAGGCCACCATGGCTGACATGTATGGCTACATGCGTCAGATGGACGACTACATGCGTCGCCAGTTCCCGCCTCCTGATCAGTGACCCCTCATTTTTACGGTACTCTTGGGGTGCGTAGTAGGAGTAGTTTCCTTATGAGACTGTAAGACGATGGTTTCCATCTCTGTGTTTTTGTAGTTTGTGCTTTTATGGTGTTACTCCATGATTATCTATTTCGGTTGTAAATTCTGGAATTTCGGTTAAGTGATGACTTGGGGTTTCAGGGTTTAGGGTTCAGGGTACTCTCGTTTGATGGACATTCATGTGTGTTGTTTGCTTATTAATACCTTGTTCCTTTGTTCTGTTGAGTCCCTCACCGTACGTTTGGACTAGGAAGGCGGGTTTTTTTTTTTATGTGCATGTCTATATGTATGTGGGCACTATGGATGATGAAAAGAGAATATAACATAAATGCTTGTATTTTTATTGCTCAATAGAAAATGTTAGTTGATACAAGCTGCAGGAATCACAAGGATAGGACTAGCTCGGAAAATAGGAACGGTAATAGTAGAAGGAATGCGGTAAAGGTCCCTAAGCTGAGGGAGTGTGGGTGGTTGGGTCCTCCATGGGATCATCATCATCACTCGACTCCTCAACGGTACCCCGGCCAAGGGGTCCATGGAATACTGGGCTCGCTGGCCAATTGGGCCCAGCGGCCGGGGCAGGATCAACGACGACAACTGAAGGTTGGGCGGCTGTAGGGACAGCATCAGGATCAACTACGGGGCTAGCTGCGGTAGGAGTCCCCAGGTCGAGAGGGGCAGGTGGAAGTAGATCGTCCTTCAGATGATGCAGTTGATGTCCCACGACCCCTACTTCGGTCTCTACGTCGTCAATCTGGGTCCGAAGTTCAGTCTCGCGGGCCTGGAGTTCATTGATTTGGATTTGGAGTTGGGTTATATCCTGATGTCCTGCTTGGCCCAGATTAGTTAGGTGACCCAGGTTAGCTCCCATTTGTTCTACCCTTAGTCTGAAGTTGTTCACGTTTTGAGGGGATTCGAGGTACGCCTCAATCAACCTCATTAGTAGGTTGATCATGTTCGCGTTTGGGGCGGTCATCTAATGTCACAAGGAGGTTAGAGTTAGAGTATGTTTCGAATATAAGTCATGATATGCAGGAATTTAAATCTATATGAATATGCACATGCAATCCCCCCAAAATTTAATTTTAATGCATTTCTAAATTTAGTCATGGGTTAAAAAGTTGGGCCTCTATATTGGCCAAAATAATATCTTGGACTTAAGGAATAAAAGCATGGGTATTGGGTCGAAATGGTTGGGCTTAAAATAAATAATTATAAATATTGGGTCATGATAATTTAACCCCCTTTGGGCTCAAAATATTATATTACTTGGGTAAGAAAATTTTTGGGCTCAAATTTTGGGCTCAAATAATAATACTAGTAGTCTTAAAAATAATAATGATAATAATAAATTTAAAAATAATACTTAGTTCAAAATATTTTAAAATAATAATAATAGTAGTTTAAAAATATTCCGGGCTCTGATACCAACTTGTAACACCCCGGATTTGATAACCCAGGCCGGGATGTCACCGCCACATCTCTCTAGCAAGACACGGATTCCCCGAGCTTGCCAAAGAGATGCAAGGCTATAGGTATTGCAAAAAGATTTAAAACAAGTCCGGAATCTATGTAAAAATAATAAGTGTCATCCACACATATAGTAGTAAATATATATTGCAGCGGAAAAATGTAAATGGGCCGACATGGCCAAAACTCGGGGTTTACTTGCCCGTTATGCAAGTATCGTAAAAAGCAAATAAACAATGTTTAATAATCCATCCCCAATGCACATGCTATGCATCATCTCCGTACTCTGAAATAAAAAGAGAATACAACAATTTTATCAGTATATAAAATACTGAGTAAGTCGATCCTAACATAGCAATAAAGGGATTTAATTAGATAATTTAAGATTTCACTCCTAACATGCATTCACAAAATTTAAAGGAAATAATAATTTTAATTGTGTATTTACACATGCATCTAATCCACAATAATAATTTAGTCATGCCATGAAATTGAAAGACATAATTTAAATGCATAATGTAAAGACATGCAAAAATAAATAAATACTTAAAAACATTAATTCTTTTATTTCCCCGTTACGTAACCATTTCTCAGTGTTTTGTATAGCCGGTGATCCGGCGGCCGCAGCCGTGTCGTAAGTATCTTGTATAGCCGGTGATCCGGCGGCCGCAGCCGTATCTGCCATACCCAGTAACACTCCGGAGCCTCGAGAAATCCATACGGACAACCCGAGAGAGTAGGCCATGTATCTCCCGCCGATTGGCGTAATATTTCATCAAATTCTCTCGTCCATTATAGGCCCGAAGAGAAAAGGCTAGAGGGGCACCCTGCAGAGCACTCACCCTCCACCAAGTATCTCATGTATCGTTTAGATTTAATGTATCGGGGTTTTTCAAAAGTGTAGATGTATCGTGTTTCAAATCTTTGATCGTTCGTTTCGAAATTTCAAAATCCTTCGATTTAAAAGTATCTTGGCGTCACAGTTTGCGCCTTTTCAATTTAAAAATCCGTTTTAAGTCCGAAAAATCTGAAATCTTCACACTTTATGCAAAACACCCTAACGAACAACTTTTGTGTTTTAACTTTTTCGAAATAAGTTGAGGAAACATGTCAAAAATCGAATTTACTATGCAATCAGAAATCTGTCCGAACTCAGGTATGACACAGTTCAAAATTTCGACGTTTTAACATATCAAATGGACTTCAAAAATTCTGAAATTTAATATGCACATACTAGACATGATTATCTATAACTTTCATTTAGATTGTAAAGATCAAATCGGACTAGAAAATATAGAAATAAATTCACTAAGTGCGAACATGTTCATAGGCAGATTTCCACACGTTTTGTCAAAACAGTTTCTTTTCGATGCGATTTAAAATAGCAAACGTTAACGAAAATGGCTGAAATTTTTACACAACCTAGATTTATGTGTTAGGATTAAAAGTCTAGTTTTGAGTTTCTCGGATTGAATCCTCAAAATATGAGTTTTAGGCCGATTACAGAAACTGCACAAGATGGGGTTTTTAAGTTCGATTTTTACGTTTCGTTACATTACGCCTATACCGGACGCCCCGAAATCACCCGTATTGATATGGAAGGCTCAACTTACAGTGATAGAGAGTTTTGGGTCGTCCTAAGGTCGCTGGCTCGTCCAAAATCCTACGAACGGATCTCCTCAACGTCAAGCTTCCGACTTTGGCCACGATTTCGAACCGGACGAAGAAATCCAATGTTAGATCAAGTTTTTGGGTTCAAAAACTTAAATAGAAATCTATGAACGACTTACCACAGATTAGAATACTAGGAATCTTGTACTCAACGCCTCCTTCGTCGGTTTTCGTCGCCGGGAAGTGATCGGAAAGTCGTCGGGAAATCGCCGGAAAGTGTTTTGGCTTTGGAGAGAGTTGAGAGAGTTTGGGAGTGAATGGTGGCTGATGAAAATGGTGGAGAGGCTGCCCTAGGTCGCCTAAGAGCTTCCCCCTTCGGCCAAAATCCGCTTTCCAAAGTCGGGAGGTCGAATTATGGTAAGAAATCGCCGAAAACGCGCAAGTTGCCAAAACCTGTAGGACCACGCGGGGTTGGCGCGCCTTTTAGCCAAACCCCGCCCGGCCAGCGCGCGAGACTCGCCTGGACTACGGTCCGGGCGGGTCCGTGCGATCCGATCCGTCGGGTCTTTTTCTCCTCTCTTTCGGACTTCTATCCTTCTCCGTTTTCGCGCTCGATTTTTCCGGGTCATTTCCGGATTATGCTTCTCATCATAAATTTATTCCGTCTCAATTCGATTACATGCTTGAAATCCTAAGACCGTCGGTTTTGTTCCGTCGGGTTCTAATTCGTCGTCCTTTGACTTCCGTGCATTTCCGCGTCTACGGGTTCTCGGAAACGAAACCTTCTCTCCTATTGGATTGATTCCTATTTTTATATTCTAAAATTTACGGGTATTACACTTGATCACAAATCACAATGAGATCTTGTGGAAATAATTAGCAACCTCCTTCAATAAAATATGGTAAGAGAATCACAACTTCTCATAACCATCATCATCACGTTTTTGAACGGGTAGTGTAGATATCCGTTCCCGCCTCACGCGCTTGTCACATCAAGTTCAAAATTTGTTTCCAAGATTTCAAATTGTGATGCCGTTATGATCCCTACAAAAATTTTATCTCAACTGCATATGTTAGACACAATGTACTAATTTATATAATTAAGGAAATAAAATATATGAATTGAACTTAGGGAAGTTTGCATAAATAAAACTTATTCCATGATCTTTGGGATTTTATGCGATCGTGCAAAGACCAAGATCCCTTCTTAATTTTTCAAATCTTTCACGATCAAGAGCCTTAGTGAAAATATCCGCATGTTGCTCAGTAGTTCCGACATGTTGTATGGACACTATTCCTTCTTCAACAAGATCCCTTATGAAATGGTGTCTAAGGTCAATGTGCTTAGTTCTCCCATGTTGAACTGGATTCTTTGAGATGTTGATTGCACTCATGTTGTCACATAGTATGGTGAGGACTTCTTGATCAATGCCATAGTCGAGCATCATTTGCTTCATCCATAGCAATTGTGCACAACAACTTCCAACCGCAATGTATTCAGCTTCGGCAGTTGAGAGAGAGATGGAACTTTGTTTCTTGCTATGCCAACTAACTAAGTTAGTTCCAATGTAGAAGCACCCTCCGGTTGTGCTTTTTCGATCGTCCGCATCACCTTCCCAATCTGCATCACTCTAGCCAAGTAGTGAAAGATTAGATTCTTTAGAATACCATATACCAAGATCACTTGTCCCTGAAACATATTTGATCACTCATTTGGCAGCTTTTAGGTGTGATTCCTAGGGATCGGCTTGATAACGAGCACACACTCCTACTGCATAGCTTATGTCTGGTCGACTTGCAGCTAGGTATAGCAGGCTTCCAATGATGCTTCGATAGAGTTTTTGGTCCACACTTTGTCCACTGGGGTCTTTGCTCAGTTTGTCATTAGTCCCTATAGGCGTGCAGACGGGTTTGCTGGACTCCATGCCAAACTTCTTAACAATGTTTCGGGCATACTTGGTTTGACTTAGAAATATCCCGTCTTTCTTCTGAGCAACCTGCAAGCCAAGGAAATAAGTTAGTTCTCCTACCATGCTCATTTCGAACTCCTTACCCATGATTTTGATGAATTGGTCTTTGAGCACATGATGAGTTGATCCAAAGACAATGTCATCAACGTAGACTTGAGCAATGAGGATTCCTTTGTTTTCTCTTTTGATGAAGAGGGTCTTATCCAGGCTTCCTCTTTCAAACCCGTGTTCCAGCAGGTACTTGGAGAGCCTTTCGTACCAAGCCCTAGGAGCTTGTTTCAACCCATAGAGTGCCTTGTTGAGCTTGTAGACATGTTGAGGATGATGGGGGTCCTCAAATCCTTTGGGTTGTTCCACATAGACTTCCTCATTGAGCCAGCCATTTAGGAAGGCACTTTTGACATCCATTTGGTAGAGCTTAAATCCTAGTGAGCATGCGATGGACAGTAGGAGCCGGATTGCTTCAAGTCTTGCTACAAGAGCAAACGTTTCACTGAAGTCCACTCCTTCGACCTGGGTGTAGCCTTGAGCTACTAATCGAGCCTTGTTCCTTGTAATGTTCCCTTTTTCATCACTTTTGTTTCGGAAGATCCACTTGATTCCAATTATGTTCTTGTTTTGAGGCCTTTCAACCAGGGTCCAGACTTCATTTCTTTCGAACTAAAGTAGTTCATCCTGCATGGCATTTATCCAGTGTTCATCTTGAAGAGCTTCTTCCACTTTGGAGGGTTCGATCTTTGAAGTATAGCAGTGCAAGCTAGCTAATTCTTTGAAGTCAATCTTTTTCCCCCTAGTCTTCCGCCTTTCATTTACATCACCAATAATGTCTTCAGGGACATGGTGTTTGTGAATTCGTCCATTTAGATCCTTTTGAGGCTCTGTTTCTCGTGATATGGTGTCCATATTGGGTGTTGGGTCTCCCTTGGTGGACAGTTCATCAGACGTGGTTTGAGTAGCACTGTTTTGATCAACATCTTGACAGCCATGAGTTTCATCTTCGTTAGGCTGGACATTCTCCTTGCTTGGCACATCTTCTATGGTCACATTTGTGGACTCCAGTACTTTCCTGGTCTTAGGAAGATATACTCTGTATGCACGACTTGTGGTAGAGTATCCCACAAATATTCCTTCATTGCTTTTTTCTTGAAACTTCCCAACATGTTCCCTGTCATTTAGAACAAAACACTTGCTACCAAAAATATGGAAATAAGTAATTGAGGTCTTTTTACCGTTCCAAATCTCATATGGAGTCATAAGAGAGTTGGGTCTTAGGTAGACTCGGTTTATGGTGTAGCATGTGGTGTTAATGGCTTCGGCCCAAAGGAATTCAGCCACTTTCTTTGAATTGAGCATCACCCTAGACATTTCTTGTAGGGTTCGATTTCTTCTTTCGACTACTTCATTTTGTTGTGGTGTTTTTGGTGCCGAGTATTCATGCTTACTTCCATGGATTGTGCAGTATTCCTCAAAGGACTGATTTTCGAACTCACGTCCATGTTCACTTCGAATTCGTTTTACCTTAGTGTCCCTTTCGGTCATGAGTCGATTGCGCAGCTTCTCGAAAGCTTTGAACGTGTCGCCCTTTTCCCTGAGAAAATCTACCCAAGTGTATCTGGAATAATCGTCAATACATACAAAAATATATCTTTTACCTCCCAAACTTTCAACCTCAGTTGGACCAATAAGATCCATGTGCAGTAGATCAAGACACTTGGTCGATCCAGGGTGTTCAGTCAACTTGTGTGAACTCCTATGATGTTTGTTTTTGGCACATTCGTTGCAAAATTCTGTATTGGAGTTTTTGAATTGAGGAAGACCTTTGACTGCCTCGGTTCTACTGAGTCTGATAAGATCTTTGAAATTGAGGTGTCCAAGCTTTTCATGCCATAGTATGATGTGGTCTTTACCTGCAGCTGAACCGAAATTGCATGTTTGAACAAGATGATAGCAATTATTTTTAGAGCGCAAACATCTCATGATGCATTCTTGATCTTGATTGAGCACGTGACAATCTTTCTTGGTGAACTGCACCACAAGGTCCTCATCACACAGCTGGCTGATGCTAATCAAGTTTGCTTGGAGTCCATCAACTAGGAATACTGGAGACAATTCTCTTGAGCCATTGTTCTCAATGGTGCCTTGACCAACTAGGGCACCCTTTTTCCCATCTCCAAATACAACGAATCCTCCATCAATTTCTTTGTAATGTTTGAGCAGATTTCTTTCACCAGTCATGTGTTTGGAGCACCCACTATCAAAGTACCATACTTTGTCCGTAGCATTCTTCTTTTGTGAGAGAAAAGCAACATGACATCTGTTCTGAACTTTAGGAACCCATTCGCACTTGATGGAGATCAGCTTCATCTTGATTTTGTCATTTGGCCAGGTGATAGGTCTTCCTGCTTGTAGGTCTCTTACTAAGATTCCACAGTTCTTAGTTTTGTGGCCTTCGAGCTTGCAGTAGTCGCATCTGGGTGGGATTGGAGGAGGTGGTCTTCTTGTCCATTTGTTTCTTCCTTCATGGTGGAAAGGTTTCTTGATAGTTCGGTGTTCACTTAGCATCCCTCCGGACACAAACTTGCTTTTCTTTTCTCCTCTTGAGGTTGAGGCTTGATATCCCAAGCCTTGTTTGTTACTGCTAGGCCTTCCCGTAGCAATTACATCATCTAACTTGGCTTTTCCTTTATTTAGTGCTGCTAGAGTGCTTTCAGCTTTGGCAAGTTTGTCTTGAACTTCGGTAAGTTCGGTGTGAAGAGCATCTTTCTTTCCAAGCATACTATAGTACCATAGTTTATAGTCAACTTTTTCAACCTCCAGATCCTTATTGTCTTTCTGGAGTTCTGCATTTTTCTCACGTAGTTCGTTCACCTGTTCAGACAGTTCTTTGAACATCTTTTCAAGTTCCTGATTTATGCTTTTAAGACCTTGGAGTTGTTCCCTTAGGCTTCCATTCTCAACATGCAATTCCACTGATTCAGCAATAGAAATTTCCAGTTTCTCGAACGTTTCTTCATAGAGATCATTAAGTTTGCTGATGCTTTCATCCTGATCCCTAACAAAAGAACGAACCATGTTAGAGGAAACCATATTGACTGAGTTAGTACCAATACCTGCATCGGGATCATCATCGCTGTCTGAATCCCATGTGCCGATGAAGGCTACTCCATAGTCTGAACCATGTTCATTGGACTCCTTCTCATCTTCAGAGTCACTGAAAGTTACTTGGTAAGATTTGCTTGACTCCTTTGGTCGAAGATTGGCACAGTCCTTCTTCATATGGCCTCTTCCCCCACATTCAAAACAGATGATCTCCTTGTCATCCTCAGTCTTAGAAGGTCTGGATCTATTTCTATCGAATGACTTCAAGCCTTTCTGAGTGGGTTTTGAATTTGCTGTCCCGACATCCTTCTTCATATATGAGTTGAATCTAGATCTACGGTTCTTGATGATCTGATTAAGTCTTTTGGACAGCATGGCCAATTCTTCTTCGTCACTGTAGTCATCAAGATCTTCCATGGTGGAGTCATCCACATCCTTGGTCACGGATTTGAATGCTACTGGTTTACTTTTGCCCCTAGGGCAGTGATCCATTTCCCACGATTGTAGGATTCCCATTAGTTCATCGACCTGCAATTTATCAAAGTCTTTGTATAGTTCAAGTGCGGCTACTTTTGCATTGAACCTTTCCGGAAGCGTCCCAATGATTTTTCCTACAATATCCTGCTGAGAATACACTTTGCCAAGCCGAAGAGCTTGGTTGGTTAGATCACGAATACGACCAATATATTGGCCGACTGATTCATTATCATCCATAGAAATCTTATGAAATTGAGCATCAAGAGTAATGATCCTGGATTTCTTTACCGGAGCCATACCCTCGTAGGTATTGGCTAAAGTAGTCCAGACGTCGTATGCGATCTTGCATCCAGCGATAAGTCTGTATTGATCCTTTGTGAGAGCATTATGGATCGCATTCAAGGCTTTGGAGTTCTTTGAAGCAGCAAGCTTCTCGGCAGCAGTCCATTCACTCCTTGGTTTGATGGTTTTTACACCGTCTTTTTCTTCTACTGGAGGATGGTATTGATTTTCCACTGCATCCCAAGCCCCTTCATCTAGAGCGATAAGAAAGGCCTCCATTTGATCTTTCCAATAAGCATAGTTGGATCCATCGAGCAATGGAGGTCTGGTTACTGATCCACCTTGGTTGTCCATGCTTCTATGTCTGGATCTCGCTTTCCAAAGCGTGTGGCTCTGATACCAATTGTTAGGTCCGTTTGCATGAATAACCAATTAAGTAGTCTTGAAAACTAGTTCAAACACCTTTCTTGGACACATTAAACAGTTTAAGATATTAAGCAGCGGAAAGTAAATAAACTGTAAGAATAAAGAACTCAGGTTTGTTGACCCAGTTCGGCACAAGCCTACGTCTGGGGGATACCAATCCAGGAGATTCACTAATTGTTTTGACTTGATCCTCGATCTAAACAATAGTGATTTGTTTCGCCCAACTCCAATCACCAAGCGGACTGAACTGTCAGTTCAAGGCACTCCCCCTGCCTTGGTGAAGATCTCCCCGACCTTGCTTCAATCCCTTGAAGGCTCCTCCTTCAAGTTTGCCCTTGGTCGAAACCTGTTGGCGACTCTCCTTCTTGAATCTTTCAATTAAGCTCTTGAGTTTGACGACTCCTCGAAAGCCTTGATTGAATCCGTCGACTTCAATCAAGTTCACAGTAGCACTTTCGACCAATCCACTCGAGGAAGTGTTGATCGTATGTTTTCCTTCAAAATGATGACATCGATGACTCGGAAGGAATGTGATTCTCTTAGCACAATGCACTCAATCGCACAAGGGAGAAGATGAGTAAAGTGAGTCGTCATCCGTTCATCCCTTGGCCGTCCTATTCTAAGAGAACCACCGCACATCCATTCCAAGGTAAGATATTCTTACCATAATTGCACGGATCCTTGGAATGGAGTTGCCCGGATTAGAAGATCCTTGTTTCCTTACTTCATGTGCCAGATCCGGGCAGGAGATCAGCTAGCCGTTGGAGAATCTTCATGAGTATATTCGCCAGCTCTTCTTCCTTTACATAGTTTGTCTGCTGTTGTCGTAGTTGGTCCAACAAAGTAGTTCAGACATCGGTTGTGAACACATTTGCTCAAAACTGGTTCCCAACAGCAACAAATTGCAAAATTGGTAAAACTACAACACCATTTTGATATTTTTTTTTTCTAGAAACCTACACACAATGCCACTTTGATTTGCTAACTAAACATTTATGTCGTCTTATGGCCGGATTATTATATACATTATACAAAATAATGTAACATAAAATAACGAAAATAAATTAAATTGAATTGAATTGTATAAATTAAAATGCATAAAATAAAAGAAAATCAAACTATAATAATAGCTAAACGATGTTTGTCACAAATTGTTTCTCATATTACCATGGAAATATATTTCATCACAAAAAATCGTCTTAAGAAGCAAAGAAAAATTTTCGGTCTCAATTTCCGTCAAAATGTAACTACGCTGCAAAATACCTCCTCCGTTAGTTCTTACATGCTACGGACTCACATTTCATGCAATCCAATACACATTTTTAATCCTTAGTTACTTAAATTGCATATAAATAAAAATTATAAAAATTTGATATTCTAAATCTATATCATTAGACGAATTCAACAAGATCCCACATGACAATATTTTATCTTATATAATTGTGTTAAAAAGTCGAATCAAAGTTACTCAATGAATAGTGACGAAATCAGAAATTTTGCATTTATGTTAAAAATTCGAATCAAAGTTACTCAATGAACAGTGCCGAAATGCCTAATGTTGCAATTATAAAGGAACGGAGGTAGTATATCTCAAATAGCAAAAATCGCTTAGCTTGCAAAAGCTGTCTTTTCTAGTAGTTTTATTTTCCTACCTTTATTTTGTTAATGTAATTATAACTATTCATCATCAATCAATAAGACTAAAAGATAACCAATCGGAGTTGGTCTGAGTGGTATGTGACTCTACCAGTTTGAGCAAAGGTCTCGAGTTTGAGCTTTTGTGTATACAGAATTTTGTTTTGGGAAAGACAACCCTTCAATGCCCATTAAAGTCTCGAGGCCAAATTAGTCTTGGATCTAATGTGGCATGGGGATAAGCGGTATACGCCAAAAGAATACTAAGAGATTGTGATTAATTATTAGCTATGGTTGCGAACCCTCTCCAAATATATCCAAAGATATTTTTTTTAGGTGAATACTAGGGTATCCCCAGACAACATTATTGGACTCAAGACTAATCCTTCGAGAATCGGGTGAGCATTGAAGGGTTACCTCTCCCAAATCAGAATTCAGCATAAACAAAGGCTCGAACCCGAGACCTAATATGTCCAGAGATATTAAATATATACATATATTTATAAAAAAAATATATCAATAAACTAAATTCGTAAAATACGCTTGTTATGTATACCGAATTGACAACTCAATATATCATTCTATCATTTTGCAATACAAAAATATTAGTACCAGTCGCCAATGAATCCCAAATCAGTTATTGTCCACACCGTTTATTTTTGTACATACTGATGGAACTTGGAAAGCTAATAGACTTGCGGTTGTGTTCAAACGTTGGATTAGGGACAAAATAGATCTGAACCATCACTAAAAGAAAAGAAAAATAAAATAATTTAGCTAGTGAATCCGATAGCTACACCCTGATTTAATTACTGAATTCATTAGTTACCAATGACTTATTAGCTATTGAATTTTGATAGGTACCAAAGATTCATAATTCTATTATTATTATTATTATTATTATTATTATTATTATTATTATTATTATTAATTTTTTTTTCCTTCTAATAGTGCATTCATGTATAGGGAACAATGACAACTCCTTAAACTTCTTCATATAGAGTTTACTAGTCAAGTCTACGTAGTGTTCCATTTTACACTCAAAGAAAACAAAAATGTTTGTAGCATTCCGTATAATGATGTCAAATCATTGGCCGACGACATTTGATATTTATATATGGAGAAAATTGGCGTTCGTGAATAAAATGCTAGTGTGTATATATATATATATATACTTATTCCCTTTTTTAGGTGTTACAATTTTAAATTTTTCTATATATTGTTCATTCTATCACTTTGACTTAAATTTTTATCAAGTTAAAATATAGTCAAATGAGATCTTGTTAGATTCGTCTTGTCTTGTAGGTTTTAAAAATTAGTGTAAAATCGATAAAAGAGTTTTTTTTTTTTTATGAAACAGCCATCGAAGGCTAGGGAAAAAAGAAAAAAAAAAGCATTAAATCGGCTAGGGAAGAGAGAAAAAAAAGCATTAAATCAGAAAGGCCTATGCTAGGGCCTAGGGAAACAAGTTCCCGCAGCATCCACCGCCAAAAGAGGTCGCAGGAAGTCTGGCGGTAAAGTCCAAGTCTTCAAGAACAATTGGTTGTGACCACCATGTTTAGCCAAACTATCAACCACATAATTCCATTCTCGTAACATATGCTCGAAATAACAAATCTGAAATTCCATCCTTATTTCATCAATGCATGCCAGAATAGGGAATAGCCAATGCCGCTCATTCCTTTGAGAGGATAACAGCTTCAATGCTGCAGTGGAGTTAGAACGACAACAAAGGGCTTCAATATGGAGATCCCGAGCTAGGTACAAGCCATGGAGTATACCAATGAGTTCAGCTTGTAACACCGAGACGTCTCCCGGATAGCCCGAAACACCATTGATCCAACTACCTGATGCTTCTCGAAGCATGGCGCCAAAACACGACCTTCGCCAGTCCACAATTCTCGAACCATCAGTGTGTAGAAACACTCCATTCCATGGTCCCCTGTTCCATTTAAGCAATCAAGGGATGGAGTTTCCATGTTTTCCATAAGTAGCAAAATGATCAAGGGTGTCCTCCAGTTGTTGCACACGAAGATGGAGGACATGCATAGCTGTGAATTTGCCTTGAAATATTCGAACATTTCTCTCCCTCCAAACGGTCCAAAGAGCCGCCATAAAGGTATTCTCACAGTGTTTGAAGATACCAGTAAGCCAGAGCCGTATATTATCTGTTTCCAGGCTACAAAGGTCCTGTGGAATGGAAATGCCGATTGATTGCCACAAGGTGTCTGCACATGTGCAATAAAAAAGGCAATAAGACCAGTCATCTTCCTCATCACCACATACGCTACACAGAGGGGAACAAGCTAAGTTGCATGATATCGTAAGGCATTACATGAAAGAGCAGATCGTGCAATAAGCCACACTAAAAGGCATTTTTTTTTCTGGAAGGGATGTACGCCATATCCAACTCCAACCATCATTGCTTGGCCTCTCAGATATAGGGTAATGATAACCAGTTTTAGCTGTATACAGTCCATCCTCCGATTGCTTCCATTGCCAACCATCTGAGCAAGTTGAATGAATGCAAGGAGGAGGGGAAGTGTCATGGATCGAGGATTTGATACAATTTGAACAAATAAGAAGCAAACCGAACAATAAAAAAGGGTTTGATATTACCTAGTTTGAAACTCAACCTTGGAATCGACTAACACTTGGGTGTTTCGACTATTCCCTAAATCGATATCCTATAGGTGGCGATACGATTGAGCACACCTCAAAATGCCCAAAAGAAATCCAACCGAATGGAAGAACTCAATAGTGACCTTCAAACAAGTATATTCACTCTCTCTAAGTGTTCAATCATATATTTCATTCAAAGTTGAAATGACATAATGTTAGGGTTGGCCTATTTATAGGCAACCCAAAATACAAAGGAATTAAACAACCCTATACTAGGATTAAACAAACAAGAAGAAAATCTATGCCGGAGCTGCTAGGACGACGCGAGACTCATACGATGTGAAGCAGGATAGCATCGTAACCTTGAGGCTAGCATCGTAGGTAGAAATCTAAACTGGGGGGAGCTGTGACGACGTGAGTCGGGACGACGCGAGACTCATACAACGTGAAGCTTGCTCACGACGTAATTTTCGGCTACCGTCGTGTGAGCCTTGCGACTTGAAGCAGGTTAGCGTCGTAATTCAGTTTTCTCTCACTCCTGCCGGGCCTCCGGGTGGTTCTCTCCTGCTTGTTTAAAATATCTTGTTCATGCATGCACTTGTTGAATTACAAGTAAAACAACAGAATATAATGTTCGATGTTCCAGTAGGGTTCCGGCCAACTTCCGGTGATCGACATCCGACTACTTCCGGTCAATGGTGGGTTTCCGGATCCAGTTGAATGGGTTCGGGATCTTCCTCGATTTAGATCAGCAGCTTCAGGCCCATTTTTTCAGCTTTGGCCTTTAACACTTCATCCTCAAAATTCCAGGTCAGCTACTCAGCAACTTTGGAGATGAATCTTCTGGATTGTTGCTCGGACATCGGTCCTTCTGGAAATGCGGTGATCATTAAAAACAGGATTAATATGACCGTATTCTTCAGATAGTTGCATTTTATACACATTATTATTAATCCGTTCTAAAATTTTAAAAGGCCCGTCTCTTCGCGGAGATAGCTTGTTGCGTCGGCTTGCGTGAAACCGTTTCTTCTTCCAGTTGAGCCACACCCAATCCCCTGGGTTCAGTTTTAGCGCCTTCCGACATCGGTTGTTATACTTGGCATATCCTTCTGCAACCTTCACTAGACTATCTCTTACATCTTTATGCATTTCCTTTATCGTATTTGCCCTGTTTCTGCTATTGATGTTCAAATGCTCATTGCGAGGCAATGGCAACAAATCAAGTGGAGTTAGTGGGTTAAAACCGTACACGACCTCAAAAGGTGACATGTGTGTGGCACTGTGTACATGTCTATTATAGGCAAATTCGATGTAAGGCAAGCATTCGATGTAAGGCAAGCATTCATCCCAACTTTTGCTACTAGACGCAGTAATATCCTAAGTAAATTATCTAAGACTCTATTAACTATCTCAGTCTGCCAATCAATTTGTGGATGATAAGCAATAGAAAATAACAGTCTAGTCCCTATTTCAGACCATAAGGATTTCCAAAAACAACTTACAAACTTTGCATCTCGGTCGGAGGCAATTGTTCTTGGCACACCGTGGAGTCTTACAACTTCCTAGAAGAATATTTTGGTCACGTGGTGCGCGTCATTAGTCTTGGCACAGGGTATGAAATGCCATCTATGAGAATCTGTCAACCACAACAAAGATAGAATCATTATCCGTTGCAGTACGAGGTAACCCTAAAACAAAATCCATAGATAAATCAATCCATGGGCCTCTGGTGCTGGTAAAGCTGATATGGTCCGTCTGGTTTGGCGGTTGACTTCGCTCGTAGGCAAGTGATGCATTTGTTGTCGAAGTCAGCAACTTGTTTCTCCATCCCTGGCTAGTGGAAACGTTTTGTAAGTATGCGCATGGTTGCAATCCTCCCAAAGTGACCCATTATGTCGCCAGAATGCGCCTCAGTAATCAGAAGTTCCCTGATAGATCCCTTTGGTATGCACAGCTTGTTTCCATGGTAGAGAAAACCATTCAATTGAGAAAACACCTTGAGGGCTATTTTCTCGGTCTTCTTGTACACTTCTCCAAATTTAGTATCTTGAGCATACAGATCTTTTATGTGCTCGAATCCAATCAGTTGTGTAGCAGATCACATACGGAAATGATTGAATAAATGAACTCCAATGGGCATGCCTTGCATTCTTGAACTACCCTTGTCCTCGAATGTGTTTTAACGTACCGTGATCTGTGTGAATTATGAACTCTCTTCCTCGCAAGTAATGTTGCCACATTCTCAAGGCTTGTACGACAACATATATTCCTTATCGTACGTGAAGTAGTTCAGTTGAGCTCCTCCAAACTTTTCGCTGTGATAGACGATCGACCGTCCATCTTGCAACAATACTGCTCCCATGCTGGTTCTGAAGCATCGCATTCGACTCGAATGAAAGATCAAAATTTGGTAGAACCAACACTAGCGCATGGGTGAGTTTATCCTTTAATTCCTCAAATGACTTATTCTCTTTCGGTCCACATTTGAATTGTAAACCCTTCTTAAGCAGAGAGGTCATTGGTGCAGCGATCACCCTGAATTGCAGCAAGAATCTTCGAAAGAATCCGCATATGCCCAAGAATCTTCGAACTTCATTGACGTTGGTTGGTGGTGGCCATTCAGAGATAGCTTTGATCTTGGACTCGTCCACCTTCAGTCTGTTTCCTCCAAAGACAAATCCTAGAAAGGTGACTTCGGGCACATGGAAGGTGCACTTCTCAACGCGTACAGTTCAGCTTTCCTCAGTTTTATGATCACCTGCACAACATGTTTTACGTGATCAGATTCGTTATGGCTATAAATAGGAATATCATCAAAGTACACAACAACGAATTTTCGAATAAACTCCCTGAGAGTCTCATTCATGAGTCTCATAAATGTAGATGGAGCGTTGGTGAGTCCAAAGGGCATCACGAGCCATTCATACAACTCAAACCTTGTCTTGAATGATGTCTTCCATTCATTTCCTGGTTGCATGCAAATCTGGTGATAACCGCTTTTCAGATCTATCTTTGTGAAAATGTTCGCTCCACCAAGCTCATCGAGCTTATCGTCGAATCGTTGAGTCGTCGAATCGGATGTCGGTATTTGATGGTTGTCGCGTTGACATATCTGCAGTCCACACACATCCTCCACGTTCCATTCTTCTTCGGTACCAATAATACTGGCACGGCACACGGAGACAGACTCTCCCAAACCCAGCCTCTGTCCAATAGTTCCTGGACTTGCTTTTGAACTTCCTTAGTTTCTTCGGGGTTCATACGGTAAGCAGGCCGGTTTGGTATTGACGCTCCTGGTATAAAGTCGATTCGATGATCTACACTTCTCAAAGGTGGCTATCCAGCTGGCAATTCCCACAAAAGAAAAAGAGCCACTATAGACGAGATGCATGTCCTCCTCTGAGAGAACTTTCTGGAGACGTGTACAATCCTGCAGTGTTCGTGAATAAAGAAGCTTGCTTACACTATCTAGAGATGGTGACTAGGTGGATTATTCATCGAAAAGGGTTTTCCAGAAAGGAAATGGATCATGTGCTGATTCATGATGCCATTAAGTCAAGAGGTTGAGACTACTGTGTAGAGCAGAGAGATGGGGAACAGTACTACTCTTGGGAGCTCACTAGGCAGTTCCTTGCCAATGCCAAATACCGATCCATCACTTCCTTGGATTTGAGGGTTTCCAGTGCCATATGATCCTGCCACGATCAATCAACTTTATGGCACTGTGGATGTCTTATATGAGGCCACTAAGTACAAGAAATTCTTTGGGCCTATTACTTCTGCAGAAGGGAAGGATGAATTAAAGGATAAGGTACTCAAAGAGATGTTTGAGAATCAAGAAGAGGTTGCTTACAGTGAAAACTCAAAAAACAAGAAGGTTACAACTACATTAATGGACACACCACTTTACCAGCTTTATCTACTCTTCAAGCATAAGTTCAGTCCAACTTCACATACAGCCCAACCTAATGCAGTAGAACTTTACTTTGTCTATTGTGTCAAAAATGGATTACCTGTTGACATTGGAGAGTTGCTAGCTTTTGTGCTGGATAGCACAGGTCCAGAGCATCTAGGTCCACACTTGCATTCCCTGCACTGATATGGCAGCTTTGTAACAGAGCTGGAGTGGATCTGAAAGCTTATGCTCGAGATTTGAAGTTGAAGAAGCATATTTCATTTGACATATACTTCAATAGGCCCGGTTCGAGATCTGCAGAGCTAGCATATCCTACTTCACTTCGTAGGTCAGTTTTTCTCAGACTGATACACCTCTTGGAGGTGCACAGAGACCTATTGGATGAGGCCAAGGTAAGCTAGAGGTAGATCTTCTGCTCAAACACCTAGTACATCTGGTACTACTGTTGTTGATTGAAACTTTTGACCAATTCCCCACACGAGTATTTTTAAGAAAATAATATTCACGGTTTAATTTTATTTAATGAAACCACTTTATGATGATGGAGTTGGGAATAGGGATATATTTATAGGTTGTCACGTTTTTATTTACTCGTGTTGAGAAACTGTGCCCCCGAAAGCGCACGGAGTCAAAAATTGCAGTATTTATAGTAAGTACCGGATCGTTCACTGGAGGATGTGCGATAGAAGCAGGGCCCACGTTGTTCTATAAGATTTTCCACTCGGTTACTCGTTTCAAGTTTGTGTTTTTAACTAACAAATCTACTTAACATAATTTAAACTAAGCTATGAAAGCAATTAAAGTAATTCTAGAAAGCAAAGTAAAATTATTCTAGAAAGCGATTGAAATTATTCTAATAAAGCGATAAAATTTATTCTGCGAAAGCGGTAAAAACTATACTAAGCTATCTATCATTAATCTAGAAAGCAGATTTAAAAGAGACAGAAGGGACAAGAAGAAAAGAATAAAGATTGGACAAGATCAGAAGAGACATAATTAAACTTCCATTTGTTACACAGATATTATCTTGGGATAATCCTATCAGATAGATAACTCTCATGCTTCCTATACCATGTTCCCTTTAACAGACAGGTACTTACAGTAAGGATTTACATGCCTTAAGACAACAAAATCTAAGATACCACAGATATACAACTGCCCCTGCGCAGAGGTATGTTATTTATCTGTGGTGGACAAGCAACACCCGACAAATCATTAATTGAAATGCCAAGGACTCCCATCATTCCCCCGGTCACACCCAATGATTCTAATCAAGTCCTGAACTATCCCATAACTCTCAAACCTAGTAACAGATAGAATTACTCTCGACACATCCGAGTGACCTCTATAGAAAGCATTTAAAAGAAAGCGGTAAAGAAAGCAATAAAGAAAACATTTTAAATCCTATCACTCGGAAGTTTCAAAAGCATAGCACACTGGTAGTATAAGAGAGCCCCTAGTCATAATGACCAGAAGTTGATCAAGAATTCACGAACATCAGTAAACCGCTCGCAGTGTTTACCTACTTTCAGGTGGTTATGAGATACAAACTAATGAAACAAACTAATAATTAGTTTTTTCGGATGCACTCACTCAAGACTCAAAAATAGCTTTGGCAGAAGATGATGGTAGTTGAAAGAATACTCAACCATACCTTACAAAATAGCCAAGGCCCACATGTTGTTCCTCTAGTATTATTTATTACATTTCATCTGAATCCAAGTGGACACTGACTTAATGCAATATTTAATTTAAGATTTCCAACATACAGCAATTTTGAGAAACAATTTATATTTTAAAATCATTCCCTAAGCATGTACTAGACTCTCAATTAAAATATAGATCCTTTCAGTCTAGGTGAGACCTTATCGCTGACTCTGCTTCTAATTTCCCAAAATCAACCCCCAGTCGGATATGAGTTAATTATAACTGTAGAATTTATCCCTCACTCAGACCCGGATTTAATAAATCAATTTTTGTTGGAAATTTATTACGAGCCATCTAATTTAGATTAAGACTTTTATGTCCAAGGGAAGGATCCAAAATATTTTAACCACAATATCTACATAATAGTATCATGCATAAATTTATAAGGAAGTGTAAAATTAAATTAACCCAAAATATAAGGTGGGTTTAGACAGAATGTGATACACAGAGATGAAATAGCCGGAGGTGAGAAGAATTTATTTGGCTAAAAAGATGACTGAAATAATCAGGATAACCTGGACTGCAAACATCAGCTATCCAGTTCCTAATCCAGATGGAAAGTTTTTAGACAGCAGCAGCCTAAAATAACAGTGATCGCTGTCATCAAGACTCCTACTATTTGTGAAGAAAAACCTACAGATTTTCTAATTGTAGTACTATTTAAACAGTGTTGATCGACACGGTTTGATGATATTACAGCTCAAAATTCAGGTTTGAAATTAAGATAAATAAAAGAAAATTGTATCCGAATAGGAGCTGGCTGAGTAGCTATTTAACTTCCTGGTGAAGGGACCATTCGCCAAAGCTTCCACCAGCCACCATTCAGACCAGGCAAAATAACTGGTGATAATCAATATACAAACTACGAGCTATTTAATTTCCCGTTGAAGGGACCATTCACCAACATTAGTTTGTGATACCTCTTATCACTAGTTTCACACAACAAGGGAAAAGACCATAATTAAAAAAGAAAATATTTTTGGGTTTTAATGAATAAAGAAAAATAATCTTGTATGAGAGACATTGGTTTCTCATGCAAGTTATGGAAATTATTCCATAATCACTTTTTATGGTCTAAATAATCTCTAATTCCATAATTAATTAAGTACAGTCCGGATTATATACTTAGATCATTAGAGTTTAATTTTGTAGAAAAATCTTTCAATGAAATTGAACAAAATTCTTTATATCAAATTAATCATGGGTTGAGATAATTGGATTTCAACCTCAAAATATTGATATAAAGGTTCAATTAATTAATGGTGGGATATGGAGAAACATAAAAATTGGCAAGAGAATGCCATTCATGTCGCGAGACAGAAGTTATGTCGTGAACCATGGGTTCACGACATGAGGCTCGCGACATCAGGGGTGGGTAATAAAAGAAAATGAATTTTGGAATTTTATGGTTTCCATGTCGCTAGACAAGACTCATGTCGTCTTGCGACATGGGTCTAGCGACATGGGGTTAAGAAGTGAGAAAATTTTGGCTTTTAAAGGAGATAAGGACCCTGTCGTGAGACCATAAGTTGTGTCGCAAGCCTAGGCTTGCGATATGGGTCTTGCGACATGGGTGTTTTTAAAAAAATATTCTATGTGTTTGGTCCCATGTCGGTAGACTGAGAAGTATGTCGTGAACCATGAGTTCACGATATAGGGGTCTTGCGACATGGGTTTTCAAAAATATTCTAAGTATTTGGTCCCATGTCGCTAGACTAAGAAGTATGTCGTGAACCATGGGTTCACGACATGGGGGTCTAGCGACATAGATTTTCAAAATAAATGGACAAGTGTTTTGGGTGTTATATTGCATTTCATAAAATTACGTCGTGATCCGTGGGGTTACGACGTGATGCATTGCAATGTAAGAAAAATAATTTTTTTAATGCATTTATTAAATCTAAATAGAACATTAAATCTAACTAAATATGATAAAAATGGTCAAGTGACCAAAATGAAAAAATAAGCAAGTAATATTATGGAAGTGATCCATAATAAATTTGTGGAACATTTTCTTCTATTTCCAAAACTAAAACAAAGGTTCAACAACACCCACTAAATTGAATGTTCAAAACCCAAAACAATCTAATCTAAAAGCTGTAAATAAAAAAATATAAAAATGTGGCTACTACAACTAGAAATCCATTTATTGTCTAAAACTAAGAAACTAAAACTGAAAATAAAAACTACTCCCTCCGTCCCACCCCAAGTGTCTTGTTACAGTTGGGCACGGGAATTGAGGTGGAGTTGGTGTGTGAGTATATGGTGGGATCCACAGAGTTGTTGGAGGGGAAAATTATTTCTATTTATAGAAAGAAGATCTTTGCAATGGGACATCCAAAAATAGTAAGTAGGACATTTGGAATGGGACGGAGGGAGTACATTACAATGAAAATGAAACCATCTATACTAATTAATTTTGGAGGGCACCATGGGTGCCTCCAAGAACAACAACAAGAAACTAAAAAAATGGGTGTGTAGCCAATGTTCACTGGGGTGGGAGGATATATTTATAAAAGAACAGGGAAACCCTAGGCCCATTTAAAGCCCACCATGTCGCAAGACAAAATTGCTATGTCGCAAGACTACCAAGTGAGGCTTGCGACATAACACACAAAATTGCATTTTAAATTCAGGGATTTGTGAACAAAGGGACTGGAGCTCGAGCTCCAGGAGGAAAAGACTAAGTTGTTTGCACCTTCGGGAGCTGAAGTACCGGGTCCTCTCAATTCATTTGTCACATGGGAAATTAAAATTATGAAGTCACGTGACTGCTTCAGCTTTTTCTTCTTTCTCTCTCCCTATGGTGATACTCCTCCCTATCGTGAGACCATATTCCATGTCCCAAGATATTTTTTCCCTCCATGTTGCAAGACATAGTTTCACGACAAGGCTTCTTTCCTCTAGCGACAGGAGTCCCGGGGTCCGGATGGTTCTTGCGACGGGAGTCCCGGGGTCCGGATAGTTCTTCACTACAAGAAAAAAAATATTTACCGACGAATTTTTCCGAGGACTAGTACAAGGAACCTTAAAGTTTCCGAGGAGTTGTACTCACTCATCTGTCCACGCCCAAGCTCTTGTCGCACAAAATTGGCCGAGTACTATGTCGAGGACCTATTTTTCCGTGTAGATTTCCGAGGATTTATACACGATATACTTCCGGTTCGTAACCGGTTCACAAAACATATTGTGGGAGTACATGTCCTCGGAATAAATCGTCCGAATATTTTCCGTGGACTAGTTCTTCGTAACATGCTCGGAAATTTCCGGTCCAAACCCGGTCTAACTATTGAATTTCCCGAGGACTAACCGTCCCTGCAGTCCTCGGTATTTGTTTCCGTTTAATTTTCCTCGTCTATTGCCAAGGACTAGTCCTCGGAACTGTCCTCGGAAATAAGGAATGCAGAATCTGTTTCAGCTCCCCAAATGCTACTTGTTACATAAACAAACCAACAGTGCATGTAATACCCGGGATTTTTACAACGCCCAAAGAAACAAAATAAAATTTATTTCCGAGAAGAAAATAATTTATTACAATAAATTATTGCCCGGAAATGGCGTGACTGATAAATTCAAGAATTTGAACCCAAACTTTGGACGAATCGAAATGGAATAAAAGAGGGAAAGGAAGCCCGAATACATTCCATGAATCGAGTCAAAAGAATTGAAATTAAATTCAAGAAAGAAAAGAATTTTAATTCCAAGAACCCGCGAAGTCGGAAACGATTTAAATAAATAAATTATTACACGGGAGTTAAAAGACGACGAATTAGAAGACGAAGAATCCAAACGCGAAGGACTCAAGATTTCGAATACGGGATTAATTCGAGACGAGATAAATTTAAGATAAGAATTTATAATCCGAGAATGACCCGAAAAATCGAGCCCGAAAATGTAGAAGGATAGAAGTCCGAAAGAGAGGAGGAAAGGACCCGACGAATCGCACGACCCGAGCCGCGCGGTCTCCGCGCGGTGTTTGGCTAAACACCCCGCCCAGAGCGCGCCGCTTGAACAAGCTGCGAATTTTGTGCGATCATGCGCGATTTCTTACCTTTTTGGGAAGCTCCGGCTATGGCAACGCGTCTAGGGTTTTGTGGAGCCTTTATAAGGCGTGTTTGCAGCTCCTAGCCACCTCTTGGCCGCCCTCTTCCACCTTTCTTCATCCCCCATCACCCTCTCTACACACACACTCGAAAAACCTAACTTTTGAGACTTCCGGAGGCCACCCGAAGGAGGAGACGAAGTTTTGGACGAGGCCAAGCCATAATGGACGCCGTGTAGTGGTAAGGAATGAGTTTTAATCTGGAATCTTGGTTTTTAGTTGAAGTGAGAGTCTAATCCGTAGTCTTTTTACATTGTACTCACAAATCGGAGCCGAAGAGAAGGAGACGAGTAGATTGGCCATGTTCGCGGACTCCGGAGGCCATCCCGACGAATCTTAGGACTCTAAACCTCACCCACAGTAAGTTAACTCCTTGCATATCAATTTCGGAGTCCCTTGGTCGAGTGTTTCGAGAGATCTAAACAAAATACTAAAATCTGTCACCAAGAACTCACCTACGCGCATTTTCTGAAATCCAGCTTTTAAGCCCTTTTCGAGCTTTCAAACGGAGAAACTTAAATCTACAAACTTGTTCCTAATGATTTAAAGTATATCGTGTTAAAATTTCAGAATTGTTCGTCGAAGTTTGGTCTGTCAAATCCGATCTGGTATTTTCTGAGTTATTCTTCAAACCCGTAAAAGCTGAAAGAATTTCCTATCCGACTTATTTAACGTTTTTCTAATGGATTCCTTCAAAAATAAACTTTGATGTAAAAACAAAAATTGTAGCTAACTGTCTAAATATTGTGTCCATAAAATTTCGTGAGTTTTCGTTAACGTTTGGGCCTTCGAAATCGGTCTGAACAATCATCGTTTTAAAATGAAGTTTCTGAACAGATTTTCTTATCTAAATTGATGCGCGAAACTGATCTGATCCGGAGTGTTTTCGGACATATTGCCTCTAATAAAACTTGCTCATTTTTCTGTCGTGTACGCGCCTGTAAAATTTCATAATTTTTAGAGATAATTTACTTGGTAAAAAACGTGGTTTAAAAACAGTGCGCTGTTACCGGGAAGTTGACAGATTTTGAGTTTTGAAAAGATTGCGAAAGTCGACTTATTTCCTTACCTAATTTCGAGAAACTTAAAACATAAAAGTTGTTTGTATGGGTGTCCTTGAGCTACTGTATAAATTTCAGAATTTTTGGTTAAAATACGAATTTTTAAATTAAAAAGGCGTAACCTGTGACGAATTGGATTTTTCGAACTTGAGAAAAACTGGAACTATGAAATGCGAAGTTGAATCTTTTTATACGACAAAACATAAACTTTCGAAAAATCCCGTTCACTAGGCTGAGCCAATCTTCATACAACTATCTTTGAGACTCCCTCGTTAGTGGTCTCCCTACTATCTGAGATTGCCTCGTTAGTGATCTCCTTACTATGCCAAAATGGTAGTTGTGCACATGGCCTGCCAAATCGGCAGTGAGAAATACACGGCATGCCCGAGTGGCAGTGAAACCGTTTGAAAAGCCTGTCATTTGACAGTTGATATACACGTCTGTCAAATTGACAGTAGATATACACGGCTTGCCAAAATGGCAATCGATACACACGGCTTGCCGGAATGGCAATCGAGATACATGGCTAGCCAAAACGGCAGTCAACACTGATATGGCTGCGGCCGCCGGCTCACCGGCTAACTGATTATGGTTATTGAGATTGCCTCGTTAGTGATCTCCCTTGTGTGGTGTCCGCTTCTTAGTTATCGAGATAATATTAAAAGACGTGTGGATGAATTTAATTAAATTGTACTTACTTATCACGCCTTTAAATTACGCTTTTTAATTATGCCTTTAGATTATGCACTCTAATCTCGAATAATCAATTATGCTTTTCCACTGTAAGTTAAATTATAAATTTTTAATATTTCAATTAAGCCTGAGTAAAAGTATAATTTTTAAATTAATTAAATAATTTTTTTAAAACTCCTTTATTGTCACATTAGGGATTAACTTACTCAGTATTTTATATACTGATAAAACCCGTTGTTTATTTTTCTATTACAGAGTACGGAGCATGATCATGCATCGGGGGATCACTTTGGACATTTAGTTATTTATTTTACATGACTTGCATACGGGCTTGTTAACCTGACTTTGGCCATGTCGGCCCTATCTTTAAATTTCCGCTGCAAATTTACTTTTATTATTATTACATGTATGGATGATGTTACATTATTATTTTAATCAATTCCGGACTTATTTTTAAAAAAAATTCCAATACCTTTAGCCTTGCATCTCTTTAGCAAGCTCGGAGAAATCGTGTTTTGCTAAGGAGGTGTGGCGGTGGCATCCCGGCCTGGGTTATCAAATCCGGGGTGTTACAAAGTGGTATCAGAGCCCGGAAAGTTTTTAAATATTATTATTATTATTATTCTTGGCCCAATATAGAGGCACAAAATTTTAACTACTATTATTATTATTTTAAATTTTTATATTATTTCCATGGGATATATTTTTAAAACCCATGGAAAATAAATATAAACACGCATATGCATAAAAAAAAAAATTTTTCGGAGGGGGGGAAATGCATTCGCATACATACACACTTGAACATTGCGCTAACCCTTTTATATGTGATGAGTAACATTCCTATTTTAAATCTTGACATGACATCGACTTAGAAGCTAACTAGAGACTAATCTTGCCTTAGCCTTAGATCTCCATCATTCTTGCTTAGCGTGCCCATATCAAATCTCGGCCTTTGGCATTCCTATCCTCGTACCAAAAATTTTTCTTTTGTCGGAAAAAAATATAAAAAAATAATAAAAAAATAATTAATATAAATAAAAAAATAATAAAAAATAAAAAAATAATAATAATAAATAAATAAATAAATAAAATGAATGAATTCTAAACAACGCATATTTCATAAATAGCTTGAGACGCTACATTATAAGACACCCTAAACAACTCCTACTAGCACCATTTAATTATTTCTGCAACACTATTAAATCCTTAGAAATTTAATCCCTGTACGTTGTGACAGAATGACACCTAACAACAATGAGATTCCTCAGAATTTGGATGAGCGTCTAAGGACGGTTGAGTAAGTTCTCGTAGTATTAGGAAATGCTGAAGTGCAACGTGCACAAGCGGGTGTACCACCACCGGTAACCCGAGTCAATTACTTAGCCTTGATAAACCCTTACCAACCACCCCACTACGCCCGCAAAGAGGACCCGGCTCAGCTAGAGGAATGGATACGGACGCTCGATAAGCTGTTGAACGCCGTAAAGTGTCCCGACGGGGAAAAGGTTCGCGTAGCCTCATACTACTTAGGAGGCGAGGCGGATGATTGGTGGCAAGCCACCCAAAGGAAACTGGCGGAGTACGACGAGCCCTACACATGGTCAGAATTCACGGATCTACTTAGGGATCATTTTTATCCCATGAGCACGAAGGCTGCCATGTACGAGGAATTTCTGACACTGAGGCAAGGAGGAAAAACGATCCAAGAATACTATAACCGTTTCAAGGAGTTGGTGCGGTTCGCACCGAGACTGGTGCCAACTGATGTAGAGAAGGCACAGAAGTTCGAGATGGGATTGAACCTATCTATTAGAGAGGTGATCACGGGTGAGCACTACCCTGACCTACAAGCTGTGTATGATCGTGCAGTAGCGGTTGCACGAGTACAAGGACTGAAACGGAAATCGGTAGATGGGACTAACCAAGGACCCCAAGGAGGATATAAGAGGAATAAGGACCATGTCCGTAGAAACTCGAACCAACCACATCAAGACGACAGTGGACGAAATAAGGGGATAGTCTTCAACCATAGTGACTATGCGCCACCATTTCCAAAGTGCGGTAAACCACACTATGCGAAAGGATGCCCTCAGCCTGGAGCATGCCTTCGGTGCTGTCGACACGGTCATCGGCTGCGTGACTGCCGGACGCGAATAGAAAACATAAACAGGAGAGAGGACGTGACCACTCGGCCCGAGCGACCGTAAGAAGTTTTCAAGCATCGACAACCGCATTTATTTTTGAGTTCGACTCGACGAATTGTATCCAATCAAAAATAAACAAATTCAAATTGTTTTGAACTACGTAATGGCTTGATCCCTTCACGGGGTACGTAGGCTGTAACACCCCGGATTTGATAACCCAGGCCGGGATGGCACCGCCACACCTCCCTAGCAAGACACGGTTTCTCCGAGCTTGCTAAAGAGATGCAAGGCTATGGTTTTTCAGAATTTAAAATATTCAAACAGCCCTTTATAATATAATTTAAAAATCATAATATCAAAGTTGTAGCGGAAAGTAATATTTACATATGTATAATGCAGCGGAATTTAAGTATAGGGCCGACATGGCCAAAACACGGGTTAAACAGGCCCGTTCATGCAAGTTGTAATTAATTGCAGGAATTTAAAAATAGAGTTTTTCCAGAATGTTCCCATGTATGCATATGATGATGCATAATCCTCATACTCTGAAAGACAAAGGAAAGAAAATATGGTTTGGTCAGCAAAACGTGCTGAGTAAGTTAACACCTACTATGATAAAGGGGTTTCAAAATCTTTAATTAGATTTAAGAAAAACATGTGCATACAAGACATGATTTAAATTTTTATTCATCTAATAATAATTTAATTACATATTTGAAAAGATAAGGATTTCCACAAGATCATAATCTAACACACGTATAAAGAGGTTTAATTAAATAATTAAATTTTTACTCCGAGGCATGCATACAAACAACTCATTTATCAATTTAAAATTAATAATTTAATTGTGTACTTGAACATGCATTTAATCCATAATAACAATTTAATAAGATATGAAAATTTAAAGACATAATTTTAAATGCATAATTTAAAGACAGACATAAATAAATAAATACTTAAAAACATTAAATCTTTTATTTCCCCGTTACGTAACCATTTCTCAATATTTTGTATAGCCGGTGATCCGGCGGCCGCAGCCGTGTCGTAAGTATCTTGTATAGCCGGTGATCCGGCGGCCGCAGCCGTGTCGTATTTCAAGTATTTCATTGGCCGTTTTGGCACAGTTTCTCATAACATTCACCCTCGGCCGTTTTGGCACGAAGCGAAAAGCTAGGGGGCGTTCTATTGAGCATTTCCCCCTACGTCGGTCACTCTCGGCCTTTTTGGCACGAAGCGAAATGCTAGAGGGGCGCTCCATCGAGCACTCACCCCCCTACATAGGTCACACTCGTCCGTCTAGGCACGATGCGAAAAGCTAGAGGGGCACTCTATCGAGCACTCACCCCCTACATAGCCAAGTATCTCATATGTTTTAATTTAGTGTAACGGAATTTTTCAAAAGTATAGATATATCGTATTTCAAGGTCTCGGCCGTTTGTTTCGATATTTCACAATCTCTTCGATTTAAAATCATTTGACGTCACAGTTTACGCCTTTTTAATTCAAAAATTCATTTCTAGTCCAAAAATTCTGATATTTTCACAGTATATCAAAAACACCCTAACGAACAACTTTCGTGTTTTAACTTTTTCGAAATAAGTTGAGGAAACATGTCAAAAATCGAGTTTGTTTCGCAAGCAGTGTTCTGTCCGGATTCAGGTTTGGCACAGTTCAAAGATTCGACATTTTAACATATCAAATTGACTCCAAAAATTCTGAAATTTTATATGCACATAATAGGCATGATTATCTACAACTTTCATTTATATTGCAAAGATCAAATCGGAATAGAAAATATAGAAACAGGTTCATCAAGTTTGGAGATATTCACAGGCAGATTTCGAAAATGTTTTGTCAAAACAGTTCATGTTTGATGCAATTTGAAATAGCAAACGTCGACGAAAATGTCTGAAATTTTTACACAACCTAGATTAATGTGTTGGGATTAAAAGTCTAGTTTTGAGTTTTCCGGTTTGAACTCTCGAAATAGGGGTTTTGGTCCGATTTCAAATCTATCACAGTTTCAAGTTTGAATCTCAAGGCAGGTTGGTTCTCGGCCGTTTTCGGATATCAAAACACAATGAAAAATTATGAAAATTTTACACGAACTAGATCTATATCTTAGGAACGTTTTCATGTTTTAAGTTTTTCCGTTTGATCAGTTTTAAGGGTTCGAACAATTCACACAAAATTGTTGCGCCGAGGGTTTCTCGTGTTGACAGATTTTAGAGTTATTAAATCCATATGTTTGGTTGCATTTTAAATCACCCAAAACCAAGTAAGCATTAACTTACAGTGGTAAGGTGTTTGGTCGTCCTCGGGTCGCTTGGCTCGTCCAAATCCACTACGAACGGATCTCCTCAACGCCAAGCTTCCAACTTTGGCCACGATTTCAACTCGGAATAATAAATCCAATGTTAGATCGAGTTTTCGGGTTCGAAAACTTAAATGAAAATCTATAAATGACTTACCCAAGTCTGGAGTACTAGAGACCTTGTGTTCTACGCCTCCTCCGTCGGTTTTCGTCGCCGGAAAGTGATCGGAAAGATCGAAGTTGGTGGTTTTCGGGTGTTGGAAGAACATGGAGAGTTGGAGAGTGTTTTTGGGGTTGCTAGGGTTAGTGTCTCAAAAAATGATCAGCCATATGTCCTCCAAAACCGACCATATACACCTTCCATCAACCGGGATCGAGTTTCCAAAGTCGGGGATCGAAATATGGCAAGAAATCCCCGAAATCGCGCAATGTGATCGCCCACTGCTACATGGCGCGCCCTTGGCGCGGATTTAAGGGTAAAACCGCCCGGCCACCGCGCCAGCCCCGGCTGGGTTGCGGTCCATGCCGGGCCGTGAATTCCGTCGGGCCTTTTCTCCTCTTTTTCGGACTTCTGTCCTCCTACGTTTTTGGGCTCGATTTTTCGGGTCATTCTCGGATTATAAATTCTTATCTTAAATTTATCTCGACTCAAATGAATTTCATGTTTGAAATCTTAAGTCCGTCGGTCTCGGGTTCGTCGGCTTCCAATTCGTCGTCTTTTGACTCCCGTGCAATAACTTGTGTAATTAAATTTCTTCCGACTTCACGGGTTCTTGGAATTAGAATTATTTTCCTTCTTGAATTTAATTCCAATTATTTTGACTCAATTCATGGAATGTCTTCGGGCTTCCTTTCCATCTTTTATTCCATTTTGAATTTTGAATCTATCGGCGTTTCATTTCCGAGCAATAATTTATTTTGATAAATTATTTTCTTCTTCTCGGAGATATTTCGACATTGATCGGAATAAATTTTATTCCTTTGGATGTTGATAAAAATCTGGGGGATTACAGTCTACCCCCCTTAAGAATCAACTTCGTCCTCGAAGTTGTGTTTCGGCTTTTCTCGCGCTAAGAGTTAGGGTCCTTTTGTTTATTTTATTATTTTGCGATATTGTGTTATTGAATTATTGTTTGATTGTTGATTGTTTGTTGTTTGATTATTGTTTGACTGAACCCAGAATTGAAATTTCCGAGTTGCCTACGTACCCTGTGAAGGGATCAAGCCATGACGTAGTTCAAAACAATTTTGAATTTGTTTATTCGGGATACAAAATATTCGGGTTTCAAAAATAAATGCTTATGCATTATTACGGGGTATTACATCCTCTCCCCCTTAAGATTACAGTTATGTCCCCATAACTGCCTGCACATTATTCCCACGAAGGTTCGAGTATCGTCGCCTAGCACATGTATGTCCGCTTCTTTTACCACATTTAACGTCCCATGAGTCCCCCTTGGTTATTTGTGGCTAGTTAGGTCCAGCGACCAGATCATCTCTTTTGGTTATATTCTTAATCTGGGTTCGACATTCTTTCATCCGATGTCCACGTCGACCACATCGGAAGCATGTGTCGGGTTGAGGGCATCCCCTCACCAGATGAGGTTGGTTACAGCTTAGGCATCGGGGCACGTAGCCTTTACGGGTGAAAATTCTTCTATTATTGCCTCCATCATCGTCTAGGGCTGGTCCATTTGGGCCTTTGCGAAGATTATTCCTATCCGAGTCTTTATCAGCTCCGCGGTCCTTACCTCTCTTGTCTTGTGCTTGGAGACCTTGGCTAGATTCATCTATCGCCTTCCGCTTCAGTCCCTGAACTCGTGCAACTGCTACCGCACGATCATAAACAGCTTGTGGGTCAGAGTAGTGTACCCCCCGTGATTACTTCCCTAATGGCCAGGTTTAACCCCATCTCAAATTTCTGAGCCTTGTCGGAGTCAGTTGGTACTAGCCTCGTAGAAAATCGTACTAGCTCCTTGAATTTGGTGTAGTACTCTTGCACTGTCTGTGCGCCTTGCCTTAGGTTAATGAACTCCTCGTACTTCATCGCTTTGGTGCTTAATGGGTAGAACCTCTCCCTCAGAGCTTCCTTAAACTCTTCCCAAGTGTAGGCTTTCTCATCTTCTACTAATTTCCTCTGGAGGTTTTGCCACCACTCATCGGCTTCACCTCCTAAGTAGTAAGTCGCTACATGTATCTTTTCCTCATTAGGGCATTTGATAGCGTTTAAGAGTTTATCGAACGTACGGATCCACTTCTCTAGTTTGGCGGGATCTTCCTCCCCATCATAGTGTGGCGGTTGATAAGGATTTACTAAATCTAGATAGTTATTTCGAGCTACTGGCGGAGGTATTGCCGCTTGTGCCCTATGCACCTCGGCGTTTCCTAATACTACGAGTACTTCTTCTACCATCCTTAAACGTTCATCCATGTTGTTGAGAAGATGAGGCGCTCGATCTCCTATGTTCGGAGGAATCTCATTGTTGTTAGGTGCGCTTGGGAGGTCAGTGTCAGTGCCGTTTGGACTTACTTTCCTCGGCTTTCTCCTAGGTGCCATTTTCTGTTATTAAGCACGCGAAGGTGAGTTTCTAAGTGATCAAGATCTAGGACTAAGGCAAAGTTAGTATCAAGTTAACGCTTCTAAGTCAAGTCTCAAGGTCATCTCGAACACTGGAGTGAGAAGTTTAGGTATCACATATGATTCACATAAGAGGTTAGTACAGATATTTATGTATGCATATGCATATGTAATCTCCCCAATAAAAATTTAATGCATGCATTTATTTATCCATGGGTTTTAAAAATAAATTTATTCCATGGATAGATTAAAATAAGGATAAAAGGTTTGGGCCACTATATTGGGCCGAAGGAAATAAATTATTTGGGCTTTAAGTAAAAACAAGGTTATTGGGCCGAAATAATTGGGCCAACATAGTAATTAAATATTGGGCTAAAGATTTGGGCTAGGAAAAATAAATTTTGGGCTCAAAAGGTTTGGGATTTAAAATAATAAATTTGGGCTAAAAGTTAGGGCTTAGAAAAAAAATTTGGGCTCAAAAATGTTAGTTTAAAAATAATAATGGATTTTTAAATATAATACTAGTTTAAAAATAATACTCGTAATAGTTTAAAAATAATAATACTAGTTTTAAAAATAGTCCGGGCTTTGATACCACTTTGTAACACCCCGGATTTGATAACCCAGGCCGGGATGGCACCGCCACACCTCCCTAGCAAGACACGGTTTCTCCGAGCTTGCTAAAGAGATGCAAGGCTATGGTTTTTCAGAATTTAAAATATTCAAACAGCCCTTTATAATATAATTTAAAAATCATAATATCAAAGTTGCAGCGGAAAGTAATATTTACATATGTATAATGCAGCGGAATTTAAGTATAGGGCCGACATGGCCAAAACACGGGTTAAACAGGCCCGTTCATGCAAGTTGTAATTAATTGCAGGAATTTAAAAATAGAGTTTTTCCCGAATGTTCCCATGTATGCATATGATGATGCATAATCCTCATACTCTGAAAGACAAAGGAAAGAAAATATGGTTTGGTCAGCAAAACGTGCTGAGTAAGTTAACACCTACTATGATAAAGGGGTTTCAAAATCTTTAATTAGATTTAAGAAAAACATGTGCATACAAGACAAGATTTAAATTTTTATTCATCTAATAATAATTTAATTACATATTTGAAAAGATAAGGATTTCCACAAGATCATAATCTAACACACGTATAAAGAGGTTTAATTAAATAATTAAATTTTTACTCCGAGGCATGCATACAAACAACTCATTTATCAATTTAAAATTAATAATTTAATTGTGTACTTGAACATGCATTTAATCCATAATAACAATTTAATAAGATATGAAAATTTAAAGACATAATTTTAAATGCATAATTTAAAGACAGACATAAATAAATAAATACTTAAAAACATTAAATCTTTTATTTCCCCGTTACGTAACCATTTCTCAATATTTTGTATAGCCGGTGATCCGGCGGCCGCAGCCGTGTCGTAAGTATCTTGTATAGCCGGTGATCCGGCGGCCGCAGCCGTGTCGTATTTCAAGTATTTCATTGGCCGTTTTGGCATAGTTTCTCATAACATTCACCCTCGGCCGTTTTGGCACGAAGCGAAAAGCTAGGGGGCGTTCTATTGAGCATTTCCCCCTACGTCGGTCACTCTCGGCCGTTTTGGCACGAAGCGAAAAGCTAGAGGGGCGCTCCATCGAGCACTCACCCCCTACATAGGTCACACTCGTCTGTCTAGGCATGATGCGAAAAGCTAGAGGGGCACTCTATCGAGCACTCACCCCCTACATAGCCAAGTATCTCATATGTTTTAATTTAGTGTAACGGGATTTTTCAAAAGTATAGATATATCGTATTTTAAGGTCTCGACCGTTTGTTTCGATATTTCACAATCTCTTCGATTTAAAATCATTTGACGTCACAGTTTACGCCTTTTTAATTCAAAAATGCATTTCTAGTCCAAAAATTCTGATATTTTCACTCTATATCAAAAACACCCTAACGAACAACTTTCGTGTTTTATCTTTTTCGAAATAAGTTGAGGAAACATGTCAAAAATCGAGTTTGTTTCGCAAGCAGTGTTCTGTCCGGATTCAGGTTTGGCACAATTCAAAGATTCGACATTTTAACATATCAAATGGACTCCAAAAATTCTGAAATTTTATATGCACATATTAGGTATGATTATCTACAACTTTCATTTATATTGCAAAGATCAAATCGGAGTAGAAAATATAGAAACAGGTTCATCAAGTTCGGACATATTCACAGGCAGATTTCAAAAATGTTTTGTCAAAACAGTTCATGTTCGATGCAATTTGAAATAGCAAACATCGACAAAAATGTCTGAAAATTTTACACAACCTAGATTAATGTGTTGGGATTAAAAGTCTAGTTTTGAGTTTTCCGGTTTGAACTCTCGAAATAGGGGTTTGGTCCGATTTCAAATCTATCACAGTTTCAAGTTTGAATCTCAAGGCAGGTTGGTTCTCGGCCATTTTCAGATATCAAAACACAATGAAAAATTATGAAAATTTTACACGAACTAGAACTATGTCTTAGGAACGTTTTTCATGTTTTAAGTTTTTCCGTTTGAGCAGTTTTAAGGGTTCGAACAATTCACACAAAATTGTTGCGCCGAGGGTTTCTCGTGTTGACAGATTTTAGAGTTATTAAATCCATATGTTTGGTTGCATTTTAAATCACCCAAAACCAAGTAAGCATTAACTTACAGTGGTAAGGTGTTTGGTCGTCCTCGGGTCGCTTGGCTCGTCCAAATCCACTACGAACGGATCTCCTCAACGCCAAGCTTCCAACTTTGGCCACAATTTCAACTCGGAAGAATAAATCCAATGTTAGATCGAGTTTTCGGGTTCGAAAACTTAAATGAAAATCTATAAATGACTTACCCAAGTCTGGAGTACTAGAGACCTTGTGTTCTACGCCTCCTCCGTCGGTTGTCGTCGCCGGAAAGTGATCGGAAAGATCGAAGTTGGTGGTTTTCGGGTGTTGGAAGAACATGGAGAGTTGGAGAGTGTTTTTGGGGTTGCTAGGGTTAGTGTCTCGAAAAATGATCAGCCATATGTCCTCCAAAACCGACCATATACACCTTCCATCAACCGGGATCGAGTTTCCAAAGTCGGGGATCGAAATATGGCAAGAAATCCCCGAAATCGCGCAATGTGATCGCCCACTGCTACATGGCGCGCCCTTGGCGCGGTTTTAAGGGTAAAACTGCCCGGCCACCGCGCCAGCCCCGGCTGGGCTGCGGTCCATGCTGGGCCGTGCATTCCGTCGGGCATTTTCTCCTCTTTTTCGGACTTTTGTCCTCCTACGTTTTTGGGCTCGATTTTTCGGGTCATTCTCGGATTATAAATTCTTATCTTAAATTTATCTCGACTCAAATGAATTTCATGTTTGAAATCTTAAGTCCGTCGGTCTCGGGTTTGTCGGCTTCCAATTCGTCGTCTTTTGACTCCCGTGCAATAACTTGTGTAATTAAATTTCTTCCGACTTCACGGGTTCTTGGAATTAGAATTATTTTCCTTCTTGAATTTAATTCCAATTATTTTGACTCAATTCATGGAATGTCTTCGGGCTTCCTTTCCCTCTTTTATTCCATTTTGAATTTTGAATCTATCGGCGTTTCATTTCCGAGCAATAATTTATTGTGATAAATTATTTTCTTCTTCTCGGAGATATTTCGACATTGATCGGAATAAATTTTATTCCTTTGGACGTTGATAAAAATCTGGGGTATTACATATGCGACTTAGAAATTTCAATTCTAAGTACAGTCATTAAATAAGAAATAAAAATGACATGATATGATACAAGAAATAAAAACCAAATTTACATTAGTTCCTAGCTCACGAGAAGCTAACATACAACTTCGAGGACGAAGTGATTCCTAAGGGGGAGAGGATGTAACACCCGAGAAATTTAATTCACGTTCAAAGGAATGGAATTAATTTCTCAAAATTAAGGAAGACGTTTATCCTTGAGAAGGGTAAATGGAAATACCCCAACAATAAAGTTGAATCAAAAAGTTAAAGTGCGGGTACAACTTCGGGGACGAAGCTCATTTTTAGGGGGGGTAGACTGTAATACCCGGGATTTTACAACGCCCAAAGAAACAAAATAAAATTTATTTCCAAGAAGAAAATAATTTATTACAATAAATTATTGCTCGGAAATGGCGTGACCGATAAATTCAAGAATTTGAACCCAAACTTTGGACGAGTCGAAATGGAATAAAAGAGGGAAAGGAAGCCCGAAGACATTCCATGAATCGAGTCAAAAGAATTGAAATTAAATTCAAGAAAGAAAAGAATTTTAATTCCAAGAACCCGCGAAGTCGGAAACGATTTAAATAAATAAATTATTACACGGGAGTTAAAAGACGACGAATTAGAAGACGAAGAATCCAAACGCGACGGACTCAAGATTTCGAATACGGGATTAATTCGAGACGAGATAAATTTAAAATAAGAATTTATAATCCGAGAATGACCCGAAAAATCGAGCCCGAAAATGTAGAAGGATAGAAGTCCGAAAGAGAGGAGGAAAGGACCCGACGAATCGCACGACCCGGTCCGGACCGGAGCCGCGCGGTCTCCGCGCGGTGTTTGGCTAAACACTAGGCCCAGAGCGCGCCACTTGAACAGGCTGCGGATTTTGTGCGATCATGCGCGATTTCTTACCTTTTTGGGAAGCTCCGGCTATGGCAACGCATCTAGGGTTTTGTGGAGCCTTTATAAGGCGTGTTTGCAGCTCCTAGCCACCTCTTGGCTGCCCTCTTCCACCTTTCTTCATCCCCTATCACCCTCTCTACACACACACTCGAAAAACCTAACTTTTGAGACTTCCGGAGGCCACCCGACGGAGGAGACGAAGTTTTGGACGAGGCCAAGCCATAATGGACGCCGTGTAGTGGTAAGGAATGACTTTTAATCTGGAATCTTGGTTTTTAGTTGAAGTTAGAGTCTAATCCGTAGTCTTTTTACATTGTACTCACAAATCAGAGCCGAAGAGAAGGAGACGAGTAGATTGGCCGTGTTCGCGGACTCCAGAGGCCATCCCGACGAATCTTAGGACTCTAAACCTCACCCACAGTAAGTTAACTCCTTGCGTATCAATTTCGGAGTCCCTTGGTCGAGTGTTTCGAGAGATCTAAACAAAATACTAAAATCTGTCACCAAGAACTCACCTACGCGCGTTTTCTGAAATCCAACTTTTAAGCCCTTTTCGAGCTTTCAAACGGAGAAACTTAAAACTACAAACTTGTTCCTAATGAGTTAAAGTATATCTTGTTAAAATTTCAGAATTTTTCGTCGACGTTTGTTCTGTCAAATCCGATCTGGTATTTTCTGAGTTATTCTTCAAACCCATAAAAGCTGACAGAATTTCCTATCCGACTTCTTTAACGTTTTTCTAATGGATTCCTTCAAAAATAAACTTTGATGTAAAAACAAAAGTTGTAGCTAACTGTCTAAATATTGTGTCCGTAAAATTTCGTGAGTTTTCGTTAACGTTTTGGGCCTTCGAAATTGGTCTGAACAGTCATCGTTTTAAAATGAAGTTTCTGAACAGATTTTCTTATCTAACTTGATGCGCGAAACTGATCTGATCCGGAGTGTTTTCGGACATATTGCCTCTAATAAAACTTGCTCATTTTTCTGTCGTGTACGCGCCTGTAAAATTTCATAATTTTTAGAGATCATTTACTTGGTCAAAAACGTGGTTTAAAAACAGTGCGTTGTTACCGGGAAGTTGACAGATTTTGAGTTTTGAAAAGATTGGAAAGTTGACTTGTTTCCTTACCTAATTTCGAGAAACTTAAAACATGAAAGTTGTTCGTATGGGTGTCCTTGAGCTACTGTATAAATTTCAGAATTTTTGGTTAAAAGACGAATTTTTAAATTAAAGAGGTGTAACCTGTGACGAATTGGATTTTTCGAACTTGAGAAAAACTGGAACTATGAAATGCGACGTTGAATCTTTTTATACGACAAAACATAAACTTTTGAAAAATCTCGTTCACTAGGCTGAGCCGATCTTCATACAACTATCTTTGAGACTGCCTCGTTAGTGGTCTCCCTACTATCTGAGATTGTCTCGTTAGTGATCTCCTTACTATGCCAAAACGGTAGTTGTGCACATGGCCTGCCAAATCGGCAGTGAGAAATACATGGCCTGCCCGAGTGGCAGTGAAACCGTTTGAAAAGCCTGTCATTTGACAGTTGATATACACGCCTGTCAAATTGACAGTTGATATACACGGCTTGCCAAAATGGCAATCGATACACACGGCTTGCTGCCGGAATGGCAATCGAGATACATGGCTAGCCAAAACGGCAGTCAACACTGATATGGCTGCGGCCGCCGGCTCACCGGCTAACTGATTATGGTTATTGAGATTGCCTCGTTAGTGATCTCCCTTGTGTGGTGTCCTCTTCTTAGCTATCGGGATAATATTAAAAGACTTGTGGATGAATTTAATTAAGTTGTACTTACTTATAACGCCTTTAAATTACGCTTTTTAATTATGCCTTTAGATTATGCACTCTAATCTCGAATAATCAATTATGCTTTTCCACTGTAAGTTAAATTGTAAATTTTTAATATTTCAATTAAGCCTGAGTAAAAGTATAATTTTTAAGTTAATTAAATAATTTTTTTTAAAACTCTATTGTTACGTTAGGGATTAACTTACTCAGTATTTTATATACTGATAAAACCCGTTGTTTATTTTTCTATTACAGAGTACGGAGCATGATCATGCATCGGGGGATCACTTTGGATATTTACTTATTTATTTTACATGATTTGCATACGGGCTTGTTAACCCGACTTTGGCCATGTCGGCCCCATCTTTAAATTTACGCTGCAAATTTATTTTTATTATTATTACATGTATGGATGATGTTACATTATTATTTTAATCAATTCCGGACTTATTTTTAAAAAAATTTCCAATACCTTTTGCCTTGCATCTCTTTAGTAAGCTCGGAGAAACCGTGTTTTGCTAAGGAGGTGTGGCGGTGGCATCCCGGCCTGGGTTATCAAATCCGGGGTGTTACAGTGCAATTTACCAACAAACCAATTTCGAACATATTCGAACTATGAACAATACATCACCACACATAACTTGTGCAATATCCAAAAACTTAAGAATATCTAAAAGGCCATAATTAAAATTTTTCTGAGGACTGGTCCTCGGAGATTTCCTCGGAAATAGGAACCCGGTTCAGTGCCAAAACCGGATTTTCCTTTTCCGAGGACTTATACACCCATTACTCGACGGAAAATAAATAGGAGTATTTGTTCACGGGAATGTCCTCGGAAACGAGAACCCGATTCAACCCCTAACCCGGGTTATAACTTTCCGACGACTATATATATGTTTGGATTCTTCACGTTAATGGTATCGTGTACTTATCCTCCATTTTCTCCTCGGAAAAATCAAACGATTTTCTCGGTCCACGATTTAGGTCCTCGGAAAACAAGACTTTTCTTGTAGTGAATGGGTTTGGAGCTTTCACTTTTCATCTCCCATTTTTCTTTGTGTGACCTTCAATTGGAAATCTGGGAATGGAGGCATGGGGCTGGGATTTGGACAGAACAGCGACGGAGATTGGGGAAGTCGGAGGTTCGATTTGGAGGGACGGCAAATCGACGGGAGCAGCGGCGGAGCTCGGTGATGGTGGTGACCGGATCTGTTTGAAGCTTGAGATGACTCGCCGGAATCTGGGGGAAGGCGGATGACTAGAGTGTGATACCCGAGAAATTCGTTTCGCTTATTATTATTATTATTATTATTATTATTATTATTATTATTATTATTATTAGTAGTAGTTGGGAATCAATCTATTTACAACCAAATCTTCATGGTCTTAGACATGACTTAGTAATATATTGTTTTTTTTTAAAAAAAATTGGGATAAATTTACACTATTTTATTCCTACAGTGTGATAAGATTTGGATAAACTTGGTTAGTGGGAAAGGTAGGCATAGCAGGCACTTATTGAGCACACGGTTTTTGCCAATTAATTTTCATAACCTTTCTTGGCACTATGCAAATGTAGGACACATATTAATCTTTGGTACTTAATTAGTATGGGATTGGTGAAACTTTTGACAAGTTTCATCAACACGAGTATTTTATAAAATATCAAGTTCAAATTTATTAAATTAGAAGAGTTATGATTTATGGGAAGGGGTTTAAGGATATATTTCACTTTTTATTACTCATGTGGGAAAAACTTGATTTCAAATGGCACTATGAAACTCCCCGGCATGAAACTTTTGACAATTTCTTGCTATGAAGATCCTCGCCATGAAACTTTTGACAAGTTCCCACTATATAAGTATTTTCTGAAAAATAAGAATCTCGGTTTTCAATTTTATTTAATGAAACCACTTTATGAAGATGGAGTTGGGATTAGGGATATATTTATAGGTTGTCACGTTTTTATTTACTCGTGTTAAGAAACTGTGCCCCCGAAAGCGCACGGAGTCAAAAATTGCAGTATTTATAGTAAGTACCGGATCGTTCACTGGAGGATGTGCGATAGAAGCAGGGCCCACGTCGTTTAATAAGATTTTCCACTCGGTTACTCGATTCAAGTTTGTGTTTTAAATATCAACTACTTGACATAATTTAAACTAAGCTATGAAAGCAATAAAGTAAAGCAGATAAAATTATTCTAGAAAGCGAATTAAATTTAATCTAAGAAAGCCATAAAATTATTCTAAGAAAGCGATTAAAATTATTCTAGGAAAGCAGATTTAAAATGAGACAGAAGGGACAGGAAGAAAAGAATAAAGATTGGACAAGATTCAAATGAAACACAATTAAACTTCCATTTTAATACACAGATCTTTGTTTGGGATAATCCTTTCAGATAGCTAACTCTCATGCTTCCTATACCATGTTCCCTTTAACAGACAGGTACTTACAGTAAGGATTTACATGCCTTAGGACAACAAAATCTAAGATACCACAGATATACAACTGCCCCCGCGCAGAGGTATGTTATTTATCTGTGGTGGACAAGCAACACCTGAAAAATCATTTATTGAAGTGTCAAGTACTCCTATCATTCCCCCATGTCACACCCAAAGTTTCTAATCAAGCCCTGAACTATCCCTTAACTCTCAGTCCTAGTAGCAGTTAGAAGATCTAATGACACGTCCGAGTGACCTCTACGAAAGCGATAAGAAAGCGATTAAAAGAAAGCAGTAAAGAAAGCATTTAAAATCCTATCACTCGGAAGTTTCAAAAGCTTCGTACTGGTAGTAAAAGAAAGCCCCCAGTCAGGATGACCGGACATGGATCAAGAATTCCGGATTTTATAAATGAATTTTTGTTGGAAATTTATTATAAGACATCTGATTAAGAATCAAGACTTCTATGTCCAAGGGAAGGATCCCAAAATAATTTGACCACAATAGTTACATAATATTATCATTCATAATTTTATAAGGAAGTGTAAAATCAAATCAACCCAAAATATAAAGTGGGTTTAGACAGAATTTGTTACACACAAAGATGAATAGCCTGAGATAAGAAGAAATTATTTTTGGCTAAAAAGATGGCAAAACGATTGGGTGGACTGCAAACATCTGCTGTCCAATTTCCCTCTCATTTGGGTGGAATGATTTTCAGACAGTGGAATGCCTTAAATGATGTTTACCGTCGTCATCTTAGACTCCGCTGTCTGTGAACTAGATAAAAATCCACATGTTCTATCACTGCAATAATTATTAGAAAACATTGGCATATATCATCTAATATTACTACAGCTCCAGATTCAGGTTTGAAATTAAAATAAAGAAAATAAAACTGTATTTGGACAGATGCTGACTGAGTGGCTACTTCATTTCCTGGTAAGAGGACCGTTCGCCTAACCTTGTCAGTCACTATACAAACCATGCAAAATAACAAATAGTAATTAATACATAGACTACGGGCTACTTCATTTCCCGGTAAAGGGACCGTTCGCCAACATTATTCTATGATATTTTTCACTATTCGTTTCACACAACACAGGTAAAAACAAAATAAATAAAAGAAAAATATTTTTTGGTCATCTTGTATGAGAGACATTGGTTTCTCATGCAAGGATATGGAAACTGATCCATATTTACTCATTATGTCTAAATAATAACTCATTCCATAATTAAATAATTACAGTCCGGATTATATACTTAGATCATTAGAGTTTAATTTTATAGAAAAATCTTTTAATGGAATATTGAACAAAGTTCTTTATATCAAATTAATCATGGGTTGAGATCATTGGATTTCAACCTCAAAATATTAATATAAAGGTTCAATTAATTAAGTGAGAAAAGTGGAGAAGTGGAAAATTTGGCAAAAATGCCAATTACGACGTTAGACAGATATTACGACGCTACCTAGGATAGCGTCGTGAGGTTAGCGTCGTCATGGATTGGTAAAAGAAATGAAAATTTTGGAGTTAAAGGGTTATGTACGACGCTACGCATGATTACGACGCTATCCTAGAATAGCGTCGTGAGGATAGCGTCGTATGGAAGTTTAGAAAATGGGGGGACTACGACACTAAGCAAGCACTACGACGTTAACCTAGGTTAGCGTCGTAGTATCGAGAAGATGGTTTTTGAAAAAGTAGGGATGCTACGACGCTATACACTAAATCACGACGCTATCCTAGGATAGCGTCGTGGGTGTAGCGTCGTAGGTGGGTTTTTGTAAGAAAGAAGTATTTTGGGACGCTATACTTGGATAGCGTCGTAAGCTTAGCGTCGTAGTACAAATTTTTGCTTAAGTCCGAAGCAACTACGACGTAAAACCTCACCTACGGCGCTAACCTTGGTTAGCGTCGTAGGGCGGTTAGCGTCGTAGCTAGCCCAGAACATAAGTGTTGGTCGGGTAATGCAATCTATGCGATTGCAAACCCTATTTTTCGGATTTTATGGTCCATTGTTTGGTATTAACCAATTATGTCGTGACACTATGCGTGCCCCGACGTGGTAGATGTCAAAAATTTCCCAAAATTTCCTCAAATTTTAGAATATACACAAACACATGAATATCATCCACTTTTTAGATCCATTCTACTAATTCTAAAAATAAAATGAGAATAAAAATAAAAATAAAAATAAGAAAACAACAAAAAAATTTAAAAGACAACTAAACTAAGACAAAAACAAGACTAAGAGACTAAAATAAAATAAACCTATTCTAATAAATCTATAAAAGGATGAATATCAAGTGTTTGTGCATTTTATTAAATAAAAGAAAGCATTAAAATCTATCTAAACAAATAAGAATGGTCAAATGACCAAAACAAGTGAAAGAAAAGAAAACAGAGACCAAAACAAGTAAAAAAAAATAAGAAAAGAGTGACTGTTATGAACATAAATTCTATGGACATATTTTTTGGAACCATTTTCTTGTATATCACCAACAAAAAGCAATAAAAATTCAAGAACACTCATTATTTGTGTGTTCTCAAAATTTATCTACACTAGAAAGCAATAAACTATGACAATGGCTACTCTAAAATAGTTCAAAACCACTGTTTACAAACTAATCTACAACTAAAACTAACAGAAATGAAATTACAATGCAAAAATTAAAATAAACTAACTATCTTCATTTTTGGTTTTTTTTTTTTTGGAGCATCCCAGCAGCATGGCTGCACTGTTCAAAAATTGGGAGCTACTGTTCAAGACAATGGGAACAGTTATTTATAGATGGGTAATGAAAAACCTAGGCCCATTAGGCCCATTAACTGAGTAGGAGAGGACAGGAGCCGGAGTCCAGGAAGAAGAAACCAAACTTGTTTGTTCCTACGGGACCTCCGGTCCTGGGACTTCCAGAGTCATTTGGCACATGGGGAAATTAAAATTGGGGCTTACGACGCTACACTAGCGTCGTAGCTGCTTTTGTATAGCGTCGTAGCTCTTTTGTTCAGCGTCGTCTAGCGTCGTAATGCTTTGGTTCAGCGTCGTAGCTGCTTTTTCTCTTTATGCACAGCGTCATATGTCTCTCTCTTCAGCGTCGTAATCTCTTCTTTTCTTATTTTCCTTCCCATCTGCTTCATTTCTTCTCTCTCCTCTTTCCCATTTTCTTTCTTTCACTTCTCTTTATCCTCTTTTATTCTCAATCCTCTCCCCCATTTTCTTCTTCCATTTGTTCTTTCTTTCTCGTCTCCAGTTTTCCAATTCCTGTTTTCTTGCTGCTTTTTGAATTCGAAGCTTGGATGTTGGATCTGGATAGGAGGGAGTTTGGGTTGAGCAGCAGTGGTCGATTTGCAGGGGGGCTGTCGGCGACGGGTTTGAGGTGGAGATCGGAGCAGGAAGTGGATGGTGGTGCTGGCGACACCTCGGCGGAGGTTTGGTGGGGCGACTGGAAAAGGGCTTCGCCGGAGATGGTGGTCCGTGCAGCGGCTGGCCGGCGGGAGGTTGATGGTGGCTGGATTGGAGAGCTGCGGTGGAGGTGGTTGAACAGAGGTGAGCCATCGGAGGGGGGGGTGGCCGAATTTGGAAAGGCGGATGGTGATGGTGGTGGTGTCGGATGTGCGAAGAGTGGTGGCCGGATTTGAATCGGCCATGGATGGTTTCTGTGGTGGCGACGAGGGTCGCCGGAGTTAGTGGCCGGCGGCGGCGGCGGCGCCGGCGCCGGCGGCAGTAGGGGGATTAGGGTTAGGGTTAGGTTTTGGTGGTTGGGCTTGGGTTGGTATTGGGCCTGAGTTAGTTGTTTGAGTGGGCTAAATTAATTGGATGGAATTTGGACTGAATTGGACTGAAAAATATTGGGCCGGATTAAATTGGATATAAGCCAAATCACCTGCAATTAATTAAAATTAAAAGTGATTAGTGGACCAATTAATTCTTAATTATAGCAGAAAATAAAAATAAAAATACACATAAAAATTATAAATATATATACATCAAATATGAAATAATATATGTATATTTATTTCCACTTGGTTATTTTGCTTGTGCTTCGTTTAATGGACCCGTGTTCCACCGAACAAATACCACCAAACCATAATTATCAAATGTGGGATTTTTAATATTTTTATCATGTTTTTGGAATTTTTAACATAAATGTAATAAAATAACAATATTTATGTATTTTTCAATATCAGCTTATTATTTATACAAACTTGCATATATCTGTCAAATTCAACTGCTTTCTTATTTAAATAAGACCGGAATGCGATCAAATGCTCATGTTTAGACACGGAAATAGATTGAAAATAATGGTCAATTTTGGCCATTATCAACATCCTCACATTTAATACTGATCGTCCCCGAGCAGTCAGAGTCAATGCTCCTAAGAGCATAGACGCTGCATATTCAATCTATTTTTGTGGCTTCAAAAATTTCATTCTTTTTATATTGGGATAAGACAACCGAAAACTACAAGTATTAAATTCTCTTGATTGCAGTGTTTAATAAAATGATATTTCTCACTAAATCAGGCATACGAATCAGTCATTATTGATAATTCTTCATGAACATCATGTTTAGAAATAATCATTGATTTAATTCTAGAATTTAAGCATGACATGAACATAATTAAAAGCAGAGCCTCACATATGGTATAAGCGGAAATTTCACTCACTCTCAAATTGGGTTTTATCTTTGAACACTCATAATCAAATTTAATTAAATTATCACATAAGCTTGCGATTGGACCAACTCGCCACCGGCTCATTTCTTTAAATCGAGATCATGAGGTCATATTTAAGGGTTATAACGGGGCATACGGTTGTAACATTTGGTAAGGAAGGGAATTATTGGGCTAAGAAGTGGCAAGAATTAATATTATCATAACATGACATTATTTTTATTTTTATTTAAAATTTATGATCATCAATATTTATTCTTTCTTTCTTATGCTTTTCTTTTCTTCTTGCATGACATTAGACTATGTCTAATTGCTTTGTCATTTGCAATTTATTTATGTTGAATTGAATTCAACAATTTTCTCTTTTTTTTTTGATCGATTTTTGAATACCGATTTGATGAATTGATGATCATAAATTATAATGCCTTGATAAAATTTATTCTCGCACACTTGGGTTTGAATTTTTTGGTCTTTTTATAAGGCTAGGAAAAATATAGAGGGTTTCAAAGAAAAATTAGGCTTAAGGCTCAAACTGGTTAATACTAAAGGGAAAATATTTTTGGGTTTGTATTTCAAAAGAAGGCCAAAATTTTGGTTTTCTAGGTGCCTCGATCATATGCTCGATTTTTGGAATATTGCATGGTCTTGAATCGGTCCCAATCGCAAGTTCTAGTTTCCTTTAATCAAAATGATTTTCACACATCAAAGAAAAGAATGAGTAAATGTGACTCATGGCTCAAATCTCACATGGAATGGTTCATTCATGTCATACAATATTCTTAAATTTAATCTTTGAAAAATTCTTACACTAATTTCAATTAAATTCTCAACATGAGGGCTCATTATCCAATAAGATGATTATATCATTAAATTTTTATAGCTCAAAACCTCAAAAATTCATATCATGCATGTCTTCAATTATATTATCCCAATTTAAAAGTTTGAAAATTTAATCATAAACCAAAATCAAATATGCGAATTTAAAATGACAGATTTATGCATGCTTTGTACTGGGTTTATATATATATGTATAAAACTAATAATAATAAAAGTAAAAACAACACTTTTTTTTTAAGTGAAGAATCAACATCCTCACATTTTGAGCCTTGCTCGAAATGTGAGTAAATCAATTCCTACTTAAACAAATTATTGAAATCAAAACATAATAAAAGAGGAGGGAGGGAGGGGAAAAATATTAACATGAAAACTATGGACATACTTCCAATAGCCTTTTTCGTCAAATCAACTAAGTGTTCGACGATTTTGGCTATGTGTGATCGTTTGGTTTATCGAATCAAGACGATTGTTCGATGCCCAATACTTAGAAAAATTCTGATTTTCATCAAAATTGTTCGATCACATTTTTGGATTTTCTAGACACATAAATAAAATTTAGTCTACTTGCAGAAATTAGGTTGGATTAATTCTGTTCTTATAAAAGTTATTCCGGATTTTAAATTGCTTTAAATTCCAAGAATACTTTCAATTAATCACAAAATCGATCCAACCGGGAACCTGTTTTGAAGCTCTAATTTTCTTTTTGGTAGTCCCACGAATTCCTGCAAAGCAAACACAAAATAAATTATCGTTTTTTTAATTAATAATAATAAAATATATATATATATATATATATAAATCAACATTCTCACATTTAGAGTCTTAGTACTCTAAATGTGATTCAATTGACTAACACCCGAATTATTTAATATAATATGCACAAGAGATATATATGTATAAATATATGTATATACATATATATATATATGATTTTTGACTTGCAGAAATATTTTGACTAACACCAACCTTCTCATTCGCGGGACACCTGATGGCAGTAAGCAGCTTGTCAAAAGTCCTTAGCCAATCTTCCAGCTTTGCGGGATCCTCCTGTCCCTCATAATGGGGCGGCTGGTAAGGGTTTACCATCGCCAAATAATTTATTCGAGCTGCTGGGGGTGGTACTGCTGCCTGTGCTCGGTTGACTTCAGCGTTTCCTAGAGCAATGAGGACTTGTTCAACTGTCCTCAACCGCTCATCCAGTGCGTTGGGAACAGGGTTAGCTTGAACTCCAGGATTCGGCGGGTTCGCATCAGCTGGAGCATTAACGTTCTCATTCACTGGAATCTCAACTCTAGGTCTCCCTCTTGGCGGCATTCTGATGATCAAGCACGCAGAGGTTAGATTCGCAGTTAGATGGAAGTTAATAGTCGAGTTAGACTATGGTCAGAATCCTATCTCCAAAACTCTAGGTGCGAAAAGAGAACAGAAATGGCAAGAAGGAAGAACACTATATACGAAATTCCATAGATAAAATGCTTTAACAGCGAGGGTTACATCATGATATACTTACTAAGTTATCACTACGTAAAATGTGATAACTATATGGTAACAAAATGTGAATATACGAATACGCAATGTACGGAGTAAAAGAAAACTAGCAAAAGCAAGTAACGAAGTCCATCACAGAAACCACATACAACCCCTAAAGCAAGTAATCCGGGGAGTAGCCGAGCATCCTACGGTCGGCCTCTACCTCCTCGTCGGTATCAAGAGGCAGTGGAGGGTTCTCCACAACCTCCTCGGGGTCCTCTTCTTCAACGTTGATGAACTCATCGGGGTCAAACTCCTCCTCCTCTTCCATCTCGGGCTCAGGGTTAAGCTGGTTTTGCAGCCCAACAATGACCTCCTCCAACGCAAATATGCGTCCCTGCAACATGTGCACGTGGTGTCGACAATCCTCGAACTCAGCTGCAAGAGCATCGTGGCGAGCAGCCATCTGGGTACTCCTAATGGTCATAGCCTCCATCCTCTCCTCTATTGCCACAATCCTATTTCTATCGTTTGCGGCATCCCTAGAGATATGGCGAAGTTCGTGCGTGATATCCGACATGGAGCACAACAAGCGCATGATGGAATCCTGTAATCTTGGGTCGGCCATCTAATCATGCAAATTTTTACATTAAGGGATATGTCACACATAAAATAACTTTGTTAATGCACATGCTTCCCCCCAAAAATAGTACTAATTTTTTTTTTTTAAGACTTGTCGAATTTGCAAGATATACTTTTCCATGGGTTTTAAAAATAAAATTCCCTTTTTCCATGGAAATACTACTCAAAATGCTTAAAAATAATATTGAATAATTTGGGCCTCTATAGTGGGCCGAAAAATAATAGCTTTAAAATTTTCGGGCTCTGATACCACTTTGTAACACCCCGGATTTGATTTCCCAGGCCAGGGCATTACCGCCACACTTTTCTAGACAAGACCCGAACCAAGTCGAACTCATCTAGAAAAATGCTGAGGCTAAGTTGTATCAAATTTTTAAACACTTTAAAAACTATTCAATCATGCCCGAACTAAAATCAGAGTATCTCGTGCATCACAGTAATAATTAGTGCGGAAGCTAAAAATAAGTAAAAACGTGGGCCAAACAGGCGGCCAAACCAAAGTCCAAAGTCCAGTGCAGAAATTTTTAAACATCGGTAAAATGCGACAAGTCTTTATTTTTGAGAATCCCATCCCAATGTGCCATCACTTACTCTGCGAAAAATAGAAAATAACAATTTATCAGTACAAACGGTACTGCGTAAGTTAATGTATAGCATGACAAACTTTAAAGTTTTAGAAGAGTAATGAAAAGATGAAATTTTAAATAAAAATAAACGAGAAAAATACTTTGCGGCAATTCTCCATTTTTACCAAATCACACCATTACCAATGCTCATTTTGATCGAGGCCATCCAAAAATTACCCGCTTGGGCGCTTATGTCCACAAGCTGCCGGCATCAACGATCCTGGGCCTTAGCCGTTTGGGATCAATTACCCGCTTGGGCACTTATGTCCACAAGCCGACGGTATCCACAATGTGAGAGTAGCGGACCCTATACAGACACACTCCGGAGCCCTAGGTAACCCCTACGGATACACCTAGGAGTATAGACTCATACAATCACGCAACATAATATTTCCTTGGCGCCGTTTTGGCCACCAAAAAGAGGGGGCGGCCCAACGAGCCCACGCCAAGTGCACTTACCCTCCAAAATTGGGCATCTAACTCGATCAAAACTCACAAAGTTTCAAAATGCACATTTTAATCATTATAACCCATGTCTACATTTCCAGATTACATAAGATTCACAAAAGAGTAGCAATCGACTCAATAACCATCAAAACGTACGAAACCAAGTTTTACCGTTAAGAACACACCGTAGCAGTTTTCAAATTCGTACTAGGAAATGTAGTAAAACTTTTTAGAAAATTCTGAAAATTTTACAGCTACTAGGAGACATCAAAATAAACGTTTTTCTCAGAAATAGGCCTTAGCAAATTCGGACTCTAAGTTGCCCAAAAAAAATCATTTCAGAATCTCATTTTCAAAGGGTGCAGAGATCACTGTTCATCCGACCACAGTTTACTTAAAAATCCATAACAATTCGAAGGTTGATCCAAAAATTCTAACATTTCACAGGGATAAACTAGACACATAGATGAACAATTTTCATGAAGAAACTAATCATAAAAAACGATCATAGCTAGGAGTAATACGGACTACAAAACTGAACATGCTAGGAAATGAAATCTGTCATCATGCACTTCAGAAAATACCAGATGTGTTTTCGACGACCAAATCAAGTCCAAAAATTATACAAATTTACAGAGATCATCTTTAAAGTGTTAGGAAAATTTTTCATTTAGACAAGTTCTTCCAAAAATGAAAGGATCTAGGCGAGAAATGCACAACAATAAAATCTACTCGGAAGAAACCCTAAAAGACAGTTTTGGCATAGGATGAAAATCGAACTACAACTCAATGAATACTCAACCAAAAGCTCTAAAATTCGAGATGCACAACACTAACTTACTTCTCAAGAGTGTAGTGTCGAAATCCTCCTTGGTTGTACTCCCAAATTCGTCCGGAACAGCCTCTCACTTCCAATATCTACCGAACGAATCCTATTTTGAGGTGTTTGGAGAAATACTACATGTTAGGGCTTGAGATTCAAAGTAAGGAACAAAGGATTGGATTAGAAACCTTGCCAACTTGATGAAGAAAGGTTTAGGACACTAGATCTCGACCAAAACTCCCTGGAACAAGAAAGGAACTCTCTCAAACTCTCCAACACTCAAGGGAAGGTTGATTTTCGGATTAGTGAATGAGGGGGGTTTGGGGCCTGATTTGGGGATAAGAATGAAGATGTTAAGGTTCCCAATGGTGGCTTTATGGCTCTAGGGACTGTGGAGGACGAAATAATGATGGTCTCCCTCGGAAATAATGCAGCCACCACCCCTTCAAACTCAATCCATCCACCTAACTCCCTTATCCAAAGAACCCTCAATACTTCTAATCTAAAATAGGTTTAATACACTCAGAATTAAATCCAAGAGTGTCCAAATACATCCCAAGACATCCTCAATGATCTGAGACATGAATGTACATCAATTCCATGAATCAAACTCGAGTTAATGGCTCCAAACTACAAGAAACACGTAGTAGCGTTTCAAAACGCTGCTACTGAGGTGGTGGCGCGCTGGTGGCGCGCCACCGCGCGGCCACCGCGCCACCACCAGGCTGCGGCCAAATTTTCTTTTTTTTTTAATATGATTTTTAATCTTTAAAAATCATACATGGATTATCCATGATTGTTGGATAATCCGATAACTCTCTTCGAGTTGCTATCGTCCGAAAATATTTAATTCCGCTCTCTCGGAATTATTTCGATTGCGATAGTTAAATCCAATTAATTTTCGGATTTAATAACCGATGTTGATTTCTCGGGTATTACAGTCTACCCTCCTTAGAAATCAACTTCGTCCTCGAAGTTGCGTCGCACTTCGGAAAAATAATTGGCACAGAAATTATTGAGGCTTGCAATTTAAAATTCTTACCTCAGTTCGCGACGACCTTGCGCGGGGTGTCACATCCTCTCCCCCTTAGGACTGCAGTTATGTCCCCATAACTGCTCCTGAGTCGCTTCGGAAGAGGGTTGGATATTTCTGCTTCATATCCGCCTCCAATTCCCATGTTGCTTCCTCAGTGCCATGATTTGACTATAGGATCTTCACCATCCTCACAGTCTTGTTCCTGGTGACCCTTTCCTTGACATCAAGTACCTTGATCAGATACTCTTCGTATGTCAAGTCGTCATCTAGCTCAATCACGTCGGGTTGCAACACATGAGTTGGGTCGTGCACGTATTTCTTCAGTTGAGAAACATGGAATACGTTGTGCACTCGCGACAATTCTGGTGGAAGTGCCAAACGATAAGCCAAGGTACCTACACGATCCAAAATCTCGTACGGACCGATGTAGCGAGGACTCAGCTTTCCTCGTTTACCGAATCGCATCACCCCCTTCATGGGCGACACTTTCAGCATGACCTTGTCTCCCACCTCAAATTCCAACTCTTGCCGCCTAGTGTCGGCATAGCTCTTCTGCCTATCTTGTGCGGCTTTCATTTTCTGTTGAACCACCTTGATCTTGCTGTTCATATCCTCAATGAGCTGCGGTCCAACAACTACCGAATCATCATCCTTCGTCCAGCACAACGGACTACGACACTTCCGTCCGTAAAGCGCTTCGAACGGTGCCATGCCTATGCTAGCGTGATAACTGTTGTTGTACGAGAATTCAATCAACGGCAAGTGGTCTTCCCAGCTTCCCTTGAATTCGAGTACGCACGCTCTTAGCATGTCTTCGAGCGTCTGAATCGTGCGCTCAGTCTGACCGTCCGTCATTGGATGAAAAGCTGTGCTCATCTTGATTTGGGTTCCTAAGGCTTCTTGTAGTTTAGTCCAGAAATTGGAGATGAATCTACTATCTCGGTCTGAGATAATATCGTGCGGTACTCTGTGCCTTCGGACCACGTTCTCGATGTATGCCTTAGCTAGTTGATCCATCGACCAATTTTCCTTCATTGGTATGAAAATGGCGGTCTTCGTTAACCGATCAACTATTACCCAAATCTTATTCATTCCTCGGGGAGATCTTGGCAACCCCGAAACAAAATCCATGGAGATGCTGTCCCATTTCCAGCTTGGGATCTCCAATGGCTTTACCAATCCTAACGGCTTTTGCCTTACTGCCTTCACTTTCTGGCAGGTTATGCACTTAGCCACAAAGTCGGCAACATCCTTCTTCATCCGCGGCCACCAATAGATTTTCTTTAAGTCTTTGTACAACTTATCCCCACCAGGGTGGACTGAATAAGGTGTACTGTGGCCTTCTTCCATGAGTTTTCTCTTCAGTTCCTCGCACTTATGAAGAACGCACCATCTTCCTTTAAAACGGATACTTCCGTCTTCATCGATCGTGAATCCTACCGCCTTTCCTTCACCTATTTTTCCTTTGATCCTCTGGAGATTCTCGTCGTCCGGCTGGGCTTCTCGAATCTCGTCAAATACGGTAGATTCAACTGTTATGGCGTTCACTGTCTCCACCACGGTCCCATAATGGACTAGTTCAGTATCTAACTTAACTAGGTCCATATACAGTCCCGAAGGTAGAATGAGTGTGTTCGCCGTGTGCCTCGTCTTGCGACTCAACGCATCCGCTACGACGTTCGCCTTGCCTTCATGGTAGGCTATATCCAGATCGTAATCCTTGATCAGCTCGAGCCATCTCCTCTGCCTCATATTTAACTCTTTCTGAGTAAATATATACTTGAGGCTTTTGTGATCTGTAAACATCCGACAAGTTCGTCCGTATAGATAGTGTCGCCAGATCTTAAGAGCGAACACTACCGCTGCTAGTTCCAGATCATGTGTCGGGTAGTTTACCTCGTGCGTCTTGAGTTGCCTTGATGCATAAGCAATCACCCTTTGGTTTTGCATTAGCACGCAACCAAGACCTTCCTTTGAGGCGTCGCTATATACCTCATATTCTTCAGCCTCTGATGGCAATGCTAAGACCGGTGCTGATGTGAGTCTCCCCTTAAGCTCACGGAATGACTGCTCACACTCAGTTGACCAATCAAACTTCAATCCTTTCTTCAGCAATTGGGTCATCGGTCTCGCAATTTTAGAAAAATCTTTCACGAATCTTCGGTAGTAACCGGCTAGACCTAGGAAACTTCTTACCTCAGTCTGGTTTGTTGGTGCCGGCCAATCAGACACTGCCGATATCTTTGCCGGGTCGACTGATACTCCTTTAGCCGATACTATATGACCTAGAAAAGCGACTTCATTCTTCCAAAACTCGCACTTTGACAGCTTCGCGTAGAGTTGATTTTTCCTCAAAAGTCCGAGTACTTGGTGCAAATGACTACTATGCTCTTCCTCATTCCTCGAGCAAACTAGGATGTCGTCGATGAATACGACTACACATGTGTCTAGTAACTCTCGGAAAACGCTATTCATGAGGTTCATGAATACTGCGGGAGCATTAGTCAGACCGAAAGACATTACGGTGAATTCGTAGTGTCCATATCTTGTTCGGAATGCTGTCTTGGGTATATCGTTCTCGGCGATACGCAATTGGTGGTATCCCGACCTTAGATCAACTTTCGAAAATACCGACGCTCCTTTCAGTTGATCGAAGAGATCTTCGATCCTAGGTAGCGGGTACTTGTTCTTAATCGTCACTTGATTAAGACCTCGGTAGTCGATGCACAATCGGAGTCCGCCGTCCTTCTTTTTCACGAACAGGACTGGAGCTCCCCATGGTGATGTGCTCGGCCGAATATATCCCTTTGATAACAACTCCTCTAGTTGTTCTTTCAGCTCCTTCATCTCAGCAGGCGCCATGCGATATGGTGCCTTCGACACCGGTTCGATTCTGGGTACGAGATCGATCGTGAACTCCACTTCTCGCTCAGGAGGCATTCCTGGGATATCTTCCGGGAAGACATCTGGGTATTCGTTCACGATGGGGATACTGTCGATCTTGTTCTCCTCGCCTTCCAGATTATGCACGTAGCACGCGTACAGTTGGTATCCCTTCTGCATGAGATGGCAGAACTTAATTGCATTTACTATCTTGGCACCCTTCTTCTGAGGCTGCATATAGTAAATGACCTTCTTTCCGCGCCTCTTCGCCAACGAGATCTTCTGCTTCTGGCACTCGATGATAGCCTTGTACCTCGTCAACCAGTCCATTCCCAAGATGATGTCGAAATCCTTAAGGTCAAATTCTATGTGATTCGCAAAGAATTCAGTGTTCTTGATTACTATCGGGATCCCGTCATATCGTTTGGAACACGATACTACCTTACCCGATAGTAATTGGATTCCTAAGTTAATGTTATACGGCGCTGGTAGATCTAACGCAGATATAATTCTTGTGGAAATCAAAGAGCAACTCGCTCCTGAGTCAAATAAGACCTTGACAGGTACGCTTAAAGCAGTAAACATACCTTCGATCACATCGCCTTGTACAGCTAAGTCAGCTTGATTTATCACGTTCAGGCGTCCTACTGGCCTTCCTTGATTCCCATGCTGGTTTGGATTCTGAGGTGGCCTCTGTGCCTGCGGGAATCTCTGCCCTTGGTTGTCCTGCTGGTTTGGTCCAGCTGGTCTGTTACCCTGAGGACGGTTTATCAGGTCCAACCTCTTGTCAATGCGGTCCTCCCTCGTCCGGCATTCCTTTTTCATGTGGCCTTCTCGGCCACACAGGTAACAATGCCCCGGTCTTGGGCATTCACGCACCAAGTGCGGAATGTTGCATTCCCGACATCTGGGTATGAAGGCGCCTTGGTTATCCGGCCTCCAACCTCCTTGGCCTCCTCGGTTGAGCTCTCTGTTATCTGGCTTCCTATGACCATCATTCCTTCCATGGTCATTTCCCCTTCTGAAGTGATTTCCAGTGTTATTGTTCCGGTTCTTCCTATCGAAATTGTTTAGGCCCTTGCTCGTCTCTCCATGATCCTTGCGCTTCAGCTGTTGTACTCGTGCAATTGCCACTGCACGATCGTAAACAACCTGCAGAGTTGTGTGTTGTCCACCAACCAAGATCTCTCTGATGCTGAGATTCAGCCCCATCTCAAATTTCTGGGCTTTATCAGCATCGGTTGGTACCAGCCTTGGAGCGAATCGGACGAGCTCTTTAAACTTCGCATAGTATTCTTGAACTGTCTGGGTGCCTTGTCGGAGATTTATGAATTCCTCATACTTAGCAGTTTTTGTACTGAGGGGATAGAACCTTTCCCTCATCATCTCCTTAAACTCTTCCCAGAAATAGGCGTGTTCACCATCGGCAAGTCCTTCTTGGTGGTTTTGCCACCATTCGTCAGCTTCTCCACTCAAGTAGTACACAGCCACACCAACCTTCTCATTCGCGGGACACCTGATGGCAGTAAGCAGCTTGTCAAAAGTCCTTAGCCAATCTTCCAGCTTTGCGGGATCCTCCTGTCCCTCATAATGGGGCGGCTGGTAAGGGTTTACCATCGCCAAATAATTTATTCGAGCTGCTGGGGGTGGTACTGCTGCCTGTGCTCGGTTGACTTCAGCGTTGCCTAGAGCAATGAGGACTTGTTCAACTGTCCTCAACCGCTCATCCAGTGCGTTGGGAACAGGGTTAGCTTGAACTCCAGGATTCGGCGGGTTCGCATCAGCTGGAGCATTAACGTTCTCATTCACTGGAATCTCAACTCTAGGTCTCCCTCTTGGCGGCATTCTGATGATCAAGCACGCAGAGGTTAGATTCGCAGTTAGATGGAAGTTAATAGTCGAGTTAGACTATGGTCAGAATCCTATCTCCAAAACTCTAGGTGCGAAAAGAGAACATAAATGGCAAGAAGGAAGAACACTATATACGAAATTCCATAGATAAAATGCTTTAAAAGCGAGGGTTACATCATGATATACTTACTAAGTTATCACTACGTAAAATGTGATAACTATATGGTAACAAAATGTGAATATACGAATACGCAATGTACGGAGTAAAAGAAAACTAGCAAAAGCAAGTAACGAAGTCCATCACAGAAACCACATACAACCCCTAAAGCAAGTAATCCGGGGAGTAGCCGAGCATCCTACGGTCGGCCTCTACCTCCTCGTCGGTATCAAGAGGCAGTGGAGGGTTCTCCACAACCTCCTCGGGGTCCTCTTCTTCAACGTTGATGAACTCATCGGGGTCAAACTCCTCCTCCTCTTCCATCTCGGGCTCAGGGTTAAGCTGGTTTTGCAGCCCAACAATGACCTCCTCCAACGCAAATATGCGTCCCTGCAACATGTGCACGTGGTGTCGACAATCCTCGAACTCAGCTGCAAGAGCATCGTGGCGAGCAGCCATCTGGGTACTCCTAATGGTCATAGCCTCCATCCTCTCCTCTATTGCCACAATCCTATTTCTATCGTTTGCGGCATCCCTAGAGATATGGCGAAGTTCGTGCGTGATATCCGACATGGAGCACAACAAGCGCATGATGGAATCCTGTAATCTTGGGTTGGCCATCTAATCATGCAAATTTTTACATTAAGGGATATGTCACACATAAAATAACTTTGTTAATGCACATGCTTCCCCCCAAAAATAGTACTAATTTTTTTTTTTAAGACTTGTCGAATTTGCAAGATATACTTTTCCATGGGTTTTAAAAATAAAATTCCCTTTTTCCATGGAAATACTACTCAAAATGCTTAAAAATAATATTGAATAATTTGGGCCTCTATAGTGGGCCGAAAAATAATAGCTTTAAAATTTTTGGGCTCTGATACCACTTTGTAACACCCTGAATTTGATTTCCCAGGCCAGGGCATTACCGCCACACTTTTCTAGACAAGACCCGAACCAAGTCGAACTCATCTAGAAAAATGCTGAGGCTAAGTTGTATCAAATTTTTAAACACTTTAAAAACTATTCAATCATGCCCGAACTAAAATCAGAGTATCTCGTGCATCACAGTAATAATTAGTGCGGAAGCTAAAAACAAGTAAAAACGTGAGCCAAACAGGCGGCCAAACCAAAGTCCAAAGTCCAGTGCAGAAATTTTTAAACATCGGTAAAATGCGACAAGTCTTTATTTTTGAGAATCCCATCCCAATGTGCCATCACTTACTCTGCGAAAAATAGAAAATAACAATTTATCAGTACAAACGGTACTGCGTAAGTTAATGTATAGCATGACAAACTTTAAAGTTTTAGAAGAGTAATGAAAAGATGAAATTTTAAATAAAAATAAACGAGAAAAATACTTTGCGGCAATTCTCCATTTTTACCAAATCACACCATTACCAATGCTCATTTTGATCGAGGCCATCCAAAAATTACCCGCTTGGGTGCTTATGTCCACAAGCTGCCAGCATCAACGATCCTGGGCCTTAGCCGTTTGGGATCAATTACCCGCTTGGGCACTTATGTCCACAAGCCGACGGTATCCACAATGTGAGAGTAGCGGACCCTATACAGACACACTCCGGAGCCCTAGGTAACCCCTACGGATACACCTAGGAGTATAGACTCATACAATCACGCAACATAATATTTCCTTGGCGCCGTTTTGGCCACCAAAAAGAGGGGGCGGCCCAACGAGCCCACGCCAAGTGCACTTACCCTCCAAAACTGGGCATCTAACTCGATCAAAACTCACAAAGTTTCAAAATGTACATTTTAATCATTATAACCCATGTCTACATTTCCAGATTACATAAGATTCACAAAAGAGTAGCAATCGACTCAATAACCATCAAAACGTACGAAACCAAGTTTTACCGGTAAGAACACACCGTAGCAGTTTTCAAATTCGTACTAGGAAATGTAGTAAAACTTTGTAGAAAATTCTGAAAATTTTACATCTACTAGGAGACATCAAAATAAACGTTTTTCTCAGAAATAGGCCTTAGCAAATTCGGACTCTAAGTTGCCCAAAAAAAAAATCATTTCAGAATCTCATTTTCAAAGGGTGCAGAGATCACTGTTCATCCGACCATAGTTTACTTAAAAATCCATAACAATTCGAAGGTTGATCCAAAAATTCTGAAATTTCACAGGGATAAACTAGACACATAGATGAACAATTTTCATGAAGAAACTAATCATCAAAAACGATCATAGCTAGGAGTAATACGGACTACAAAACTGAACATGCTAGGAAATGAAATCTGTCATCATGCACTTCAGAAAATATCAGATGTGTTTTCGACGAACAAATCAAGTCCAAAAGTTATAAAAATTTACAGAGATCATCTTTAAAGTGTTAGGAACATTTTTCATTTAGACAAGTTCTTCCAAAAACGAAAGGATCTAGGCGAGAAATGCACAACAATAAAATCTACTCGGAAGAAACCCTAAAAGACAGTTTTGGCATAGGATGAAAATCGAACTACAACTCAATGAATACTCAACCAAAAGCTCTAAAATTCGAGATACACAACACTAACTTACTTCTCAAGAGTGTAGTGTCGAAATCCTCCTTGGTTGTACTCCCAAATTCGTCCGGAACAGCCTCTCACTTCCAATATCTACCGAACGAATCCTATTTTGAGGTGTTTGGAGAAATACTACATGTTAGGGCTTGAGATTCAAAGTAAGGAACAAAGGATTGGATTAGAAACCTTACCAACTTGATGAAAAAAGGTTTAGGACACTAGATCTCGACCAAAACTCCCTGGAACAAGAAAGGAACTCTCTCAAACTCTCCAACACTCAAGGGAAGGTTGATTTTCGGATTAGTGAATGAGGGGGGTTTGGGGCCTGATTTGGGGATAAGAATGAAGATGTTAAGGTTCCCAATGGTGGCTTTATGGCTCTAGGGACTGTGGAGGACGAAATAATGATGGTCTCCCTCGGAAATAATGCAGCCACCACCCCTTCAAACTCAATCCATCCACCTAACTCCCTTATCCAAAGAACCCTCAATACTTCTAATCTAAAATAAGTTTAATACACTCAGAATTAAATTCAAGAGTGTCCAAATACATCCCAAGACATCCTCAATGATCTGAGACATGAATGTACATCAATTCCATGAATCAAACTCGAGTTAATGGCTCCAAACTACAAGAAACGCGTAGCAGCGTTTCAAAATGCTGCTACTGAGGTGGTGGCGCGCTGGTGGCGCGCCACCGCGCGGCCACCGCGCCACCACCAGGCTGCGGCCAAATTTTCTTTTTTTTTTAATATGATTTTTAATCTTTAAAAATCATACATGGATTATCCATGATTGTTGGATAATCCGATAACTCTCTTCGAGTTGCTATCGTCCGAAAATATTTAATTCCGCTCTCTCGGAATTATTTCGATTGCGATAGTTAAATCCAATTAATTTCGGATTTAATAACCGATGTTGATTTCTCGGGTATTACAGTCTACCCTCTTTAGAAATCAACTTCGTCCTCGAAGTTGGGTCGCACTTCGGAAAAATAATTGGCACAGAAATTATTGAGGCTTGCAATTTAAAATTCTTACCTCAGTTCGCGACGACCTTGCGCGGGGTGTCACATCGAATTTATTAAATTAAAAGAGTTATGATTTATGGGAAGGGGTTTAAGGATATATTTCACTTTTTATTACTCATGTGGGAAAAACTTGATTTCAAATGGCGCTATGAAACTCCCCGGCATGAAACTTTTGACAATTTCTTGCTATGAAGATCCTCGCCATGAAACTTTTGACAAGTTCCCACTGTATGAGTATTTTCTGAAAAATAAGAATCCCGGTTTTCAATTTTATTTAATGAAACCACTTTATGAAGATGGAGTTGGATTAGGGATATATTTATAGGTTGTCACGTTTTTATTTACTCGTGTTAAGAAACTGTGCCCCCGAAAGCGCACGGAGTCAAAAATTGCAGTATTTATAGTAAGTACCGGATCGTTCACTGGAGGATGTGCGATAGAAGCAGGGCCCACGTCGTTTAATAAGATTTTCCACTCGGTTACTCGATTCAAGTTTGTGTTTTAAATATCAACTACTTGACATAATTTAAACTAAGCTATGAAAGCAATAAAGTAAAGTAGATAAAATTATTCTAGAAAGCGAATTAAATTTAATCTAAGAAAGCCATAAAATTATTCTAAGAAAGCGATTAAAATTATTCTAGGAAAGCAGATTTAAAATGAGACAGAAGGGACAGGAAGAAAAGAATAAAGATTGGACAAGATTCAGATGAAACACAATTAAACTTCCATTTTAATATACAGATCTTTGTTTGGGATAATCCTTTCAGATAGCTAACTCTCATGCTTCCTATACCATGTTCCCTTTAAAAGACAGGTACTTACAGTAAGGATTTACATGCCTTAAGACAACAAAATCTAAGATACCACAGATATACAGCTGCCCCCGCACAGAGGTATGTTATTTATCTGTGGTGGACAAGCAACACCTGACAAATCATTTATTGAAGTGTCAACTACTCTTATCATTCCCCCATGTCACACCCAAAGTTTCTAATCAAGCCCTGAACTATCCCTTAACTCTCAGTCCTAGTAGCAGTTAGAAGATCTAATGACACGTCCGAGTGACCTCTACGAAAGCGATAAGAAAGCGATTAAAAGAAAGCAGTAAAGAAAGCATTTAAAATCCTATCACTCGGAAGTTTCAAAAGCTTCGTACTGGTAGTAAAAGAAAGCCCCCAGTCAGGATGACCGGACGTGGATCAAGAATTCCCGAATCTCGGTGAACCGCTCGCAGTGTTCACTTCCTTTCGGGTGGTTATGAGATACAAACTAATGAAATGAACTAATAGATTAGTTCGTTCCGGATGCACTCACTCAGGACTCGAAAATAGGCTTTGGCGGAAGAGGATAGCAGTTGAAAGGAACTCAACCCTATCTTCGAAAATAACCAAGGCCTAGGCATTGTTCCTCTAGAATTACCTATCACACTGTATTTGAATCCAAGTGGATCCCATCTCGGTGTGACAGTTAAGACTAAATTCCCAACACATAGCAATTTTGGAAAATAATAAATCTTTGAAAATCATTCCCTAAACAGGTACTAGACTCTCAATTAAAACACAGATCCTTTCAGTCTAGGTGAGACCTAATCGCTGACTCTGCTTCTAATTTCCCAAAATTTAACCCTTGACAGAATATGAGCTAAACATAACTGAGGAATTTATCCCTTACTTAGATCCGGATTTTATAAATGAATTTTTGTTGGAAATTTATTATGAGACATCTGATTAAGAATCAAGACTTCTATGTCCAAGGGAAGGATCCCAAAATAATTTGACCACAATAGTTACATAATATTATCATGCATAATTTTATAAGGAAGTGTAAAATCAAATCAACCCAAAATATAAAGTGGGTTTAGACAGAATTTGTTACACACAAAGATGAATAGCCTGAGATAAGAAGAATTTATTTTTGGCTAAAAAGATGGCAAAATGATTGGGTGGACTGCAAACATCTGCTGTCCAATTTCCCTCTCATTTGGGTGGAATGATTTTCAGACAGTGGAATGCCTTAAATGACGTTTACCGTCGTCATCTTAGACTCCACTGTCTGTGAACTGGATAAAAACCCCACATGTTCTATCATTGCAATAATTATTAGAAAACATTGGCATATATCATCTAATATTACTACAGCTCCAGATTCAGGTTTGAAATTAAAATAAAGAAAATAAAACTGTATTTGGACAGATGCTGACTGAGTGGCTACTTCATTTCCTGGTAAGAGGACCGTTCGCCTGACCTCGTCAGTCACTATACAAACCATACAAAATAACAAATAGTAATTAATACATAGACTACGGGCTACTTCATTTCCCAGTAAAGGGACCGTTCGCCAACATTATTCTATGATATTTTTCACTATTCGTTTCACACAACACAGGTAAAGACAAAATAAATAAAAGAAAAATATTTTTGGGTCATCTTGTATGAGAGACATTGGTTTCTCATACAAGGATATGGAAACTGATCCATATTTACTCATTATGTCTAAATAATAACTCATTCCATAATTAATTAATTACAATCCGGATTATATACTTAGATCATTAGAGTTTAATTTTATAGAAAAATCTTTTAATGGAATATTGAACAAAGTTCTTTATATCAAATTAATCATGGGTTGAGATCATTGGATTTCAACCTCAAAATATTAATATAAAGGTTCAATTAATTAAGTGAGAAAAGTGGAGAAATGGAAAATTTGGCAAAAATGCCAATTACGACGCTAGACAGATATTACGACGCTATCCTAGGATAGCGTCGTGAGGTTAGCGTCGTCATGGATTGGTAAAAGAAATGAAAATTTTGGAGTTAAAGGGTAAAGTACGACGCTACGCATGATTACGACGCTATCCTAGAATAGCGTCGTGAGGATAGCGTCGTATGGAAGTTTAGAAAATGGGGGGACTACGACACTAAGCAAGCACTACAACGTTAACCTAGGTTAGCGTCGTAGTATCGAGAAGATGGTTTTTGAAAAAGTAGACGCTATACACTAAATTACGACGCTATCCTGTGGGTGTAGCGTCGTAGGTGGGTTTTTGTAAGAAAAGAAGTATTTGGGGTACTACGACCCTAGACAAAAACTACGACGCTATACTTGGATAGCGTCGTAAGCTTAGCATCGTAGTACAAATTTTTGCTTAAGTCCGAAGCAACTACGACGTGAAACCTCACCTATGGCGCTAACCATGGTTAGCGTCGTAGGGCGGTTAGCGTCGTAGCTAGCCCAGAACATAAGTGTTGGTCGGGTAATGCAATCTATGCGATTGCAAACCCTATTTTTCGGATTTTATGGTCCATTGTTTGGTATTAACCAATTATGTCGTGACACTATGCGTGCCCCGACGTGGTAGATGCCAAAAATTTCCCATCCTCAAATTTTAGAATATACACAAACACATGAATATCATCCACTTTTTAGATCCATTTTACTAATTCTAAAAATAAAATGAGAATAAAAATAAAAATAAAAATAAGAAAACAACAAAAAATTTAAAAGACAACTAAACTTAGACAAAAACAAGACTAAGAGACTAAAATAAAATAAACCTATTCTTATAAATCTATAAAAGGATGAATATCAAGTGTTTGTGCATTTTATTAAATAAAAGAAAGCATTAAAATCTATCTAAACAAATAAGAATGGTCAAATGACCAAAACAAGTGAAAGAAAAGAAAACAGAGACCAAAACAAGTAAAAAAAAAATAAGAAAAGAGTGACTGTTATGAACATAAATTCCATGGACAGATTTTTTGGAACCATTTTCTTGTATATCACCAACAAAAAGCAATAAAAATTCAAGAACACTCATTATTTGTGTGTTCTCAAAATTTGTCTACACTAGAAAGCAATAAACTATGACAATGGCTACTCTAAAATAGTTCAAAACCACTGTTTACAAACTAATCTACAACTAAAACTAACAGAAATGAAATTACATTGCAAAAATTAAAATAAACTAACTATCTTCATTTTTGGTTTTTTTTTTTTTGGAGCATCCCAACAGCATGGCTGCACTGTTCAAAAATTGGGAGCTACTGCTCAAGACAATGGGAACAGTTATTTATAGATGGGTAGTGAAAACCCTAGGCCCATTAGGCCCATTAACTGAGTAGGAGAGGACAGGAGCCGGAGTCCAGGAAGAAGAAGCCAAACTTGTTTGTTCCTACGGGACCTCCGGTCCTGGGACTTCCAGAGTCATTTGGCACATGGGGAAATTAAAAATTGGGGCTTACGACGCAGTCCTTTTTACGACGCTACACTAGCGTCGTAGCTGCTTTTGTATAGCGTCGTAGCTCTTTTGTTCAGCGTCGTCTAGCGTCGTAATGCTTTGGTTCAGCGTCGTTGCTGCTTTTTCTCTTTATGCACAGCGTCGTATGTCTCTCTCTTCAGCGTCGTAATCTCTTCTTTTCATGTTTTCCTTCCCATCTGCTTCATTTCTTCTCTCTCCTCTTTCCCATTTTCTTTCTTTCACTTCTCTTTATCCTCTTTTATTCTCAATCCTCTCCCCAATTTTCTTCTTCCATTTGTTCTTTCTTTCTCGTCTCCAGTTTTCCAATTCCTGTTTTCTTGCTGCTTTTTGAATTCGAAGCTTGGATGTTGGATCTGGATAGGAGGGAGTTTGGGTTGAGCAGCGGTGGTCGATTTGCAGGGGGGGCTGTCGGCGACGGGTTTGAGGTGGAGATCGGAGCAGGAAGTGGATGGTGGTGCTGGCGACACCTCGGCGGAGGTTTGGTGGGGCGACTGGAAAAGGGCTTCGCCGGAGATGGTGGTCGTGCAGCGGCTGGCCGGCGGGAGGTTGATGGTGGCTGGATTGGAGAGCTGCGGTGGAGGTGGTTGAACAGAGGTGAGCCATCGGAGGGGGGGGGGGGGGTGGCCGGATTTGGAACGACGGATGGTGATGGTGGTGGTGTCGGATGTGCGAAGAGTGGTGGCCGGATTTGAATCGGCCATGGATGGTTTCTTTGGTGGCGACGAGGGTCGCCGGAGTTGGTGGCCGGCGGCGGCGGCGGCGCCGGCGGCAGTAGGGGGATTAGGGTTAGGGTTAGGTTTTGGTGGTTGGGCTTGAGTTAATTGTTGGAGTGGGCTAAATTAATTGGATGGAATTTGGACTGAATTGGACTGAAAAATATTGGGCCGGATTAAATTGGATATAAGCCAAATCACCTGCAATTAATTAAAATTAAAAGTGATTAGTGGACCAATTAATTCTTAATTATAGCAGAAAATAAAAATAAAAATAAACATAAAAATTATAAATATATATACATCAAATATGAAATAATATATGTATATTTATTTCAACTTGGTTATTTAGCTTGTGCTTCGTTTAATGGACCCGTGTTCCACCGAACAAATACTACCAAACCATAATTATCAAATGTGGGATTTTTAATATTTTTATCATGTTTTTGGAATTTTTAACATAAATGTAATAAAATCACAATATTTTTGTATTTTTCAATATCAGCTTATTATTTATACAAACTTGCATATATCTGTCAAATTCAACTGCTTTCTTATTTAAATAAGACCGGAATGCGATCAAATGCCCATGTTTAGACACGGAAATAGATTGAAAATAATGGTCAATTTTGGCCATTATCAATTGGGATTTTCTTTAAGTCAAATTTGTTAGAATTCATTACTTTACTATAATTCACACCCATCAATCCCATGAATTTTGCCATTTCCAAACCAGCCAAACCAATATTCCATAGGGATTTATAGATACTCATTAAAGAACTGAAAGCTTGGAACCTTAAATTGATAATTCAAGTCTGGACCATGGAGAATACTAGACGCAGTCCACCTTGCTGAAACTTCCAGTGCCTTCATTCCCTTTTGCTTAACACGATTTGATTGCTGTAAGTTGATTCCGTTTCCTATATTCGTATAAATTTCTGTCTCTTTGTCGTCATATTCGACCTTCGAGTTGTGTCGTTCCAGAATAGTAGAAGGCTTCATGAAATTCTTCTGTAACCTCATAAGTAATGGAACAAGGCATTAGATATATATATATATATGTAGATGTATAAGAGCAGGCATGAGTATATAGATCTTGAATTATTATTACTCTTTGCTTAAATTGGATACAGACATATTTTTTTTAGAGTTATGTGGCATGTGGATACTGATTCTTAATAAATGTTTGTGGAGTCAAATGTTGTGGTTGTATATCAATTCTTTGTTGTTATCAAATTTTGAAGTTAGTGCGGCCATATAAAGGGGTTGCTGGTGAAAATATATTTTTATTTGCGTGGACAAATTACTATTGACGAGTTGATGCTATTATGTGGATTTTGTGGATTTTGCGGATTTGTGCGGTTGAGGGGTAGGACCGTGACGGGTCTGCAGCGACGAAACTCGCCCCCTCTGTCAAAATTAATTAAAATAGGTTGACGAACCTTAACATGTGTGGTATTATGCGCTATTATGCGGTTGTACATCCTCGTCAATATTAATTCACCATTTTATTAAGTATAATGATTTATGGTTGTGTCAATTGTTTAGTTACACAATTGTAGTCATATGGAATTGGGATTAACTTACCAGTTTTTACTGATTTATGTGTGCGTGTCTTCTTTCTTTTTCAGGATTCGAAAATGAGACACCATGAGCATTGCACGCATTGGGGGAAGGGACTTTGAAAGATTATTTTGATTAAATAAAATTATATATATGATTATATATAATCCAATTTGACTCATTTTGTAAAACATTTCTTTTGAACTATTATGGATGACGCATGATTTGAGAATAAAATTTATGTTTTCTTATAGAGCCTTAGCATCTCTTGGTTGATTTGTGTGTCATATTTTAGCCAAGGGATGTGGCGGTAACATCCCCTTTATTTTGTTGTTTTAAATTTAGGGGTGTTACAAAGTGGTATCAGAGCGGTTCGATTCTATCGGACAAATATTTTTAGGAGTATATAAATAGTGTTTTTTTTTGGCTATAGTTATATAAAAGCTATGTATTAGATTTTTAAGTTCATAAAAATATTATAATTCTTAAACTCAAGAATATTATTACTATTTTTTTTAGTAAAGGAATTTGTGGAAACTCTGCCTTGCATAAATATATTTTAAATGATGAATTAAATTATTATTATTATTATTTTTAAATCCGGGGATGGGTCATATATATATATGTGCATTTATTTAGTTATATGTCGAGCTAACACACTATCTCAATCTGTATTTCGCATGCCCAATTCTTGAGCACTTGCATGGAATACTCTATCCTTAGCCATTAAGTGACTTCGAGGACGAAGTCGAATTTTAAGTAGGGTAGATTGTGATACCCGAGAAATTCGTTTCGCTTATTATTATTATTATTATTATTATTATTATTATTATTATTATTATTATTATTATTATTATTATTATTTGTTGGGAATCACTCTATTTACAACCAAATCTTCATGGTCTTAGACATGACTTAGTAATATATTGTTTTTTTTTTTTGTTTTTTTTAAATTGGGATAAATTTACACTATTTTATTCCTACAAGTGTGATAAGATTTGGATAAACTTGGTTAGTGGGAATGGTAGGCATAGCAGGCACTTATTGAGCACATGGTTTTTGCCAATTAATTTGCATAACCTTTCTTGGCACTATGCAAATGTAGGACACATATTAATCTTTGGTACTTAATTATTATGGGATTGGGATTTTCTTTAAGTCAAATTTGTTAGAATTCATTACTTTACTACAATTCACACCCATCAATCCCATGAATTTTGCCATTTCCAAACCTGCCAAACCAATATTCCATAGGGTTTTATAGATACTCATTATAAGAACTGAAAGCTTGGAACCTTAAATTGATAATTCAAGTCTGGAGCTTGGAGAATACCAGACGCAGTCCACCTTGCTGAAACTTCCAGTGCCTTCATTACCTTTTGCTTAACACGATTTGATAGCTGTAAGTTGATTCCGTTTCCTATATTCGTATAAATTTCTGTCTCTTTGTCGTCCATATTCGACCTTCGAGTTGTGTCGTTCCAGAATAGTAGAAGGCTTCGTGAAATTCTTCTGTAACCTCATAAGTAATGGAACAAGGCATTAGATATATATGTAGATGTATAAGTGCAGGCATGAGTGTATAGATCTTGAATTATTATTACTCTCTGCTTAAATTGGATAGAGACATATTTTTTTTTAGAGTGATGTGGCATGTGGATACTGATTCTTAATATATGTTTGTGGAGTCAAATGATGTGGTTGTATATCAATTCTTCGTTGTTGTCAAATTTTGAAGTTAGTGCGGCCATATAAAGGGGTTGCTGGTGAAAATATAATTTTATTTGCGTGGACAAATTACTATTGACGAGTTGATGCTATTATGTGGATTTTGTGGATTTTGCGGATTTGTGCGGTTGAGGGGTAGGACCGTGACGGGTCTGCAGCGACGAAACTCGCCCCCTCTGTCAAAATTAATTAAAATAGGTTGACGAACCTTAACATGTGTGGTATTATGCGGTTGTGCAACCTCGTCAATATTAATTCGCCATTTTATTAAGTATAATGATTTGTGGTTGTGTCAATCATATGGAATTGGGATTAACATACCAGTTTTTACTGATTTGTGTGTGCTTGTTTTCTTTCTTTTTTAGGATTCGAAAATGAGACACCATGAGCATTGCACGCATTGGGGGAAGGGACTTTGAAAGATTATTTTGATTAAATAAAATTATATATATGATTATATATAATCCAATTTGACTCATTTTGTAAAACATTTCTTTTGAAGATGACGCATGATTTGAGAATAAAATTTATGTTTTCTTATAGAGCCTTAGCATCTCTTGGTTGATTTGTGTGTCATAGTATTGTTGGGGCCACAAGGAGTAATGGCCCGCGAAAGGATAATTGGGCCATGCAATATGGGCCGACGAAGAATTTTTAAGGAGAGTTGGGCTTAGATTCGATTGGGCTGAGAAACTAAAAGAAGAACGATCCAAAACAGAGTAAAAGCCCGAATGAAGGAAGATCTGAAAGGGAAGAAATTTCGGCCGAAATAGAGCCGAATCAGCCGATAAGAGGGAGACGGAAATCGACTTAAAGGAATCGGCCGGAGAGCGGTTATCAGGACTCCGGCTATAAATAGGGGATGTCATGCACAGAATCAAGAGAGTTCAATCCAACCCCCAAATTCCTTTATCAAATTTAATTCTTTGTATCTTTACTGCTTTCTTTACAGCTTTCCTTTACAGTTTTTCCCTAGATCCTAGCTTAGCTTGTAGCGGTTACTTTCCAAGTCCACCGTTGTTCCTTAACAACCGGTAGATTCTCCATTGTATCCAGTTTGCCATTATAATTCTAGTGAATATTCAGTCAAGTTTGGGCGTAATTTGTCAAGTTTGGGCGTATTATTGTAAATCCGGACCCGTAATCGGTTTGATCCTTTTCCGATAGCCTCCCTTGAGGAGAAAAAGGTCATTGGCTCACCGCCAGCCAAACAGTGGCATGCCCAGTGGGACTCAAAATGGCATTCGAGACACAGACAACTCCAGCAGTTAACGCGGCGGCAAGGACTGATTTGCCGCCGGTGCAGGAAGAACGCACAGCAGAGCCGGGTGAATTCCCCCCAGGGTTCCCTGGACCATCTAATTTCCATAATCAGGAGTTTTCACACGACGATCTAACCCCGCGATTCCGAGATCATGTCCAATTTATGGTCGAAGCGGCGGTTACTAATTCGGTTCGACAGATTGAGGGGAATATTCTGGCAGCGATTCCAGCTATGTTCAGAGCCGAATTAGCAAGGAACATGTATCCGATGGGAACGCAGAATCCACAGATGGTACAAAATTTACCACCTACGATGCAAAATCCTCAACTTCCAACAGCAGGCCTATCGGCCGCTAGGAGGGCAGGGATCACGGCCTTTCGTCCCTCCGCAACAAAGGTATGATCAGCAGCAGAATCAACCGCCTCAGCCAGTAGTGCAACCGCCTGCTCCTGTGGTACAACAACAATACTTACCACAGCAGCCGAATCCGCCACAATTGGTTGACAGGGAACTTATTGCTGAGATAATTTGTACTCAGTTTGGAAATCTCATCGGCCAAGAGAACAGGCCGATGTATAGGAAACCTTACCCCGACTACATCGAAGAGCAGTATCCACTGCCTAGAGGAGTAAAGGTTCCAGATTTCAATACATTTTCAGGAGAAGTCGGCCGGTCTACGATAGAACATATTGGCCGATTTACAGCGCAATGCACCAGAATAGCCCAAAATGATTTTCATAAGCTAATATTGTTTAGCTTATCGTTAACAGGTCCAGCGTTCGAGTGGTACATTAATTTACCAGCGGGATCGGTTAACACTTGGACCGAAATGGAGCGGTTATTTCATGACTGATTCTATAATACCAGTCCTAAGGTATCGGTGGTTGATTTAACCTCAACCAAACAGAAAGCGGCGGAATCGGTTACAGAGTTTATAGAAAGATTTTATGCCGTTAAAGCTCAAATGAAGACGATGCTGCGGGAGCATGAATATATTCAAATCCTGAAGCAGAATCTGAAATTCGCCATCAAGGACAGATTGATGGTCACAAGACCAAGGACTGTGGCCGAATTAACGGCGGAGGCTATAAGAATGGAGACCTACTTAGCGGAACAGGCGGCTTTCAAATCAAGGCGAAGTCAAAGTGGCAGATCACAACCTATCCAGTCGGCCGCATCATTTGCAGAATCTTTGGATAGATGTGAAATTCACGAAGAGTACAACACGGACGATATTCCTGCTTTAGCCGAAGTAGCAAGGGCCGAATTGGTAATAAAGAAGCCCATGACTTGTCCTGCGCTTCGGCCAGTCATAGGCAAGGAAAAAGAGGGAGAGGTCAGAGATGAATCTCAGAGGTTTTATTCTTTCGATCTGTCTCGGATGGATGAAATATTTGATTATTGCCAAAAGAATGGATTATTGGAGTTCAAAGGAAATCATCCGCAGCCGACTAAAGAGCAATTGGAAGCCGGGTGGTGTAGATTTCACGGGTCGGCTACTCATTCGACAGCGGTCTGTGGACACTTCCGAAAATTGATCCAGAAGCATGTGGATGATGGGAAGTTGAAATTCCCAGACAAACTCATGGCAATTAATAAGAATCCGTTTCCTGTCGCTAACATGGTAATGATGCACCCCGATTAAAACAAGTCTGTACATGATCGTTTGGGCGAGCAACCATCGACTAGTAAAGGTTCTGTGCACGATCGGCTAGGAAGTCAGCCATCGGCTCAGAAGAAGACAGGAGTATGGAGACGGTTAGGATCTCCGAAAGTAAAAGAGAAGATTTCAGATGTTTTTGACCGATTGGGAGATTATGAGGTTAAAGAGTGGATTAAGCAATCGGACAAACCTCAGAAGATGGAATTCGGAGATGTGAGTGAAAAACCAACATTGAAAATCATAACCAATGGTTGGGATTCAGAAAAGAAGTTGATAGCTGATAAGCGGAATGGAAAGACTGTGATTCAGATCACAGTTCCCGAAGATGTTGTGTCTCCAGAAATGAAGAAACTCAGAAGGCTACCAGCGAATACTCAGATAGGCCGATGGGTTCAGAATTCTCAGAGAAAAGGCATTTCGGCCAACGCCGATTTGAGAACTCAGCCTGGAGGGCAGGGGAGATAAAGACTCCGAAAGGAAAGGGATCATATTGTACTTTCAAACGGAGAATGCAGCGGCTTAAAGCAGCCGGCGCGTTTGAGCAAGAAGAGTACGAAATTATGTATATGGAAGAAGATTTCCCAGACGATTGTTCATCTGAAGGAAGGATCCTTAATAAGGTGTGAAACTTTTGACAATTTCCCACACGAGCATTTTCTTAAATTATACCAGGTTAGATGTATTAAATGAAAAGAGTTATGATTCACGGGAAGGGGTTTAGGGATATATCAAGATTGTTATTCTTTTTATTACTCAAGTGTGGTGCTTTAATTTCAAATGGCGCTGTGGTCCTCTCTGTCATGAAACTGTTGACAAATCTCATGGTACAGCCGGGATAGGTTGACCTTCAGCCTGTCACACTGAGGGTCCCCGGCATATGTGCCATGATACTTCTCATCAATTCTTGCCATAAGATTCCCTGCCATGAAACTTTTGACAGATTTCCACTACATGAGTATTTTCCGAAAAATCATGATCCTGGTTTAGATTTTATTTAATGAAACCAATTTATGATGGCGGAGTTGTGATTAGGGATATATTTATAGGTTTTCACGTTTTTATTGCTCGTGTTTAAGAAACTGTGGCCCGAAAGCGCACGGTGTCAAAAATTGCAGTAATTTATAGTAAGACCGGATCGTTCACTGGAGGATGTGCGATAGAAGTAGGGCCCACATCGTTTTACTAGATCTTCCATTCGTATTGCTCAATAGGTTTGAAAAGTGATTAATAACTACTGGCATGAATTTAAACTAGAATATAAAAGCATTTAAATTACTCTACAAAGCGAATAAGTCTATCCTAGAAAGCGGGTAAAGTTATTCTAAAACTTGCGATAAACATTATCTATGAAAGCAGGGAAAATTTACATTGTGCTAGCCATGAGGCTGAATCACAATGTAGACAGAAGGGACAGGAAAAAAAGAATAAAAATTGGACAAGATTTAGATATAGCAGTGTTAAACTTCCATTTTTATACACAGATCTTTGTTTGGGATAATTCTATCAGACAGCTAATTCTCATGCTCTCAATAATGCTCTCCCTTTAACAGACAGGTACTTACAATATGAGTTTACATGTTCCTAAGACCACAGATTCTAAGATACCACAGATTTGTAACTGCCTGGCCTGGGTGTGTTACTTCATCTGTGGTGGAAAAGCAACACCCGACATATCATTTATTGAAGTGCCGAGTACTACTATCATTCTCCCATGTCACACCCAAAGATTCTAATTAAGCCCTAAACTATCCCTTAACTGTCAATCCTAGTAGCAGTTACGCAACTCTCAATACAACCGAGTGACCTCTAATGAAAGCGATTAAAAGAAAACAGTAAAAGAAAGCATTTAAAACCTATCACTCGGAGGTTTTGAAGGTCTGACCCTGGTAGTAAAAGACAGCACCCAGTCAAGATGACTGGGTATGGATCAAGAATTCCCGGCTCTTGGTGAAATGCTCGCAGTGTTCACTTCCTTCCGGGCGGTTATGAGATACAAACTAATGAAACAAACTAATGAATTAGTTTGTTCCGGATGTACTCACTCAGGACTCAAAAATAGGCTTTGGCAGAAGAGGATAGTAGTTGAAAGAAAACTCAACCCTATCTTAGAAAATAACCAAGGCCTGGATGATGTTCCTCTAAGATTATTTACTACACTCTATTTGAGTCCAAGTGGACCCCATCTCGGTGTAATATCCAATCTTAGATTTCCAACAAACAGCAATTTTGGAAAATAATGGATTTGAAAATCATTCCCTAACCAGGTACTAGACTCTCAGTTAAAACACAGACCCTTTCAGTCTAAGTGAGACCTAATCGCTGAATCTGTTTCTAATTTCCCAAAATACAACCCTTGACAGAATATGAATTAGTCATAACTGAGGAATTTATCCCTTACTCAGATCCGGATTTTATAAAGAGATTTTTGTTGGAAATTTAATAAGCAATATCTATTTAAGATCTAGACTTCTGTTGTCCAAGGGAAGGATCCCAAAATAATTACAGACCACAATAGTACATAATATTATCATGCATAAAGATATAGGGAAGTGTAAAATTAATTGACCCAAAATATAGATATGAGTCTAGACAGAAGGTGAAACACAGATATGAAGTGGTCAGGAGACCAAAGTAATGGCAGAATAATCGGGTGGACTGTAAACATCTACTGTCCAATTTCCCAATTACTCGGATGGAGCGAGTTTAGACAGCTTAGACCCTATAATAGCAGTGTCAGTGCCAGTTGGGCCTTCACTTTCTGTGAATTCGGATAAAAACCTACATGCTTCTTTTCTATAATAATCATCAGTTAACATTGACTGATGTCATCTGATTCCTATTACAGATTGGAATTTGGGTTTGGAAATTAAGATAAGAAAAATAAAACTGTATCTGGATGGAAGTCAGCCGAGCAGCTATTATAACCCCGGATGGGCGAACTGCCAAGGCTTCCGCTGACAGTCATCCAAACCATGCAAAATAACACTTAGTAATTAATACCCAGAATACGAGCTGGTCATCCATGAGGGAATACCCGCCAACATTAGTCTGATGTATTCTTTACTAATTGTTACACGCAACACGCAAAGACAAAATCAACAAGAAATAAAAGAAGATTCCTTGTATGAGAGACATTGGTTTCTCATGCAAGGTTGTGGATTGGGTCCACAATTGATGATCTTAAATAATCCCTCCTACCATAATTAATTACAGTCCGGATTATCTGCTTAAGCCATCAAGGTTTTGTTTATAGAGGAGTGTTTTAATGGCAATTGAACAAAGGTCCTTTAATCATGATGATTAGTGATGTGTAATTATTGCTAATCTCACTCTTTAATCATTAATGATTCAAGGGTTCAATTAATTAAGCGATGCAAATGGAGAATCAAAATTTGGGCAGCATAACACCCTATATTGCAATTCCAGAATGTTACATCTTAACCCGTGGGGTTATGATGTGAGTGATGCAATATAATATAGGAAGAGAATGAAGAGAGTTTGAGGTTAAATAAAGAGAAGGGAGTCTTTGTCGCGATATCATAAATTTTGTCGCGGACCGAGGTCCGCGACATGAGTATCCCGACAAGTTTTTAGAATTTTTGGCCGCATAACGCCTCTTTGTCGGTAAGCAGGATTTTGTTAATACCCATGATTTGGGTATTACAAACCCTAAAACAAGAGTTTAGAAACCAAAACATGGTATAAAAGTGGCTATCTAGATCACTGTGAACAGTAAAATACTAAGATAGACACTAAACTAAACTAAACTAAGGGCAATAATTAAATAATACATGAAAATAAAGCTAAACTACACTACCTAAGAGAGAACTCCTACTGCCTTGCCTTCAAGAGAGCTCTAATCAACAAAATTCCAACCCTTGCTCATGGGAAACACCCCATATTTATAGAAGTGTAACCCTAAGCCCATGGGCCTTGATTCTAGCCCATTGTGTCTCAAGACATCACACACATCACAGCTTTGTCTCGGAGCATCAAGTTTGGTCGCGGAACACACTGCATGTGGCAAAGCTTCTCGACTGGGTCTGGTGTCTCTAATTGGGTGTCTTGGTCGCGGAACATGCCTTTGTCGCGGAGCATGCCATCGCGACAAAGGTCATCGCGACAAAGGGGCTTGGCTGGTTTCCTTCTTCATCTAGGTTGCTTGGTCGCGGAACATGCCTTTGTCGCGAGCATGCCATCGCGACAAAGGTCATCGCGACAAAGGGGCTTGGGTGGTCTCCTCTTTATCTGAGCTGCTTGGTCGCGGAACCCTCCTTTGTCGCGGAACCATGCATCGCGACAAAGGGGCTTCCGCGACAAAGGTGTTCCTGGGCCTGCTGAATTGGGCCAGATGGCCGAAAATATTCTTTCTGTGGGCTTTTCTATCTTTTTCCCATCTTTTTGTATTTTGTGGGCTTGCTTTATTCTTTTGCCCATCTTTTCGTATTTTGTGGGCTTGCTTTATTCTTTTGCCCATCTTTTCGTTCCTTTTTCTTTTCTTTTCTTTTTCTCATGTTTTTGGATTTCTCTAACATAAATATGTAATTTCACACCAGCTTATTATTTTTACAATTATGCATAAATCAGTCCAATTCGACTGCTTTCTTACTTAATGTAAGACCGGAATGCGATCAAATGCCCGTTTAAAACACGGAAATGGATTGAAAATAATGGTCATTTCTGGCCATTATCAACATCCTCACATTTAATACTGATCGTCCCCGAGCAGTCAGAGTCAATGTTCCTAAGAACACGGACTCTACATATTCAATTCATTTTCGTGGCTTCATAAATCACATTCTTTTTGGATTGGGATAAGACAATCAAAAGCTACTACAAGTATTAAACTCCCTTGATTGCAGCGTTTAATGAAATGATACTTGCTCACTATATCGGGCCTACAAATCAAACATTATTATAAATCCTTCATGAATATCATGTTTGAAAGATGCAAAGATTAAAAATTAGAATTAAGGCATGGCATGAACACGTGCAATAAGACAGAGCCTCACATATAGGAGAATCGGAAAATTCACTCACTCTCAATCGGGTGTTTAATCATGAACGCTCAAAATCGATTTTAATTAAATTATCTCATAAGCTTGCAATCAGACCAACTCGCCACCGGCTCATTTCTTCAAATCGATATCATGAGGTCTTATTTAAGGTTACAACGGGGCATACGGTTGTAACATTAGGTAGGAAAGGGGAATTATTGGGCTAAAAGTGGCAAGAATTAATCCTATCATGATATGGCATATTTATTTAAAAATTTATGATCATCAAAACTTTTCTTTCTTTTGCTTTTCTCTTTCTATTGCATGACATTAGACTATGTCTAATTTGCTTTGTCGTTTGCAATTTATTGATGTTGAATGGAATTCAACTCTCTTTTTTTTCTCTTTTTTTTTTGAATCGGTTTATAACATACCAATTAATATGGACTGATGATCATACGTTTAATGCCTTTGATAGAATTCATTCTTGCACACTTGGGTTTGAATTTTTTGGTCTTTTGTAGGTTAGGAAGAATATAGGGGGTTGCAAAGAAAAATTAGGCTTAAGGCTCAAATTGGTTAATCCTAAAGGGAAAATATTTTTGGGTTTGGATTTCAAACGAAGGCCAAAAATTTGGGTTTTTCTAAGTGCCTCGATCATATGCTCGATTTTTGGAATATGGCATGGTCTTGAATCGGTCCCAATTGCAAGTTCTAGTGTCCTTTAATCGAAATGATTCACACATCAAAGAAAATAAATGAGTAAAAGTGACTCATGGCTCAAATCTCACAAGGTTGGTTTGAGTCATGTCATACAGTATTCTCAGATTTAATCAAAGCTTAACTCTAACAATTTATTCAATCAAAATCTCTATCATGCAGATTTATTACCCAATAAGCTGATCGCATCATTAAATTTTTATAGCTCAAAACCTCAGGAATTCATTTCATGCATGTCTTCAATTATATTATCCCAATTTAAAAGTTTGAAAATTTAATCACAAGCCTAAATTCAATCATGTGAATTTAGAGCTGGTTTATGCATATTTTTGCTGGTTATTTAATTTAAAGCAGTAAAAAGGCACTGTTAACATACAAAGTATGTCAACAACATATTTTTGGTCTGACAGTCACTTATTCATCTTGGACTGTACAGACATCTTTTTCAGAAGGAAAGCAATAAAGATTTGTTCAGTGGTCTCAAAAGCTGAGTTCCATTTTGGGGGAAAGCAGTAAATACATCCGAGGCAAGAGATTCTCGTGCAGTTAGTGTGAACCTGCACATGCAAAAGGAGAACTCCCTTGCAAGATACTACTACTAACACGGAAATGAAATAAAGCAAGGTAAAATGGGACTCATCCCTCTTCCTTCAGAACATGAATAGGAGCCAGTGGATGTAGCTGGAAAGCTCGCAACGCAGGCACCATCCGCGGTTTCCCAGGGGTCCATGCCACCTCGGGCAGTAAACTCTGACTCCTTGACCAGCCCACAGATATGGGGTGTCTGGGTTGTCTGCCATCCAAGCGAGGACGTTGGTGGACGTATACTGAAGAACTGACCGATCTGTCACCATCCGTTCAATCATTCTGATCCCTTGCTCAACTTGGCCTTCATCCTCCTTGCTCATAAGCATCAGTCCGCGGGCGAAGATTGATGCCTTATGGTTGTCCTCAAGTCCTGGGCGCAGCAGTTCACAAGCTTGTTCCTCATTCTCTTCTGCAAATGCCATGAGTGCTGGAATGATCTGGAGGTTGAAGTTTCCTGCCGCTGTGCATGTTCGCAGGAACCTCTCCTTCTTTCGACGAATCCTTTCTTGCCATCTCTTCACAGTGGAGGAGTCAACCTCGCATCGCCTGTACACGATGGCAAGGTTTCCAGCATCCCTGAACTTCTTGCATATCCGTTGTGCGGTAAACACCTCCTTGATTTCATCCTCTCCTATTCGGGAGAGAATTTCACCAAGGAGTTCGAGTGGCAAGTCCAGCAGCTGGGTCCCTTCGGATGCAGGATCTGGAATGGGAGGATTGCCCCTGAAAAGATAAGAAGTGATGAATCCAATTTTTATATAATTTTCAGAAATTATTCAAGTTCAGAAACCAACATCCTCACATTTAGAGCTTTGCTCTAGATGTGAGATTATTAAATTTCTGACTTGAATTTTGATTTAAAGCATAGGTAAACAATATTTGGTTTTAAATGGACTAAGGAGCCCAAAATAAAATAAAATTGGCCATTGGGCCTAAAATCTTTTTAATGGGCCATTGGGCCCAAAAGTTTTTTAATTTTATTAAACAAGTCCGAGACACTTGTTGGGAATGGAATGAGATGTGCAGATGGAAATGGAATGCTCGAATATTGGAATGTGCAATGAAGACGTGGCGAAGTGGATCTGCTATTTCTGGATAGCTTGGACTGTTTGGACAGTTAAAGCGTTCCAAAAGTTTGCAAACACTGTTTTTAATTTTAAAATGGTTGACTCATTTTATTTAATAAAAGTGGGATGTGAGTGGTCCCATTTTTGATTTTTGAAAAGGATAGCAGTTAGGTGACAAAAATACTGCTATCTTACTCACACTAGTGTTCCATTGGGAACAAAAACTTCAAGTCAAACATTAAACAAAATGACTCTTTTTTGTCTTTTTCCAAAGGGTTGCTTTTATTAAAAGTGGAGGCTTCTCATTGGGTGTTTGTACTATGTTTCCATAAACAAACAAACATTTATTCCCATGAGATTTCTAACATGAGAACAAATGTGCCCAAAAAGATCTTACCTCTTTTATTACACCAAAACAACACTGTAGAAGTCACATCAAGATCAATCAAACCAATAACATCAAGATATTCAAAACAATATCCAAATTTTCATCGGTTTGTTCTTTCCAGTTTTATCTTCAAAATTTATAAACCACTACCATTTTTAACACCATTAACAGTTTCAAAATGAGGTCTCAAACGTTTCAAAATGGTGCTCATAACTGAGAGCACTCAAAATCTTCCAAAAATATGAAAACATAGATGCAAACAGGCTGCATTACACGATGAACACAACAAAAAATGAAAATAAAGCAAGAGAGCCCGAGGTGCCATGAACAAAGAAAGGGGGGGGGGGGGGGGAAATGGGTTTACCCTCCCCTCCTTGGCTTGGGTCTAGGCATGGGTCCAAGGTTTGGGAAGGCTCTAAGCAAACTGTCCATAGTTTCCCCTTAGAAAAGGAGTGATATGGGTGCGAAGAACACGTGGTGTTCGTTCGGAAGAGAGGAAAATGGGGGAAAGGAAGAAGAAGAAAGAAGTTGAAATGACAAGTGAAAGTGAAGAGAGAGTGTGAAAAACTGGAGGGGGTGGGGGGGGTATAAATACTAGAACTTTTGTCGCGGAATCCGAGACTTTGTCGCAGAACACGGTTCCGCGACAAAGGCATAGCGACATTAGAGGGGTCGCGGAGTTGAGGTTTGGTCGCGGAGCGATGCTCCGCGACAGGGCTATCGCGACAAAGTTCAGCATAAAGACAAAGTCAACGGGGGTTGTGTCGCGGAGCAGGGCTTGGTCGCGGAGTCATGCTCCGCGACAAAGCGCATCGCGACAACCAGCAGAGAGTTGAGGGCAGAAGAGGGTTTGTCGCGGAACAGGGCCTGGTCGCGACGCATGACATCGCGACAAAGTACCTTCCGCGACAAAGAATTTTGAATTTTCAAATTTTCTTGGACTGGGCCCGAGTGTGATATTGGGCCTGAGTCCATTTTATTTGATTTGGCCTAAATAAATTCAGTCCAAATAAATTCAAAATGCTGGGCTGATAATTAAATAATCCACTTGCATAAAATTAGGTTGGGTCAGTTCCATTTATCTGTGAATTTCATTCCGGGTATTGAATTTCTTCAATGTCCGAAAGCATTTTCTCAGACTTATGGAACTAATCCAACCAAGAACCTGGTTTTTCCATGTTACTCTTATCTGCTCCTTCTTTTTGATGGTTCCGAGCTTTCTGCAAGACAGATAAATGAAATGCATTAGATTTTCTCCAAGTATCAACATCCTCACATTTAGAGTCTTAGTACTCTAAATGTTCAATTGATCTTTGGGTACTTCTTGTTATAAAGTGATATACTATGTATATAAAATGAAATTTTTATGTTTTTAATGCTGTTTCTTATTGAGTGTAAGCCGGGTCTGCCACTGCTTGGCTTTCTTTCTCTGGATCGAACTGTCCGATATACTCCTTCAATCGTTGTCCATTCACCACTATATCGCCCCTATCAGTTCGGATTCTGACAGCTCCATTTTTGAACACCTCTAGTACTTCATGTGGTCCCTCCCATCTAGATTTGAGCTTTCCGGGGAACAGCTTCAAAGTATTGAACAATAATACCTGTTGACCAACATGAAAATACTTAGGTTTAATCCGGCGATCGTGTAACTTCTGGGTCCGCTCCTTGTAAATTCGAGAGCTTTCATAAGCTTGTGCTCGTATTTCCTCAATTTCATTGAGGTCCAACTTACGTTTGCTCTGAGCAACTTTCGGATCGAAGTTGAGCGTTTTGACGGCCCAGTAAGCTTTATGCTCTAGCTCTACAGGCAAATGACAGGCTTTTCCGAAGACCAGCCTGTATGGAGACATCCCGATGGGAGTCTTATATGCTGTGCGGTATGCCCATAGAGCATCGTTGAGCTTACGTGCCCAATCCTTACGGGTTATCCCGACAGTGGCTTCGAGTATGTGTTTGATTTCGCGGTTGGATACTTCGACTTGACCACTAGTCTGAGGATGATAAGGCGTGTCTATCTTATTGAGGATCCCATTTTTACTCATTAAAGTTTCAAAACCTATATTAATAAAGTGTGTTCCTCCATCAGATATCACCACCCTAGGTATGCCAAATCGACTGAAGATGTTGTTCTTGAGGAACTTGATGACTTGGCTACCATCATTGGTCGGTAATGCGACAGCCTCAACCCATTTGGACACGTAATCGACAGCTACCAAGATATAGTAGTTTCCACCAGATGGTGGAAACGGTCCCATGAAGTCAATGCCCCATACATCGAAAATCTCAAGTGTGAGAATTCCCTTTTGAGGCATCTCATCCCTCTTGGAGATGTTTCCTAATCTTTGGCATCTGTCACAGCCCTTCACAAATGTCCTGCAATCCTCATAGATGTGAGGCCAATAAAATCCACATTCGAGGACCTTATGGGCCGTTCGAGCGGGACCGTGATGACCTCCATACTCTGATTCATGGCATTTTCTGACAATTTGATAGGCTTCATGCTCGGTCACACATCGCCTGATTATAGAATCAGCGCAGTGTTTGAAGAGATAAGGTTCTTCCCAGAAGTAACTTAATACATCTCGGTTGAACTTACTCTTCTGATGATAATTCGAAAACTGTGGGGTTATTCCGCACGCCAAGAAGTTAGCGATGTCGGAAAACCATGGACAAGCTTGATTATGCAGATGCAGTGCGAACAACTGCTCGTCCGGAAACTCTTCATTGACGGCTTTTTCCTTTTTATCATTATCTAATCGAGATAGATGGTCAGCAGCACCATTATCCCGACCTCGCCTATCTTTTATTATGATGTCGAATTCTTGCAACAGAAGTACCCACCTGATTAATCGAGGTTTTGCATCTTGTTTGCTAAACAAGTATCTCAATGCTGTATGATCGGTGTATACTATGGTCTTCGTACCTATCAAATACTGTCTGAACTTGTCAAACGCGAAGACTACGGCATACATCTCTTTCTCCGTTGTGGTGTAGTTAACTTGGGCTTCATTCAGGGCATGACTTGCGTAATGAATTACGCAATGTCTCCCATCCTTATGCTGTCCAAGAACTGTGCCTACGGCGAGACCACTAGCATCGCACATTACCTCGAAAGGCAGTGACCAATCGGGTGGTTGCACTATCGGTGCAGAAACCAACATCTTCTTGAGCGTGTCAAAGGCTTGGACACACGCTTCATTTATTAAGAAAGGATTTTCTTTACAAAGCAAGTTAGTGAGCGGCTTGGCAATTTTAGAGAAATCCTTAATGAATCGCCGGTAAAAACCGGCATGCCCTAAGAAGCTCCTAACTGATTTGATCGAGTTGGGGAGAGGGAGATTGGAAATGATGGAAACTTTGGCTGGATCAACTTCAATGCCTGCACGAGAAATGCGATGACCTAACACTATGCCCTCAGTGACCATAAAATGGCACTTTTCCCAATTTAAAACCAAGTTAGTGTCCTCACACCTCTTTAAAATCTTTGCAAGATTGGTCAAACAATCTTCGAACGTATCTCCATACACAGAGAAGTCATCCATGAAAACTTCAATGCATTTTTCGATAAATTCGGAGAAAATGGACATCATGCATCTTTGAAAAGTAGCAGGTGCATTGCAAAAACCAAAAGGCATCCGTCGATAGGCAAAAGTGCCGTATGGGCAAGTAAAAGTGGTTTTATCATGGTCTTCACTAGAAATAACAATCTGATTATAACCAGAATAACCATCCAAAAAGCAATAAAACTCTCTCCCTGCCAACCTCTCAAGCATCTGATCAATGAATGGCAATGGAAAATGGTCCTTGCGTGTGGCCTCGTTCAGCTTCCGGTAGTCGATACAAACTCTCCATCCGGTCACTGGCCTGGTTGCAACCTCTTCTCCTTGCTCATTCTTGGTTATGCACATCCCTCCTCGTTTGGGTACGACCTGCACTGGGCTAACCCATTTGCTGTCAGAGATAGGATAGATTATACCAGCATCTAAGAGCTTGATAACTTCTTTCCTTACCACTTCTTGCATAAGGGGATTCAATCGCCTCTGAGGTTGACGGGAGGGTTTAAACTCTTCTTCCATTAGAATCCTGTGCATGCAAATAGAAGGGCTTATTCCTTTTATATCAGAAATGGTCCAACCTATTGCATGTACATGTTTCTTAAGAATGACCACCAGAGCATTTTCTTGCTCTTGAGAGAGCTTAGCCGAAACAATCACAGGTAACTTTTTATGTTCCGCGAGAAACGCATACTTAAGATGGTCGGGTAATGTTTTAAGTTCAAGCTCAGGTGGACATTCAACGGAAGGGAGTAGTTTGCGAGAAATGGGTAGTGGGAGAACAGATTTACCTTCGGGATCCTGCATCAGTACAGGATCCTCTTCTTCCTCTTGGTTGGCGTCATCATGGAATTCGATACCGTCAAACTCCTCCAGATCCCCCGTTTCGGGATCGGCAAAGTGAACGGCTTTGCATCCTTTGTGCTCCACGCCAGCAGGCTTCAGTACCTGCTTTGATAGTTCATCCAGCATCATTTCACAATCAAGTTCATAGTCTGGCTCTTCCCTAACTATTACATTTTCAAATGAAAAACAAGAACTGTCATTCGGAAATTTCTGTAATTTCTCCATATCAAAGATGATCTCCTCGCCATCGACCCTTAAGGTGAATTTTCCGGATTTAGCGTCAATCAGTGCACCACCAGTGGCTAGAAATGGGCGTCCAAGGATAAGCAGCATTTCAGAATCCTCTTCAATGTCGAGGATGATGAAGTCGACCGGGAAAAGAACCTGCCCGGTTTTGACCACAACATCCTTAAGGATTCCTACGGGCTGAGTGATTGATCTGTCTGCAAGTTGCAGTCTCATCTTGATCGGTTGAATTTCTCCAAGCTTAAGGCGAATAGCCATAGCTAGTGGCATCACATTGATGCTTGATCCTAAATCACAAAGCCCCATACTCACTTTGGCCTTTCCAAATTGTACTGGAAGTGTGCAACATCCGGGTCCTCTTTCTTTTCAGGAATTCTCCTTTGAACGATGGCACTGCATGTGCTGTTGAGAATAATCACCTCTTCCTGCTCAACCTGCCTTTTTCCTGAAATCAATTCTTTCAAGAACTTAGCATAGATGGGCATTTCGGAAATCATTTCTGTGAGAGGAATGGTTATCTCAACAGACTTTAATCGTTGCAGAAATTTCTTGAATTTAAGATCATGTTCATTATTTTTAAGACGTGCACGATAAGGAATCCTGGGCATGTACTTGTTATTAGCAATTTTTGGTGGTGAAGGGAAGGAAGTTGTACCTTCACCTGTACCCTTATCTGTTTCAGCCGCTTCAGGCGCAGCTTCAGTCTGCAATTCGGCTGTCTCTTTTTCAGCTTCGTTCTCATTATCAGCTTCCTTACCAGCATTGTCAACAATATCATCTTCTTCACGTTCCGCTCCAGTATCTGCTCCCTTTGGTCCAGCTAGTACTCTTCCAGATTTCAAGGTTATTGCCTTGCATTGCGGGTTCTTTTCCGCGGTGCTTGGCAACGTTCCTTTGTCCCTTTTCTGCATCTCATTAGCCATCTGTGTAACTTGGGTCTCCACATTTCTGATGGAGGCCTGCAATTGATTGTTGATCTCCTTCTGACTGGTGATGAAATCAGTCATCAAATTCTCAAGCCTTGAAGGAGGCTTTTGATTCTGATTATGATTCCATTGGCCTTGGTTTGGGACAAACTGAGGCTGGAAACTCTGATTGGGCTGAAAATTCTGGAAGCTCTGATTGGGCTGCTGGAAATTCTGAGGCGGCCTCTGCTGGATCTGGGGTTGGAAGCCTGGGTTCTGAAAATGTTGGCCCCTGTTCTGAACGAATCCCTGATTCTGCTGAGGGTTGAATTGTTGTTGCTGTGGCTTGTTCAAGAGATGTGAATTCAAGGCATTGTTGTTTGAGTAAGACAAATTCGGGTGTCTATTTGGGAAAGCTCCTGCATAGTTACAGCTTTCAGCTGTGATTTGCTCGCATGTGTCAGTTGCATGAGCACCTTGACACATACCACAGATCACATCAGTTTGCTGTCCCTGGGCAGAACTTCCAACTCCTTGATTTACAGACAACGCTGCCACTTGCTCTTGAAGTTTTTCAATGTCTGACTTCTCTACTGTACCTACAGCACATAAACCACGAGGGGGAGTGAGATTACCATCATCAGTCAGAACAGAACGGTTGACACTCATGGCTTCAATCTTTGCCCAGGCTTGGTCCATCGGTATGTAGAGCAAATGTTGACCACCAGCAGCATCGAGCATGGATTTCCATGCTGGGGTCAGACCACTGTAGAACTTTCTCAATCTCTCCCAGTCATGGAAACCATGTTGAGGACACTTCCTGAGCAGGTTGAAGAATCTTTCCTTTGCATCATACAAAGACTCGTCTGGTTTCATTTTGAATTCCGCAATTTTGGAGCGGCATTCATCCACCTTGGACTCCGGGAAGTATTTTGCTAAGAAATTTCTGATCACATCTTCCCAGGTAGACTTCTGGTTTACGGGCAGTGACTTGTACCATGTTCGTGCTCCGCTTGTCAGAGAGAACGGAAATAGCCTCAGTCGAATAGTGTTTGCAGATACATCACGATTTTTGATCGTGTCACACAATTCTAGGAAGGTTTGCAGGTGATCATGGGGGTCCTCATGGCTTGCTCCGGCAAACTGGTTGCTCTGGACTAGATTGATTAGGGCCGGTTTCAATTCGAAGTTCCTAGCCAAGAATGGAGCTTGTCCAGGAATATTCAGGTATGGCTCTAAAATCGGCTGCATGTAATCAGCAGCAGCTTCTGCTTGATGATTGTTCTCAGGCCCGCCTTGGTACTGCTGTGGGTAGTAGTTCTGAGGCATGAAATAGTTCCTCGGATCATTGAAATCATTCGGATTCGGGGGGTTCTGATGGGGGTTATGGTATTGCTGATTCTGCTGGTTTTGGAAATTTTGCTGGTTTGGGTGGTTCTAGTTGTTTGGTGGGTTTTGATGGTTCGGATTGGGAGGGGGTGCCTCGAAGTGTTGCTGCTCCATGTTTGGTGGGTTCCCACCTCCTTGTATGATCTGGGGAGGGGGATTATCCAAATCATCGTTATCAGCATCTTCGGGGTCTTCCTCAATGTTGTGAAGTGGAGGATTGGGTTGAATGATTGGTGGGATGTCCGGGTTTGCCATCTCGGAAATGTCGCTGCTAGTGCTTGGTGAAAGTAATGCCTGTCGTTCCCGTTCCCTTCTTCGTTTAGTCTCCGCCCTAAGACGTCGAGCTGTCTTTTCTATCTCTGAATTAAACGGGATCTCGGCTGGCGTCTGCTTCCTCCTTTGCATAGAACAACGGCTTCAATGATGACAGTACCTGTACAATCCCCAGGTTAGAATTGGTTCTGAAGGTGACTATTTACAATTATATGTATAAGCTAAGAGCAATGAGGAATGTAGTTCTTTTAATAAAACGGCGCTGCATCCTCCCCGGCAACGGCGCCATGAAACTTTTGACAATTTCCCACACGAGCATTTTCTTAAATTATACCAGGTTAGATTTATTAAATGAAAAGAGTTATGATTCACGGGAAGGGGTTTAGGGATATATCAAGATTGTTATTCTTTTTATTACTCAAGTGTGGTGCTTTAATTTCAAATGGCGCTGTGGTCCTCTCTGTCATGAAACTGTTGACAAATCTCATGGTACAGCCGGGATAGGTTGACCTTCAGCCTGTCACACTGAGGGTCCCCGGCATATGTGCCATGATACTTCTCATCAATTCTTGCCATAAGATTCCCTGCCATGAAACTTTTGACAGATTTCCACTACATGAGTATTTTCCGAAAAATCATGATCCTGGTTTAGATTTTATTTAATGAAACCAATTTATGATGGCGGAGTTGTGATTAGGGATATATTTATAGGTTGTCACGTTTTTATTGCTCGTGTTTAAGAAACTGTGGCCCGAAAGCGCACGGTGTCAAAAATTGCAGTAATTTATAGTAAGACCGGATCGTTCACTGGAGGATGTGCGATAGAAGCAGGGCCCACGTCGTTTTACTAGATCTTCCATTCGTATTGCTCAATGGGTTTGAAAAGTGATTAATAACTACTGGCATGAATTTAAACTAGAATATAAAAGCGTTTAAATTACTCTACAAAGCGAATAAGTCTATCCTAGAAAGTGGGTAAAGTTATTCTAAAACTTGCGATAAACATTATCTATGAAAGCAGGGAAAATTTACATTGTGCTAGCCATGAGGCTGAATCACAATGTAGACAGAAGGGACAGGAAGAAAAGAATAAAAATTGGACAAGATTTAGATATAGCAGTGTTAAACTTCCATTTTTATACACAGATCTTTGTTTGGGATAATTCTAATGCTCTCCCTTTAACAGACAGGTACTTACAATATGAGTTTACATGTTCCTAAGACCACAGATTCTAAGATACCACAGATTCGTAACTGCCCTGGCCTGGGTGTATTACTTCATCTGTGGTGGAAAAGCAACACCCGACATATCATTTATTGAAATGCCGAGTACTACTATCATTCTCCCATGTCACACCCAAAGATTCTAATTAAGCCCTAAAATATCGCTTAACTGTCAATCCTAGTAGCAGTTACGCAACTCTCAATACAACCGAGTGACCTCTAATGAAAGCGATTAAAAGAAAACAGTAAAAGAAAGCATTTAAAACCTATCACTCGGAGGTTTTGAAGGTCTGACCCTGGTAGTAAAAGACAGCACCCAGTCAAGATGACTGGGTATGGATCAAGAATTCCCGGCTCTTGGTGAAATGCTCGCAGTGTTCACTTCCTTCCGGGCGGTTATGTGATACAAACTAATGAAACAAACTAATGAATTAGTTTGTTCCGGATGTACTCACTCAGGACTCAAAAATAGGCTTTGGCAGAAGAGGATAGCAGTTGAAAGAAAACTCAACCCTATCTTAGAAAATAACCAAAGCCTGGATGATGTTCCTCTAAGATTATTTACTACACTGTATTTGAGTCCAAGTGGACCCCATCTCGGTGTAATATCCAATCTTAGATTTCCAACAAACAGCAATTTTGGAAAATAATGGATTTGAAAATCATTCCCTAACCAGGTACTAGACTCTCAGTTAAAACACAGACCCTTTCAGTCTAAGTGAGACCTAATCGCTGAATCTGTTTCTAATTTCCCAAAATACAACCCTTGACAGAATATGAATTAGTCATAACTGAGGAATTTATCCCTTACTCAGATCCGGATTTTATAAAGAGATTTTTGTTGGAAATTTAATAAGCAATATCTATTTAAAATCTAGACTTCTGTTGTCCAAGGGAAGGATCCCAAAATAATTACAGACCACAATAGTACATAATATTATCATGCATAAAGATATAGGGAAGTGTAAAATTAATTGACCCAAAATATAGATATGGGTCTAGACAGAAGGTGAAACACAGATATGAAGTGGTCAGGAGACCAAAGTAATGGCAGAATAATCGGGTGGACTGTAAACATCTACTGTCCAATTTCCCAATTACTCGGATGGAGCGAGTTTAGACAGCTTAGACCCTATAATAGCAGTGTCAGTGCCAGTTGGGCCTTCACTTTCTGTGAATTCGGATAAAAACCTACATGCTTCTTTTCTATAATAATCATCAGTTAACATTGACTGATGTCATCTGATTCCTATTACAGATTGGAATTTGGGTTTGGAAATTAAGATAAGAAAAATAAAACTGTATCTGGATGGAAGTCAGCCGAGCAGCTATTATAACCCCGGATGGGCGAACTGCCAAGGCTTCCGCTGACAGTCATCCAGACCATGCAAAATAACACTTAGTAATTAATACCCAGAATACGAGCTGGTCATCCATGAGGGAATACCCGCCAACATTAGTCTGATGTATTCTTTACTAATTGTTACACACAACACGCAAAGACAAAATCAACAAGAAATAAAAGAAGATTCCTTGTATGAGAGACATTGGTTTCTCATGCAAGGTTGTGGATTGGGTCCACAATTGATGATCTTAAATAATCTCTCCTACCATAATTAATTACAGTCCGGATTATCTGCTTAAGCCATCAAGGTTTTGTTTATAGAGGAGTGTTTTAATGGCAATTGAACAAAGGTCCTTTAATCATGATGATTAGTGATGTGTAATTATTGCTAATCTCACTCTTTAATCATTAATGATTCAAGGGTTCAATTAATTAAGCGATGCAAATGGAGAATCAAAATTTGGGCAGCATAACACCCTATATTGCAATTCCAGAATGTTACATCTTAACCCGTGGGGTTATGATGTGAGTGATGCAATATAATATAGGAAGAGAATGAAGAGAGTTTGAGGTTAAATAAAGAGAAGGGAGTCTTTGTCGCGATATCATAAATTTTGTCGCGGACTGAGGTCCGCGACATGAGTATCCCGACAAGTTTTTAGAATTTTTGGCAGCATAACGCCTCTTTGTCGCTAAGCAGGATTTTGTCGCGGAACGTGGTTCCGCGACAAGGGTGTTTCGCGACAAAGGATTTTCAGAAAGTTTAAAGCATTTGAACCTTTGTCGCTATGCATGGAAAATTTTGTCGCGGAACGCGGTTCCGCGAAAAAGTGTTCCGCGACAAAGTGTTCAAAGAAATGAGATCATGGCATAATTTTTCTGTCTCAGAATGAGATTTTTTCGCGAAACGTGGTTCCGCGACAAGATGATTCCGCGACAAAAAGCCATGCAGACAAAATGCAAGAGTTTGGCTCCTCTGTCGCTATGCATGGAAAGTTTTGTCGCGGAACGTGGTTCCGCGACAAGGTGTTCCGCGACAGAGGGTTTTAAATTATGGAGACAAGTGTCTTTAGACACCTTTGTCGCGGAACAACCATTTTGTCCCGGAACGTGGTTCCGCGACAAAAGGCGGTTGGCGACAAAGGCGGTTCAGGACAAAAGTCAGAAAAAGCAGAAATGAACAGTGGCATGCAAACAGCGTGATCTCACCCTATTTCAGATCAAAAAGCTATTCTAAGCTAAAAACAAACAAGAAACATTCAAAACAAGGAAGAACATGCTTGAGCAAAAATAAGTAAAGCTGGGCAGAACTTAAAAATAAAGCAAGAATCCTAATCTAAGGTTTGATCACACATACACACAGCATTATCCATAAAATGCTAACAGTGAACATAAAAATAACATAATGGGGGTCAAATGACCCCAAAATGAAAAAGAAAGCATAAATCCATGGGGTGTGAGACCCATTTCATGATTTGGGACACAAATGATGAATGTTTTCCCATATTATTGAAGGGGTGTTGTTAATACCCATGATTTGGGTATTACAAACCCTAAAACAAGAGTTTAGAAACCAAAACATGGTATAAAAGTGGCTATCTAGATCACTGTGAACAGTAAAATACTAAGATAGACACTAAACTAAACTAAACTAAGGGCAATAATTAAATAATACATGAAAATAAAGCTAAACTACACTACCTAAGAGAGAACTCCTACTGCCTTGCCTTCAAGAGAGCTCTAATCAACAAAATTCCAACCCTTGCTCATGGGAAACACCTCATATTTATAGAAGTGTAACCCTAAGCCCATGGGCCTTGATTCTAGCCCATTGTGTCTCAAGACATCACACACATCACAGCTTTGTCTCGGAGCATCAAGTTTGGTCGCGGAACACACTGCATGTGGCAAAGCTTCTCGACTGGGTCTGGTGTCTCTAATTGGGTGTCTTGGTCGCGGAACATGCCTTTGTCGCGGAGCATGCCATCGCGACAAAGGGGCTTGGCTGGTTTCCTTCTTCATCTGGGTTGCTTGGTCGCGGAACATGCCTTTGTCGCGGAGCATGCCATCGCGACAAAGGTCATCGCGACAAAGGGGCTTGGGTGGTCTCCTCTTCATCTGAGCTGCTTGGTCGCGGAACCCTCCTTTGTCGCGGAACCATGCATCGCGACAAAGGGGCTTCCGCGACAAAGGTGTTCCAGGGCCTGCTGAATTGGGCCAGATGGCCGAAAATATTCTTTTTGTGGGCTTTTCTATCTTTTTCCCATCTTTTTGTATTTTGTGGGCTTGCTTTATTCTTTTGCCCATCTTTTCGTATTTTGTGGGCTTGCTTTATTCTTTTGCCCATCTTTTCGTTCCTTTTTCTTTTCTTTTCTTTTTCTCATGTTTTTGGATTTCTCTAACATAAATATGTAATAAAATGACATATTTATGCCTTTTTCACACCAGCTTATTATTTTTACAATTATGCATAAATCAGTCCAATTCGACTGCTTTCTTACTTAATGTAAGACCGGAATGCGATCAAATGCCCGTTTAAGACACGGAAATGGATTGAAAATAATGGTCATTTCTGGCCATTATCAAGGTGTGTTCCGGCTTGATTGAAATCAGCCGTAGGGAAAGAAGAAAGGAAGCCGAAAGAAGGACAAGATCGGCTGAAAAATAAGACTGAATTTCGGCAAAAAGCAATACATCTAAAGGCCGATAATGAACAGCCGAAAGTAAAAGAGGAATGGAAGCCTAGACCAGTCCGAACTAGGGAATGGAAGCTGAAAACAAGCATCGTCCCGAATAGTGACACACTTTCAATCGGGCAATTAAAGTTTGACTTCAGGTCTAGTGCGAATATGATAGGGATGACCACAGCAACCGATGAGGAATACTGGTCCGATTTAGAACCAGCAGTGGTCTTCTGTCAAAAGGAGAGAGAATACTTCGTCGAAGAAGAACCTATTGTGGACTTCTGTTTCGCCAAACTAGAAGCACTTCGGCCTGAGGCCGAAGCAGAGAAAGTTGTGGAAGAAGGGTACGAAGCATTTGTCCCCGACGCTCAGCCAAGCACGATTTTACCTCCGACTGCAAAGATGTCTCAGCACGTCAGGCCTTTGTATGTCAAGGGCTGGCTCAACGGGAGACCTCTCAGGAGAATATTTGTTGATGGTGGAGCAACTGTCAACATCATGCCTTTATCTACATTGTCAAAGATAGGCCGCTCGAAGGATGATTTATTGCCCACGAGGATGAAAGTATTAAGTTTCGTGGGAGCACAAAGGGCGGCCGAAGGATGTATTTTAGTGGATGTAACGATCAGAACAATCTCGATTCCGATTATGTTCTTTGTAGTGGACGCAGAGGTCCCGTATGCGCCCTTATTGGGCCGATGCTGGATTCATACAGCTAGATGTTTGCCATCGACGCTTCATCAGAAAATATGGTTCTGGAAAAAAGATGGCACAGTCCAAGAAGTGGATGGTGATCAACATCCGTTTCCAGTCAGCACAGCTGGCCGAATTAATGCGGTGTTGTACGAAGAGCCCATACAACCATTCTAGCAGTGGTAGGGAACGATACCCGCAGGTCGCCGAATGCGACTGGACAGATTTGGGGTTCGAGGTCAAGTATCAGGCCGATGAACGGCCAGTCGAAGAAGAAAGTAAATGATGAATGAAGAAACTAAGAAAAAGGTCGAGTTCGAATCGACTGAACTCGGACCTTCGGAAGAGAAAGCAGGATGGAGTGAACTCATGGTCGCTATTCCAAACGAACACCAGATTTCAAAGCTCAAGATCCCTTGAAAATGGTCAATATTGGTACAGATGAGCACCCAAGGGAGATCCCATTGAATGCGAATTTAGATCAGCAGACGACGAGCCGATTCAAGGAGGTGTTAATAGAGTTCAATGATTGTTTCGTATGGGACTACACAGGATGCCAGGATTGGAACGATCGATTGTAGAGCATAGATTGCCGATCAAAGAAGGGTTCAGGCCGCATAAACAGCCGGTCAGGAGGGCAGCACCAGAAATTGTTCCAAAAATAAAAGAAGAAATAGAAAAGTTGTTAGCGGCCGGATTTGTTAGGCCAGCTAAGTATGTAGAGGGGTTGTCAAACATTGTTCCTGTAATAAAGAAAAATGGGAAATTGAGAGTTTGTATTGATTTAGAAATCTTAATATAGCCACTCCCAAAGATGAATACATGATGCCTATTGTCGATTTGTTAATTGATTCAGCCGCAAAACAGGGAACGTTATCCTTTATGGATGGATATTCTGGATACAACCAAATCTTTATGGCCGAAGAAGATGTGCATAAAATGGCATTCAGATGCCCGAGAGCTATTGGGATTTATGAGTGGGTAGTGATGCCATTCGGGTTGAAGAATGCATGAGCTACATATCAGAGAGCCATTAATTATGTTTTTCATGATCTAATAGGAGACTGCGTGGATGTCTACATCGATGATGTCATGGTTAGATCCAAAGATATGGAAAGCCATTTGGACGATTTGCGAAGGGTATTTGCAAGAATGAGGCTACATGGAGTCAAAATGAATCCAACCAAATGTGCTTTTGGAGTGCCGACAGGGAATTTTCTCGGGTTCTTGGTGCACAATAAAGGTATAGAAGTCGATGCAAACAAAACCAGAGCCATCCAGGAAGCCAGGCCTCCACATGATAAGAAGAGTTTGCAAAAATTCCTTGGACAAATCGGTTTCTTGAGACGATTCTTGGCAAATGCAGCTGGGAAGTCGAAACCATTAACCGATTTATTAAGGTTGAAGAAAGAGGAGGAATTCAAATGGGGAGCCGATCAACAAGAAGCCTTCGAGCAACTGAAACAGGCTTTGATGAATCCACCAGTGTTGGTCCCCCCGATTTTGGGCCGACCATTGAAGCTATATATAGCAGCGGCCGAAGAGTCTATTGGAGCATTATTGGCCCAAGAAGACGACGAAAGAAGAGATCGGGTGATTTATTATCTAAGCCGAATCCTTAGGGATGCAGAACTAAGGTACTCACCGATTCATAAACTATGTTTGAGTCTTTATCATGCATGCCAGAAGTTGGAATATTATATTCAACCAAGGCAAGTGATAGTAGTGGCTTCGATTGATATAGTTACAATCTTGATGAATGATCCGACAAGTAGCCGAAGAATGGCTAAGTGGGCCATGAGGTTAAACGCATACGATTTAAATTATCAACCACTCAAGGCTATGAAAGGACAAATTGTAGCCGATTTTCTGGCCGATCACGCGATATCCCCGATTTTGGGCGATATTGAAGAACAAGTTCGGGCGAAAGAGATAGACGAGATAGGAATAGTGTACCTACGCCCATGGGTGATGATGTTCGATGGTTCCAAAGCCGCCTCAGGAGTTGGGGCAGGATTCACGCTACATACACCGGAGGGCAAGATATACAAATACTTCGTCCAATTACCGGACTCCTATACAAATAACCAAGCGGAATATAAAGCGCTGATTTCGGGGTTACAACAACAGATAAAAGAGGGAGTAAAGTCTATTATAATCAAAGGAGAATCGCAAGTGGTTATTCAACAGTTGCTAGGAGATTTTTCGGTAAAGAGTTCTCAATTGATCAGATTATATGAAGAGGCAGTTAGTTTATTGGAGGAATTCGATGAGGTATATGTCGAAAATATCCCAAGAGAAAGGAATGAATTAGTTAATGAATTGGCTCAACACGCAGCCAGATATCGATTAATGCCGATAGCAGGGAATGTGGAAATACATTTGGCCGAAATAGAAAAGGCCGAATGGATAGAAGAGATAGCACGAACGTTGGGAGATCCATCCGAATCTAATCCAGCCGAAAAGCGGAAGGCAATGGACTTCATAATAATAGGAGGATTACTCTTCAAGCGAGCTATCGATGGAGTGCTACTCAGATGAGTTGGAGAAGAAGATGCGAAAAGAGTAATGGGAGAAGTACACGAAGGAATATGCGGCGCACATCGGGCAGGAAAGTCGATGAAATGGAGTATCATTCGGCTAGGATATTATTGGCCGAAAATGGGAACAGATTGTGAAAAATATGCCAAGGGGTGCCGTGTAACACCCCGGTTTTTGGTCACCCAGGTCGGGGTGTCACCGCCACACCTCCCTAGCAAGACACGGTTTCTCCGAGCTCACTAAAGAGATGCAAGGCTATGGTTTTTCAGAATTTAAAATATTCAAACAGCCCATTCATATATAATTTAAAAAAATAATACATCAAAGTTGCAGCGGAAAATAATATTTACATAAGTATAATGCAGCGGAATTTAAATATAGCCAACACGGCCAGAATACGAGTTAAACAGGCCCGTTCATGCAATTACTAGTCTAACGTATCATTTACAAATGAAGCATTCCCCCAAAATTCCCATGAATGCATATGATGATGCATATTCTTCGGCTCTGAAAGAAACAGGGAAAAAATACAGTTTTGGTCAGCACTACGTGCTGAGTAAGTTAACACATACAAGATTATGAGGTTTCAAAGACTTCATTTAAATTTAATGAAAACATGTGCATAATTTAAATAATTCATGTGATCGCATAATATAGAAGTATGGATTCATAAGATCATCATATAGCTTGCAACGTAATTAAATAAGTGGCCATAAATTTAACAGCACAATTTAATACAGATTTAATTTGGAATTCTCGCAACTCCTCGTTTCATATCTTTTACAGATCACCACCGCTAGGGCTCTTATGTCCGCCAGCCTTACGCCTGGGCTCTTATGTCCACAGGTATCATGGTCGATCTTTTAGTTAGAGTTAATCCGTCCGCTAGCCATACGATCAGTGTTTCGCTAGGGCTCTTACGTCAACCTAGACATACACTTGGGCTCTTATGTCCCAAGCCGCAGAGAACATTGACAGTGTCTAGCTTAGTCATAACCCGCAATATATTTTAATCTTCTCGTTTCGTGTATCGTATTTCAAAGAATTTCTATCCGTTTCAACCTCAAAGGCTAATTCCACCGTTTCCACAAGATTTCAAGTTTTGACTCGGTCAACCACAGTTTACTCTAAAATTCGTTAAAAATCAGATTTAATTTCAAAAGTTCCAAAATTTCGCGACTGACCCCAAAACGTCGAGATCTACAACTTTCGTGTTTTAACTTTTTCAATCCGAGATACCTAAATAGGTCTGTAACACCCCGGTTTTTGGTCACCCAGGTCGGGATGTCACCGCCACACCTCCCTAGCAAGACACGGTTTCTCCGAGCTCACTAAAGAGATGCAAGGCTATAGTTTTTCAAAATTTAAAATATTCAAATAGCCCATTCATATATAATTTAAAAATAATACATCAAAGTTGCAGCGGAAAATAATATTTTCATAAGTATAATGCAGCGGAATTTAAATATAGGGCCAACATGGCCAAGACACGGGTTAAACAGGCCCGTTCATGCAAGATCTAGTCTAATACAAAAAAATCAAAATAATATATCACCCCAAGCTTCCCGTGTATGCATATGACGATGCATAATTCTCAACTCTGGAAGAAAAAGAAATAAAAATGGTTTGGTCAGCACTACGTGCTGAGTAAGTTAACACGTACAAGATTATGAGGTTTCAAAGCCTTTATTTAAATTTAATGAAAACATGTGCATAATTTAAACAATTCATGTAATCGCATAATTTAGAAGACATGGATTCATAAGATCATCAATATAGCTTGCAACGTAATTAAATAAGTTGCCATAAATTTAAAAACACAAATTATCAAGGACTTGATTAGATTCCCTTATCGACGTCTCGTTTTGATTCTTTTATAGATCACCACCGCTAGGGCTCTTATGTCCGCCAGCCTTACGCCTGGGCTCTTATGTCCACAGGTATCATGGTCGATCTTTTAATTAGAGTTAATCCGTCCGCTAGCCATACGATCAGTGTTTCGCTAGGGCTCTTACGTCAACCTAGACATACACTTGGGCTCTTATGTCCCAAGCCGCAGAGAACATTGACAGTATCTAGCTTAGTCATAACCCGCAATATTTAATCTTCTCGTTTCGTGTTCAAAGTATTTCTATCCGTTTCAACCTCAAAGGCTAATTTCACCGTTTCCACAAGATATCAAGATTTGACTTGGTCAACCACAGTTTACTCTAAAATTCGTCTAAAATCAGATTTAATTTCAAAAATTCTGAAATTTCACGACTGACTCCAAAACATCGAGATCTACAACTTTCGTGTTTTAACTTTTTCGATCCGAGATACGGAAACAGTTCAAAAACTCCAATTTTCGTCAGATCAAAAATCTGTCCGCGTTTTCACACAGCAGTTTAAAAGTTTCGAGATCTACCATAGCGAATGAACTCTAAATTTGATGAAATTTTACAGAGATCATCTTAAGACAATTATCTACAACTTTCATGTTCGGCTAAAGATCTAATTCGGCCTAGAACCCTAGTCAAAAACGTCGTCAAGTTCAAATCTATGTTCTGTCCAGTTTCAAGATCCGATTTTAAACCAGTTCGGTTTGGGGTGGATTTCATATATCAAATCATCACGAAAAATTCTGAAATTTTACAGAGGTAATCATAACGTATAGATCTACAACTCTTATGTTCAACGCCAAGCCTAGATCGGTCTAGATCTAAGGTAGAAATCACCAACAAGTTCGAATAAAGAATCTATCATCGTTTCAAGATCTAAATCTAAAGCAGGCTCGTTTACGATCAGTTTCGGATATCAAATTACAATGAAAAATTATGAAAATTTTACAGAAGCTAGATCTATGTCTTAGGAATGTTTTTCGTGTTTTAAGTTTTCTCGTTTGAACGTTTTAAGGGGTCCGAATAAATTCAATAAAAGCGCTGCGCCGGTGTAGACAGATTTTAGGTAGGGTTCCATTAGATCTATATGTTCGAATATTTTAACAACCCAAAACCAAAGTAAGCGTTAACTTACAGATCTATGGATGTCTCGGCTCGATGATTCGGAGGCGTGGCTTCCACGTTCTTCGTTCTCCCTCCGAGATCCTTCGTTTTTCCTCAACGCGTCCGGATCGGGGTTTAGAATAGAAAAGAGGTTTAATTAGGTTTCGTTTTCAAATCTTGAATGGAAAAGAATGGACAAGAATGGTTCGAATCTTACCCCGATGATCGAAGACTCCTAATTTTCGTCCAAGTCAGTCCCTTGATTCGGTTTTGTGCCTCCGACGACTCCGGAATTAGGGTTTTGTGTGTAGAGAGATTTCGTAGGGTTTTGTAAAGATGTTCGGGGCTCCCAAGAGGGTTTATTTATAGATATTTAAGACCTAGGGCGTCCAAGATCTGACCCCAAGCGTCTTGAGTCGAGATATGTTCAACCGAAAGTCGAAAAATCCGCGTTCGGGCGAGAAAATCTCGTTTGGTTTGTTGCTGCCAGAGTGGCGCGGTCGTGGCGCGGTCTAAGGCCATCAACCGCGCGGCCAGCGCGCCACTCATGCCTGGACTCCGGTCCGGGCGGGTCGTGCGATCCGTCGCGCTTTTCCTCCTCTCCTTCGGACTTCTATCCCTCTATGCTCCCGAATTCCGATTTCCGGGGTATATTCGGGCTTCTACTTTCTCTCTAAATTTATTCTCGGGTGTAATTGGATGTTTTGGACTCGAATCCCCGAGTTCATTAGTGTCGGGTTTCGGTGTACAATTTATTTACCTTTTTCTATTTAATTAAATTCCTTTAATTCCTTTTTAAGTTAAAACCTCATTTCTCATTTCCTTATCTTTATTTATTTATTTATTTGCTGGATTCATTTATTTATTTATGGTATTTATTTTATTTATTATTTATTTATTTAATTATCGTTTTATTTTATGATGGAAAATTCACGGGTATTACAGTCTACCCTCCTTAAGAATCAACTTCGTCCTCGAAGTTGTGTTTCGGCTTTTCTCGTGCTAAAGTCTTTTTGTTTGTTTTATTATTTTGTGACTGAACTTAGAATTAAAACTTCTAAGCTGCCTACGTACCCGGTGAAGGGATCAAGCCATAACGTAGTTCAAAACAATTTGAATTTGTTTATTTATGATTTAGGATACATCTTATCGAGTCGAACTCCAAAGATAAATTATTACGGGGTATCACATCCTCTCCCCCTTAGGAATTCAGTTATGTCCCCATAACTGCCTATTCATTATTCTCAAGAGGGTTCGGGTTTTGGTCTTGTTCCTCGTCACTCTCCCCTTGCTGAAGGTTCACCAAATCTACTCTCTTTTCGATCGCCTCCTCTGGCGTTCGACATCCACTAGCCTTGTGACCAAGCTTGCCGCACCTACGGCAGGTTCCAGGCTTCGGGCATTGGCGCACCAGATGTGCATGGTTGCATCGTGGGCAACGTGGTATAAACGCACCACGGTTGTCGTCTCCCCCATTGTTGAGACCTTTATTTCCTTTCCTTCGGGATCCATTGTCTTTCCTAGAGTTGTTGTTGTTGTCTTTCCGATCCTTCTTCTCAAGTCCTTGCGAGTCCTTGCTCGACTCACCATATTCCTTACGCTTCAATTGCTGGATTCGAGCAATTGATACGGCGCGATCATATATCGTCTGCAGGTTCGTGAATTGTCCTACTGCAAGTATCTCCCGGATACTAAGGTTCAGACCCATCTCGAATTTCTGAGCCTTGTCAGAGTCGGTTGGTACTATCCTCGCAGCGAATCGTACTAGCTCCTTGAATTTGCTGTAGTATTCTTGTACCGTTTGTGCACCTTGCTTTAAGTTGATGAACTCCTCGTACTTCGCAGTCTTGGTGCTCAGTGGGTAGAATCTTTCCCTTAAAGCTTCCTTAAGTTCTTCCCAAGTGTAGGCTTCTTCGTCTTCCACTGAATTTGCTTGGAGATTTTGCCACCACTCATCGGCTTCGCCTCCTAGGTAGTAGGTCACTACGTGTATCTTCTCCTCATCAGGGCACTTGATAGTATTCAAGAGCTTATCAAAGGTACGGATCCAACCTTCCAACTTGGCCGGATCCTCTTGGCCGTCATAATGGGGTGGGTGGTAAGGGTTCACTAATGCCAAGTAGTTGACTCGGGCTACTGGCGGAGGTACTGTTTGTGTCCTATGCACCTCGGCATTTCCCAATGCTACAAGGAGTTCCTCTACAGATTTTAAACGTGCTTCCATATTATTGGGCGCTTGAGGCACTTGCTCTCCTAGGTTCTGAGGACTTCCACTGTTGTTGGGTGTGTTGGAAAGGTTAGCGTCCGTGCCGTTTGGACTCACCTTCCTTGGTTTCCTCCTAGGCGCCATTTTCTGTTACACGTGTATAGATTAGCATATCTTGGTTTAGGTAGATCGCTCGAATGAGACGTTTCGTAAATTTCTAATCTCAAATTTTCGGGTCTGTTGTTTGGAAATCCAAACAAGATTTTTGGAATAAAGAGTGTTTTAATAAAACTTGATTTTCTCATTGTTCCCCATGAGGAAGTTTTCTAATTTGTACAAGGGTAGGAATGGCTAAGGTCGAGGATTGTTATGATTAGGCGTGCGCTTAGATGAACGCGATCTAGAACTAAGGCAACATCAGTCTCTAGTGAGCGTTTCTAATTTGATGTCAAGCGTCTAAGTCATCTAGTGCAAGCAAAAGACCTAGGTTAAACTTTGCCAAGATTCTAGGTTATAATTCGCCAAGATGCTAAGTTAAGATTCGCAAAGATTCTAAGTTCTCTACATAAAAGAGATGCAATATGCAAATGCAAGTGATGATTTCCCCCCAAAAATAATTTATGCACTATATATATTTTTCCCATGGGTTTTAAAATAAAAATTTCTCCATGGAAATAATACTTTAAAATTTAAAATAATAGTCAAAATATTAATAGTAGTTTAAAAATAATAAGGGTTTAAAAATAATAGTTTAAAAATAGCCGGGCTCTGATACCAACATGGTATCAGATATTTTCTTTAAAATAAATAGCTTTAAAATATTCTGGGCTCTGATACCAACTTTGGTATCAGATATTTTCTTTAAAATAGATAGCTTTAAAATATTCTAGGCTCTGATACCAACTTGTAACACCCCGGTTTTTGGTCACCCAGGTCGTGATGTCACCGCCACACCTCCCTAGCAAGACACGGTTTCTCCGAGCTCACTAAAGAGATGCAAGGCTATGGTTTTTCAAAATTTAAAATATTCAAATAGCCCATTCATATATAATTTAAAAATAATACATCAAAGTTGCAGCGGAAAATAATATTTTCATAAGTATAATGCAGCGGAATTTAAATATAGGGCCAACATGGCCAAGACACGGGTTAAACAGGCCCGTTCATGCAAGATCTAGTCTAATACAAAAAAATTCAAAATAATATATCACCCCAAGCTTCCCGTGTATGCATATGACGATGCATAATTCTCAACTCTGGAAGAAAAAGAAATAAAAATGGTTTGGTCAGCACTACGTGCTGAGTAAGTTAACACGTACAAGATTATGAGGTTTCAAAGCCTTTATTTAAATTTAATGAAAACATGTGCATAATTTAAACAATTCATGTAATCGCATTATTTAGAAGACATGGATTCATAAGATCATCAATATAGCTTGCAACGTAATTAAATAAGTTGCCATAAATTTAAAAACACAAATTATCAAGGACTTGATTAGATTCCCTTATCGACGTCTCGTTTTGATTCTTTTATAGATCACCACCGCTAGGGCTCTTATGTCCGCCAGCCTTACGCCTGGGCTCTTATGTCCACAGGTATCATGGTCGATCTTTTAATTAGAGTTAATCCGTCCGCTAGCCATACGATCAGTGTTTCGCTAGGGCTCTTACGTCAACCTAGACATACACTTGGCGAGAAAATCTCGCTTGGTTTGTTGCTGCCAGAGTGGCGCGGTCGTGGCGCGGTCTTAGGCCAACAACCGCACGGCCAGCGCGCCACTCACGCCTGGACTCCGGTCCGGGCGGGTCGTGCGATCCGTCGCGCTTTTCCTCCTCTCCTTCGGACTTCTATCCCTCTATGTTCCCAGATTCCGATTTCCGGGGTATCTTCGGGTTCCGATTTCCTATCTTAATTTTATTCGGATCTAAATTTATATTTGGACTCGAGTTATTGAATCTATCGGTGTCGGGTCCCCGTGTAACCATTTATTCGATTAAATTGTCTTCGGCTTCCCGGGTTCTCGGAATTTTGTTTCCTTTTTAATTTAAATTCCATTTCTCATTTCCTCTACATTTATTTCTTTATTTATTGTATTTATTTTATTTATTGTATTTATTTTATGTTGGAAAATTTCCGGGTATTACAGTCTACCCTCCTTAAGAATCAACTTCGTCCTCGAAGTTGTGTTACGGCCTTTCTCGTGCTAAGGTCTTTTTGTTTGTTTTATTATTTTGTGACTGAACTTAGAATTAAAACTTCTAAGCTGCCTACGTACCCTGTGAAGGGATCAAGCCATAACGTAGTTCAAAACAAGTTGAATTTGTTTATTTATGATTTAGGATACATGATATCGAGTCGAACTCCAAAAACAAATTATTACGGGGTATCACATCCTCTCCCCCTTAGGACTTCAGTTATGTCCCCATAACTGCCTACTCATTATTCTCAAGAAGGTTCGGGTCAAGGTTTAAATGAGTCGTGCGTTTGAAATGGATTTGTTGTTTGGGAAACCAAACAAGATTTTTGGAATAAATAGTGTTTTAATAAAAGATTTCCTTATTGTTCCCCATGAGGAAGTTTTCTAGTTCGTACCAGGATAGGAATGGCTAAAGCCGAGATTTGTTATACTTAGGCGTGCGCTTAGATGAACGCGATCTAGAACTAAGGCAACATCGGTCTCTAGTGAGCGTTTCTAATGTGATGTCAAGCGTCTAAGTTATCTAGTGCAAGCAAAAGATCTAAGTTAATTATTCGCCAAGATTCTAAGTTCAATTTCGCCAATACGCTAAGTTAAAGTTCGCCAAGATTCTAAGTTCTCTAAACAAAGGAAATGCAATATGCACATGCAATGATGATTTCCCCCCAAAAATAATTTATGCACTATATATATTTTTCCCATGGATTTTAAAACAAAAATTTCTCCAGGGAGATAATACTTTAGAATTTAAAACCAATAGTCAAAATAGTTTAAAAATAATAATGGTTTAAAAAAATAATAATTTAAAAATAGCCGGGCTCTGATACCAACTTGTAACACCCCGGTTTTTGGTCACCCAGGTCGGGGTGTCACCGCCACACCTCCCTAGCAAGAAACGGTTTCTCCGAGCTCACTAAAGAGATGCAAGGCTATGGTTTTTCAGAATTTAAAATATTCAAACAGCCCATTCATATATAATTTAAAAAAATAATACATCAAAGTTGCAGCGGAAAATAATATTTACATAAGTATAATGCAGCGGAATTTAAATATAGCCAACACGGCCAGAATACGGGTTAAACAGGCCCGTTCATGCAATTACTAGTCTAACGTATCATTTACAAATGAAGCATTTCCCCAAAATTCCCATGAATGCATATGATGATGCATATTCTTCGGCTCTGAAAGAAACAGGGAAAAAATACGGTTTTGGTCAGCACTACGTGCTGAGTAAATTAACACATACAAGATTATGAGGTTTCAAAGACTTTATTTAAATTTAATGAAAACATGTGCATAATTTAAATAATTCATGTAATCGCATAATTTAGAAGTATGGATTCATAAGATCATCATATAGCTTGCAACGTAATTAAATAAGTGGCCATAAATTTAACAGCACAAATTAATACAGATTTAATTTGGAATTCTCGCAACTCCTCGTTTCATATCTTTTACAGATCACCACCGCTAGGGCTCTTATGTCCGCCAGCCTTACGCCTGGGCTCTTATGTCCACAGGTATCATGGTCGATCTTTTAGTTAGAGTTAATCCGTCCGCTAGCCATACGATCAGTGTTTCGCTAGGGCTCTTACGTCAACCTAGACATACACTTGGGCTCTTATGTCCCAAGCCGCAGAGAACATTGACAGTGTCTAGCTTAGTCATAACCCGCAATATATTTTAATCTTCTCGTTTCATGTATCGTATTTCAAAGAATTTCTATCCGTTTCAACCTCAAAGGCTAATTCCACCGTTTCCACAAGATTTCAAGTTTTGACTCGGTCAACCACAGTTTACTCTAAAATTCGTTAAAAATCAGATTTAATTTCAAAAGTTCCAAAATTTCGCGACTGACTCCAAAACGTCGAGATCTACAACTTTCGTGTTTTAACTTTTTCAATCCAAGATACCTAAATAGGTCAAAAACACTAACTTTCACAGAAGTACTGTTCTGTCCGAATTTCATATAACTCAGTTTAAAGATTTCGAATTCTACCATAGCAATTCAACTCCAAATTTGATGAAATTTTGCAGAGATCATCTTAAGACAATTATCTACAACTTTAATGTTCGGCTAAAGATCTAATTCGGCCTAGAACCCTAGTCAAAAACATCAACAAGTTCGAATCTATGTTCTGTCAAGAATTTCAAGATCTAAGTTTCAGCAGTTCGGTTTGGGGTGGATTTCTTATATCAAATCATCACTAAAATTTCTGAAATTTTACGGAGGTATTCATAACATATAGATCTACAACTCTTATGTTCAACGCCAAGCCTAGATCGGTCTAGATCTAAGGTAGAAATCACCAACAAGTTCGAATAAAGAATCTATCATCGTTTCAAGATCTAAATCTAAAGCAGGCTCGTTTACGATCAGTTTCGGATATCAAAACACGATGAAAAATTATGAAATTTTTACAAGAGCTAGATCAGTGTCTTAGGAATGTTTTTCGTGTTTTAGGTTTTCTCGTTTGAACGTTTTAAGGGGTCCGAATAAATTCAATAAAAGTGCTGCGCCGGTGTAGACAGATTTTAGGTAGGATTCCATGAGATCTATATGTTCAAATCTTTTAACAACCCAAAACCAAAGTAAGCGTTAACTTACAGATTGTTGAGCGTCCGGGATCTTCGATTCGGAGGCGTGGCTTCCCGTCCTCCGTTTATCCTCTCCGTTTGTCGGGTTCTTCGCTCTCGATTCGGATCGGGGGTTTAGAATAGGAAAAAGGATGAGGTTAGGATTCGTTTTCGAATCAAGAATGTATAGAGGAATAGATCGGATCTTACCAAGGCGATAGAAGACCCCAATTTCGTCCAAGTCGGTCCTTCCTCTCGGTGTTGTGCCTCCGACGACTTCGGGATTAGGGTTTCGACGTATAGAAAGATGTAGGGTTTCGTAAATGTATTCGGAGCTCCTAGGTGGTCTCATTTATAGATATCTAAGACCTAGGGCGTCCAAAATCTGACCCCAAGGGTCTTGGGTCGAGAGACGTTCAACCGAAAGTCGAAAAATCCGCGTTCGGGCGAGAAAATTTCGCTTGGTTTGTTGCTGCCAGAGTGGCGCGGTCGTGGCGCGGTCTTAGGCCAACAACCGCGCGGCCAGCGCGCCACTCACGCCTGGACTCCGGTCCGGGCGGGTCGTGCGATCCGTCGCGCTTTTCCTCCTCTCCTTCGGACTTCTATCCCTCTATGTTCCCAGATTCCGATTTCCGGGGTATCTTCGGGCTCCGATTTCCTATCTTAATTTTATTCGGATCTAAATTTATATTTGGACTCGAGTTATTGAGTCTATCGGTGTCGGGTCCCTGTGTAACCATTTATTCGATTAAATTGTCTTCGGCTTCCCGGGTTCTCGGAATTTTGTTTCCTTTTTAATTTAAATTCCATTTCTCATTTACTCTACATTTATTTCTTTATTTATTGTATTTATTTTATTTATTGTATTTATTTTATGTTGGAAAATTTCCGGGTATTACATGCCGCGAATGTCAAAAACATGGGCCGATTCAGAAGTTACCGGCCGAAGAGTTACACATAATGATTAAGCCATGGCCATTTTGAGGATGGGCTATGGACATTATTGGGAAGATTCATCCTTCTTCGTCGAAAAGGCATGAGTTCGTGCTAGTCGCAACAGACTATTTCACGAAATGGGCCGAAGCTCAAGCATACGTTAGCATTTATCAAGAAAAAGTTATTGAGTTTATTAAGAGATAATTGATTTACAGGTTCGGAATCCCACAGACGATTTTAACAGATAGAGGAACAGTATTTGTGGGAGAAAAAGTTAAGACCTTTGCAGATGAATATGGGATAAGAATCGTGCATTCGTCACCATATTATCCACAAGGAAATGGACGGCAGAGGCCACCAACAAGCAACTGATAGGAATTATAAAGAAGATGATCGAATATCAACCAAGGAAATGGCATGAAAAGTTGTCCGAAGCATTGTGGGCTTATCGGAATGCTAAACCACAACCACTGGATTTACGCCATTTCGGTTGACATATGGAATGGATGCAGTACTCCCAGCCGAAATAACAGTACCGACTTTAAGAACAAGTCAAGCGGATTTGGTATCGGGGGAACAGTACGATCGTTCAATGAAAGACGAATTATTGGACATTAACTCCAATCGGGTGCAAGCACTTGAAAATTTACAGAAAAATAAAGATATTGTGGCCGATTGGTATAATAAGCGAATTCGTGTTAAGCGATTTGAAGTTGGTGATTTAGTATGGAAAGTTATATGGCCACCCAAACAGAAGGATGGTCGATTGGGAAAGTGGAGCCCCAATTGGGAGGGACCTTTTATTGTTCAAACAAAATTACCGAATGGAGCATACATACTGGTGGATGAAAATGGAGAACAAATATCAAATCAAGTAAATGCAAGATATATGAAGAAGTATTATGCTTCACTTTGGGATTAAACATTAAGTGAACAGAAAAAATAAAGATTTTATTGCATGGACGAAAGATTACAAAGAGGAGCTACTTCGGCCGAAAACGGCGTCGATAGTCCGAAATTACAATATACAAGGGAACATCCTATGCTAAGCAGGCATATACAAGGGAAAGGTCATAAGAAAAGGAACTGGAGGATTCCCAACCTTGTACAAATGCCACCTAGAGATATCGGCGATGGCGAGACCACTGATTTCAGAACAGCAGCGCCGATTAACCCAACCACCTAGCCTCGACCCCTGGGAATGCTAGAACGAACAGTACAACGTCCCAGAGGCAGAAGTCGGATTCAGGTACAGCCTCTGCACTATCTCAGACAGAAGTAGGAGGAGTGCAGTGAGGCAGTCACCCAAAGTGGTGGAAGGGAGAAGAGAATGGGGAAACCACGAAAAGAAGTGGGTTCCCCGTTAGATAAGGTCCGACAGGATATGCAACCGCAAAGTAGGAAAGGTGACATGTCCGCATATCCGTCGAGACCTTCATTTGGAATAACAAATAGAGATCCTCGCCCATACGAACATGGTGGGAGGGATGTTAGCTGAACTTGTGCCGCATGGGCAAAAGGTTTTCGTACCACGTCTGGAGATCCTTGTAAGAGTACATGATTCAGAAACCATGGGGGCACCGGAGACAGAGGATCGAGTAGAGAGAGAAGGGGAATCATATTGCTAAAAAGAAAAACTGAAGAAGTGATGGATAAACATCAACAAAGGCCGGGTATTTATAGGAAAAAGATAGGTACTCGGCAGAGGAAACGGTCAATATTAAAAGCTATTTATGGGAAGACGTTATAGCTGATTCCCAATAAAAGCTGCTAACATTCAGAAGTTAGTAATTATGAAGACCGAGAAATAAGGGATTTGGAAAGATACGAATCATAGTTGCAGGAAGAAAAAGATATGTATCCATAACTACATTTTTTTTCGGCCGATACAATTCACAAAAAGGGAGGTGGCCGAAATACAACTAACGAAGACAGCCGAAATTCACATCCAGAAAAGAGGCAAATCCATAACAAAAACCGACAAAACAATGGCCTGTATATGTAAAAAAAAAAAAAAAAAAAAGGGAACTAATGATCCTCGCTGTTGTCAAAGTGAATATCATCGTCCAATCCTTCTAAAGCGTCGATAGAAGGGTTAACAGCGGATATCAACAAATCCGGGTCTGCTGTGAAGGAAGGGCCAGGAGCATTGCTGGATGAGGGACGATCGGTGGCCAAATCAGCACCGGAAGGAACACCGGATTTACCTGGATGAGCAAAAGAAAAGGGATGATGAATTAAGAGGACATAAGGAATGATCAAATGACAAAAGGAGAGGATAAAGTACCTGCAAGAGCTTTGGAAGAAGAAGGAGCATCGTTCGATGACGAGGTCTCCATCTCCGAGGGGTCCAAAGGAAATAAAGTTGGCGGAGAAAGAACATGAGCAGTGCTTTTCCCACCAAGGCTTTTGATAGCCGAATCGAGATGGCCGACTAGAGATTGAGTCTCGGCCCATTTTTCTTGGAAAGTGCCAAGTATGTAATCATTAAAGCTGGACTGCATGGCTAGGTAGGAAGCATCCCGTTGAGAATCCAAGATCTTCGCCTTAGGGGCTTCGGCCGATTGACGAAGAACTTAATCGATTGCTTCAAGTCAGCTGACTTTCGCCTAGTCTGGTTCAAAATTGATTCCAATTCCTGCTCTTTCTGTTGGAGCTTGGCTATTTCCAAACGAATCGAAGAAAGGTCCTCGGAATACTTATGCTCCTGAGATTCCGTTTCAGAAAGGATGTTCATTTGATTTCAGTATTTCGCTGAATAATTTTCAAAGATAGCTTGAGAAGCAGCCGCAGCTTCACGTTCTGCGGCAAGTTTGTTCCGCATCACTAAATGAGCTCCAAGCTCTTGATCCAAAGAGAGGACAGACTTCATAATCAGCTGGAGAGGGGCATTCAAATTCAATGAAACCATCTCTTCATGGAAATGTTGTTCGAGATGAGATAAAAGAAGAAGGATCGATTTCGGGTTGACAAATTCCACGTCAGATTGCCTAGCGATCAGGTTACATAACTGGCCCAAACAGTCTCCAAGATGAGCCGAAGGGTCCGACGGGAGAGAAGACGAAGGAACAGGAGAAAAGAAATCATCCAATACGCGCCGATCGGGAAATGGAGATAAAGGGACCTGATCGGCTGGGGGCAACATCAACAGCTGTGCCACCAGGGGCAGGGTTAAGAGGGCCCAAAGCAGCCGAAAACGAAAGCGCAGCAGGATCCCCAGCTGATTGGAGGGGATCGGTCGAAGGAGAAACGATAGGATCGGTCGGAGCAGGGTCTTGGGCCAATCCCCGAGGATTAGCTGAAGAAGGACCAGCAGGAATAACCGAAACATTGTTGTCAGTCGACGTACGGGGTTCGGTACTGAGGGGATCCAAAGCCACAGTCGAAATTTGGGAAATGCTGGACGCTGGTAAAACAGAAGAAACCTAAAAAAAAAAAAAGAGAGATTAGTCAAGAAACATACAAGGAAGAGATAAAGAGGAAAAAAGGGAGAAGCGACGAACCATAAGACGAGTAGCAGGAATTCTGCCAAGAGGCGAACGAGAAGAACGCTTCCGAGTCTGAGTAGGAGGAAGAGAGCTAGCGAGAGGGGCCGAGGGTGAAATGAGTCACTTTCGGCCAGGGTCCGAAGCAGGAGGACGAAGGGCATCTAAGTACTAAATAACAGCCGAATAAGTAATATAAGATGAGAAAGAAAACAACAATTAAGAAGGAAGCATACCTGGACGAGAAGAAGAAGGCGAACCTAGAGTGCGCTGAGGAGTGGAGTCTGGCGAAGACAGAGGGTAAGAAGAGAAAGGCAAAACAGGGGAGAAACCACTTTGTCGCAAAAGTGGGTTGAGATCGGCACCGAAGAAGGTACGAGCAACACCGTCCCACCAAAGCCGAAAACGAGATGTAGAAAGCCCAGGGCGAATAAGAAACTTCGGGACTTCAAAATTGATTAGACGCTGGTGGTGAGAAGAACATAATCGGCGGCTGGAGGCAGGAGTAAGTCGCCTATCAACCCGACAAGCCTCTACCAAATCTTGGTCGAAATCGAACTGGCGGCTCACCAGATGAGGATTATAGACCTCAAAAGGAATGGCAGCATTTGGGAGAGCCGTGGAACCATTGACGATGGGACGGGGAAGGATGCATCGGTTCCAAATTTGAGCAAGAGCTAAGGAAAGAAGAGCACCAAAGGGAGCGGTTGCAATCTCTTTTACCCAGGAGAAATCAGTTCTCCGATAATAATACTGAGAAAAGGATTGATCAGCAGTACGGCCTAAAAAGTAGCTGATCCATTGCGGAATCGACATGGCAGGAAGGGACGTCCCCAAAAGATCAGGACCAACGAAATGGTCAGGACGGATATCATGAGGGGGAAAACCAGAGACATCACGAAAATGCCAGACCAACCATAAATGAAGAAACCATAAAGGGCCTCGAGCCTTATCCGAGAAACCTTTTTCCCAACCCGAAACAGTAGCCGATATACCTGCGTATAATTAAGCAAGGAAGAAATCGGCCAAGGGTAAGGTTGCCTTTGCAAGGATAGCAGAGGATAGGGGGAAAGTTTCGAGAAGAACCCCTTTAGAAGGAGTACACCAGAAGAACTGCGTCAGGAAATACATCATGAAAGCCAATGGTTCTTGGGGGTGAGGAACGGGCGAAGAAATGTCGCTCTGATGATCGACAATCCAACTGTGAAAAGTGTTGGAAGAAGGGAAACCTGCAGTCCTCTGTGGGACGAGAATCGAAAGCAACACCGAGATTATCCCCACGAACAGGAAGACTCAGGAGAAGTTTCATACCCTGAATAGTGGGGGTCATCACACCCCAAGGGAAACAAAAGCAGTTTACGGAAGGGTTCCAGAAACATAGGAGTGCCTGAATAGGATGGAAGTCGGTCGGAAAGGTCAAAGTACTAAGGAGCATCATTCGACAAGTAGAAAATTTAGACCAAGACTCACGACGGTGAGGCTCGAGATGACGGTACCAAGCCACGTAATCAGCAGAGGGCGAAGACCAGTTAGTAAAAGATGGAGCAAAAAGTCGAGAGGAGAACCAGGAAGAATACAATGGTATAGAACGGTTTTCAGAGAAAACACGAGCGGTACACTCATCAATTTCCTTAGGGATACCCAGCGGGCCAAGGGAGTAAAAATTCTCAGGAAGATAGCGAACAGCGGAACGGGAGGCAAATGAATTCTCGATCCTGAGAATGTCTGACGAAAGAGCCGGAGTAGAGTGGGAATCCATCGGAGAAGACGAACAGAAAGAGAGGAGAGAAAAGAAGGAAAGGTAGTTGAAAGGGCAGTTTACTTCGAAAATGGAACAGGCTACGTGAATAGGATAATGATGACAGGATTTCTTGAGAAGAAGAAATAACCGTCAAAAGAGCGAGAGGGAGTTACTTGAGCTTTTTTCAGAACGAAAATTCGCCCAAGTAAGGAGGGCATCTGTTGGGGCAACAAGGAGTAGTGGGCCGCGAAAGGATAATTGGGCCATGCAATATGGGCCGAAGAAGAATTTTTAAGGAGAGTTGGGCTTAGAGTCGATTGGGTCGAGAAACTAAAAGAAGAACGATCCAAAACAGAGTAAAAACCCGAATGAAGGAAGATCTCAAAGGGAAGAAATTTCGGCCGAAATAGAGCCGAATCAGCCGATAAGAGGGATACGGAAATCGGCTTAAAGGAATCGGCCGGAGAGCGGTTATCAGGACTCCGGCTATAAATATGGGATGCCATGCACAGAATCAAGAGAGATCAATCCAACCCCCAAAGTCCTTTATCAAATTTAATTCTTTGTATCTTTACTGCTTTCTTTACAGCTTTCCTTTACAGTTTTTCCCTAGATCCTAGCTTAGCTTGTAGCGGTTACTTTCCAAGTCCACCTGTTGTTTCTCAATAACTGGTAGTTTGATTCCTTTTTTCCGGTGAATTCGCCGTTGTTCCTTAACAACCGGTAGATTCTTCATTGTATCCAGTTTGTCATTATAATTCTAGTGAATATTCAGTCAAGTTTGGGCGTAATTTGTCAAGTTTGGGCGCATTATTGTAAATCCGGACCCGTAATCGGTTTGATCCTTTTCCGATAGCCTTCCTTGAGGAGAAAAAGGTCATTGGCCCACCGCCAGCCAAACAAGTATTTTAGCCAAGGGATGTGGCGGTAACATCCCCTTTATTTTGTTGTTTTAAATTTGGGGGTGTTACATAGAGTGATCAGAAATGGTGATGGCGACGGTATGCCGGAGATGGACTTGAAGACGGTGGCCGACTGCCACTATTGTCCGGATTTTTTGGGAAGAAGACCGGAGTTGAAGGCAGGCGGTGGCTGCAGCGGCTGGTCGGAATCGGACGGAGCAGGGGATGAGTTGGCTGGAGATGATGAATGAAGGCAGCGGGCTGTGTTGTTTCGTTGGCTTCATCGGCTATTTCCAATTCCAATTGGGGAAGAAGACATGGTGGGTTGGTGTTGATGACGGTGGAGGTGCGGCAGCGCCTGTTTATGGACCTCCGGAGAGTGTGCCGGCGACGGGAGGTAGGCTCGAGATGATGATGAGAAATGGACGCCGACGAAGTGGTTGATCGGAGAAGACAAGGCGTAATTCCAATTGCATTTACGTCTACTGTGGCAAGAATTTGAAAATGAACAAATTTAGGCAGGGCCCACAGCTATTCAATTTCTAATTAATATTAATTTTTTTTAAATATAAATATATAAATATTAAAATAAAAAAAGAAAACTGAACAAATAGTTTATTTTAAACTTTCTTTTGTTTTTGCATTTTCTTACTCAAATTTAAATAAAAATAATAATGTTTTTGTATTTTATAATACCAGCTTATTATTTTTACAAACTTACATATATCTATCGAATTCAACTGCTTTCTTATTTAAAGAAGACCAGAATGCGATCAAATGCCCATGTTTAGACACGGAAATAGATTGAAAATAATGGTCAATTTTGGCCATTATCATTGATCCTGTGGTGGCTGCGTTGGAAAGATGGACTTATGAGATTCATCAGCTTAGATCTGAGACAAAACAGAGAGAGGACAATACTAAAACACCGATAGCACGCCTTATATCTAAACTTGAGTATTTCATGTCTGAGATGTTAGGAGATCGATATGTCACTCCTAATGGCCCGAGCTCTAGAGATGGTGATGGTGATAGTAGTGCAGTTGGAGAGCTGGCTCAGCTGAAGCTTTTGGAGCTAATGGAGATGCTGAAAATGATGACATGGAGCGGACCACTGAGAACTTCTAAAGTTTAGTTGGCTAGGAAATGATTCATTTTGCTATATAAATTATAAAAATTATGATGAGATCTATTTTGCTTAGTTATTTCTCTGGTGTTTATTGGCACTTTGCTGTAAATTCGGTTTTAGAACTTATGATATTTTGCTTTTGGTGAAATTCTCGAATTGAGTATAAATAAATCTATAAATATGTCCATGCTTATTATAATTGCTAAAAATTGTTGTTAAATGTTACATTTTAAGTCATGGGCGATGTTATCTGATTTGGAATATTTTGGAATTTCCCAATATGCACTAACAATCGTAATTTGCTTGAGTGACTGCTATATACATATATTAGAGGCAGGATTTGCCAACAATGGAGCAGGATGACAGCCTTGATGTAGTGAAATTTCAAAGCTTTAAACAACCCAGGTTTTATCTTTCCATGCTTTCTGCTTAATGGTTTGCATGGGAATAAATTTGTTAGAGCATGCTATGTTTTTAATGCTTTCTAGTATTTTCAATTAAATAGGTAAAATGGTATATGTTGGATATGTTGATCATGATGGATTAAATAGTCTTTTCACTTCAGTGTTTTTTTATTTTTGAGATCACATCATGGCCAACCTTGAGAAAATCCAATAAGCCTAACTGTTCTGCCAGAATCCGATTTTACAACTTAATGAGTATTGTGATTCTTAGTTTAAAGTTTTAGAACTTGTTAAATTATCATGATGGTTGTTTAAATTTTTGTGAAAATTCTATTTTCTTTGCTGAAAGTTTATGATTATTCAGATTGGTTTTCTTGTAATGTTGAGAGTTATCATTATCTCTCTATGAATATACTCGTTCCATGTCTCCTTAAATGCTTAGTTACATAAAGTCATAGTACATCGCTATTAAAAAGAAAAATAAGAGAAAACAGAAATTATATATTGCAAAAAGAAAAGAAATGAAAAAGAAAAATTCAAAAGATGCAAGTTTTAAAAAAAAACAATAAAAAGGGGTATCAAACAGAATATTTATAAACTCTTGACTATATGATTGTCACATACTCTTTGACATGAGTAGATTTGGAGACAAAATAGAAAAGCATATTTACTTCATTTGCTCTCCCATTTCTTGCTATGCGTGATGATATGCTTTTTGTACTGTAAATGCTTTGGATGCTGGGTTTTGACAACTGATGCATGATAGTTTACTTTGATCTAACACATTAAACTCACGAATCTATTCAGCTCATTGTGTTGTTGAAATCTTTGATTTGTTAGAACAGGTAGCGACTTCATCTTTATTATCTTGGTTGGCATGTTAATATGATAAGTGATTCCATTGCTCAAGGGGCGAGCAATATTTAAGCGTGAGGATGTTGATGCACCCTATGAAACCACATTTAAATGAGCTTAAATTGAACTAAAATATGTCTAAATTGAAAGTATTTTACCTTATTTTATTGCTTTTTAAATTATATTTCGTGTTATTTCTGTTTCTTAGTTACTATTGTTAGATTTTAATAAGACTTTGGCAAACCTAATTTGTTGCAATGTTGTTTCAGAGATTTAATTGATAAAAGTATTGTTCAGAGACTACATTGAGAGGAATGGCGCCTGAACAGGGCTTTGAGCACCATTCTGGAGAATTTGATCCTGAGGACACTACACCATGTAGAACGGTGCCCAAACGACCTTTGGAGCGCCAGTTCCGACTTAAAAAAATTTCGGAGAATACTTTTCCCAGGAGGCGCCAGTGACACATAGCAGCGCCCAAAAGCCACTCTGAGCGCCGAAATGGCGTACGGACCAAAAAAGAAGCAGGAGGCGCGGAGGCGCTGGATCTTCATATTGGCGCTTGGAATGATGGACAAGTCACGGGCTTCTTAATTACCTGCTCTACCCCTGGCTACCTCAGCTATGGAAAGCATTTCTTCCATGTTGAACTCACTATTGTTGTCGCATTCATCCAGGGATTCAGTAAAAGACTCAGCTGAATGAAACGGATGAGTCCTAGAGCTATTGTTTCAGCTCGATTTAAAAGCCGCCTGCTCCGCCAGGTGCGTCTCCATTCGAATGGCTTCTAAAGCTAATTCGGCTATAGTTCTCGGTCGGGTTACCATCAATCGATCCTTGATCATGTACTTCAAATTGCGTTTTAGGATTTGGATATATTACTGTTTGGCAACTTTGTCTTTTCAGTTGAGCCTTAACGGCGTAAAACCTTTCTAAAAACTCAGGTGACAGTTTCTCCTGGCGTTGTAGAACCTATCGTGGAATAATCTTTCCATGATAGGTCTACAAGTTCACCATAGATACATCTTGACTGGCGTTGTAGAACCTATCATGGAATAATCTTTCCTTTTAGCCCAAGTAGCAACTGAACTAGGCGGAAAACTGATATACCACTCAAAAGCCGTCCCTATCAGTGATAGACTGAACAATTGCAACTTGTGGAAATCATTCTGTGCTATCCTGGGGCATTGGGCCGTAAATCGGGCTGATATGTTATATGGTTGATTTCCCAAGCTCTCCTGAGAAGGTGTTGAAATCTGGAACTTTGACCCTGGGAAGCGGATACTGTTCCTCTATGTAATTTGAAAACGATCTTCGATACATCGGCCTACCCTTCTGGCGGATGGGATTTCCAAAATGAGTTTAGATTATCTCTGCTATCAGCTCCATGTCCACCAACAGCTGATTTTGTGGTTGAAGTGCGGCTTGAATAGGAACATATGTTGTTATACTGCAGGAGCTGGTGGTGGCGGCGGCTGATAGGGTTGTTCATATATTGACTCGCGTGTTCAACAAGTGAATCAATTTGAAAATCATTTTTTATTTGGGTCGTCTGTTGAACAGGCGATCCGATATTTTTGTTCAATAAAAAAATATTTTTTTTAGTGGCCTGTTCAACAGGTGATTGAATGCTAGTTTGGGATTAAGATATTTAATGTGTATTATTTTGTTAATTTAACCCATTGAATGCTTCAACACACTCTCCGATTCAATTTTCCCTTCCCTCTTTGTTGGAGCATGGGGCCTCACTTCTGGCATGGGCTCTGGCTCGTTCATTTGAATGCTCCGAACGAGTACCATGTGAATGCTCCGGTTTTGTTTTGTTTGTTTATTTATTTTTGAAGTTTCGCGGTGGAAAAATTTGCCTTACCAAATAAGCAGGAACATGATCCTCTCATCATGCACATTCCCAAGCATGGTAAAAACTAAGGTCCGAAAATTTAGTGACCACAAAAAAATACTGAATTTCTTAATTGAAATATTGTGGAAATTTATTCATCTTAGTTTGGGCATACTGGATTAAATATGTAGTATCATCAAACACAAGACTAATCCGTCTAGGATTGAGTGGTCATTGAAGGGTTACCTCTCCCAAAGCACAATTCTGCATACACAAAGGCTCGAACCCGAAACATTTACTTAAGCTGCCAGAGACCCATGCAACTCAACAAACACTGAAAATTAGATTGTAATTTTATAATTAAATATTCTGGGTATTAAAGAAAAATTTCATTTACCAAAAAAAAGTTTTTTTTTACCAAAAAGATAAATTTCAAAAAATAAAATAAAAATAATTATAATATTTTTTAATATCTATCAAATGAGAAATATCTTAGTATATTTCTCGTAAAATTACGATGGCTTGTACTTTTACTTTATTTTTATAACTATATGTTTGGTAATTTAGATCAAATATATAAAGGGCGAAAAAATTTGGTCAATCTTATAAGAGCCAGTTTTGTTTTTCTCCTTTTTTATTTTTACTTCACCCAAAAGTTCTTTTCAGTGAATTATAAAAGAAAAGAGGTTGACCAGGAGATGGCTAGGGTTTCTGAGGAAGCGGCGGCACTATCACCTTCTCATCATGGGGCGCCTCCCCATGATCCGGGAGGCAAGAACCAGTCTTTCGCGGAGATTTTGCAGCAAGAGTCGACGGCTAACTCGGATAAGATGGAAACGGAGGACGTTGAGTCATCGCCTAGGAGAGATTTACTTGCCGAAAAGCTTATTCGGATGAGTTACGTGGACGGCAACCCTGCGCTGCCTGACTTTGTTATTGACGAGGACTTGGATAGGGAGGCGGGCATGGAGTGGTCGGACGCCCTTGTCGTCAAATTGTTGGGAATAACTGTTGGATATACTACTCTGAAGGAGCGGCTTAGGCGCATGTGGAAGCCGACGGGTGACTGGGACTTCATTGACGTAGGGTTTGGTTGCTACATTTTCAAGTTTACCGACAAGGACGATCGTGAAAAGGTGGTCAATGGAGGGCCGTGGCTTCTTTTTGATCACTATCTGGCTCTCATGCCTTGGACAAGGGAATTTGATCCGAGTACTACCACAGTTAACAAAACCCTAGTTTGGGCACGTCTCATGGGATTATCGATCCATCGGTTTCGTGAAGATATTTTATGGGCTATTGCGTCTGGGGTGGGAGAGGTTATCAAATTTGATAGATGCACCACGCTGAAATCCAAGGCTCGATTTGCTCGAGTGTGTGTTGCCTTGGATTTGGAGAAACCTGTCACGGGGAAACTAAGGGTGAATGGACGTTGGATTCATGTGGCATACGAGGGATTGCATCTCATATGTACCAATTGTGGACGCTACGGTCACTTTGAGCGTGACTGTAGCCATGCAAGCCCTCAGGGCCCTGGGCAGCCTGCTAGCGAGGAGGTTGGCGCGAAAAAGGATGATCAAGTGCAGGAGGGGCCGCAGGGGGCGATGGTGGCTGCTCCACTGTCAAACCATGGCACTGGGAATATGCAGCCCACTATGGAGGAACATGTGACGAACGAAGGAGGGGCTGTTTATGGTGATTGGATGGTCGTTGCTAGAAGAAGGGGTCGGCCAAACAGGAAGCCGAGATGGGAGGAGAAATCCTTTGGAGTAGGGAAGGAGAAGATACTGGACACGGTGGTTGATGGTCCTAGTGTAGATGAGGAGCGGGTGACTGGTGGAAGTTTGCCTACTGTTCCAAGTGCTGCTGGTAATTCATCTTCACATCAGCAGCAGGAAGAACGGGGGGCTGACGAGAGGCAGAAAGGAAAGGAGGTGGTGGAGACGCCTGTTTGGGTCAGTACTTCTGATCTGCCTTCGAAGGTAGAGGGGGGCCGTGAGTTAGCTCTGGTCCCGTTTACTGGGGGGAAGGGCACAGGCACAATGGGGGTGCATGGAGTTAAAAGGCCGCGGTTAGAAGAAAGGGAAGCTCCTAAAGGGACGAGTGGAAAGGGGTGGCTGAGTAATAAGTTTCTCTTGTTACAAGACTCCACTGCGGAACAGCCTCATGATAATGACGAGATGGACTCACGTGAGCATGAAAGTTGGGTGGATGCGGAAGATGGAGGATCCCAGTATGGGGGGTCTCAATAGGATCGGGGAAGTAAGTTTTCATATAACATTATGATGTTTAGGGATTTTACGATTATAGCATGGAATGTGTGTGGTATTATGAGCCGTACGGCGCAACGTTGGATGAGTGATTTGATTAGGGAACATCGGCCTAAGCTGCTATGTATTATGGAACCGCGAGGCCTTTTTCAGAGGGTGAGAGGTTTCTTCATGAGCTTGGGATATGTTCAGGTTCACATTGTTGAAGCAAATGGTATGGGTGGCGGATTGTGGGTGCTGAGCTCTGTAAATTTGGACTGTCAGGTTGATGTTCTTGATATTGGCAGTCGAATGATCACTTTAGAGTTGAGTAAAGGTGCACATAGGTGGTGGGTTACAGCACTTTATGCGGATCCGAATTATCAAAGGAGGCGAGGCACATGGGAGGAGCTTAAGGCGTTGTCTGGCACTATACAGGGACCTTGGGCGGCCTTGGGAGATTGGAACGAAATCACGAAGGAGGAGGAAGTTCTTGGGGGTATCTATGTTTCGGATAGGGCGGTGGAGCTAAGGGCTGTGCTGGATCATTGTCAGTTGTTGGATATTAACTGTGTTGGCCCTGAATGCACATGGACTAGATCGGCTGGAGAGGAGTGCAGAATCTGGAAGCGTTTGGATAGAGTGGTAGTCAATATTGCATGGCTTGACATGATGCCGGATGGTAGGGCGATGCACCTCCCCCGACTGGGATCTGATCACTGCCCGCTTAAGCTGCTATGTGGCGATAGTAATACTGTTTGGGAGCCTCGGCCATTTAGGTGGGAATGGATGTGGTGTACGCATGATCAATATGCTACGGTGGTAGAAGATGGGAAGCAGCAGGGGGGGATGATCTTGGGAATATTCTGGACACTATTAAGAATAAGTCGGAGGAATTCAATCGAACTACGTTTGGAAACATAAGAGCTCGTAAGAGGAAGCTAAGGAACCGTATATCAGGGGTGGAAAAGAGGCTGGAACGGGTGGATTCGGCATGGTTATGGAGCCTACATGAGGAGCTTCGATCTGAACTAGCTGTTGTTTTGGAGCAAGAAGAATTGCTATGGAAACAGAAATCTAGGGATTTGTGGGTGAAGGAGGGAGACCGAAACACCAAATATTTCCATGCAAAAACTAAGGTTCGCCGGCAACGTGGAAAAATTTATGGGTTGGAGGTTGAAGAGGGGACGTGGGTTGATGATCAAGTGGTGTTAAAACAACATGTGGTGGAGTACTTTACCAGCGCCTTTGAAACATCTAGTGAGGCGGCTGTGGGTGGTAACCTGCCGCGGTTAACACCTCCTTTGGAGAGTCAAAAGATTGGGTTGGAGAAGGGGGTGGATTCTGGAGAGGTGGAGGTGGCAATTAAGGCTATGAAGGCGTTGGCGGCCCCTGGTCCGGACGGCTTCCCGGCAGCATTCTATCATGAATATTGGGAGGTGCTTCGGGAGGCTATGGTAGCATTTGTGACGACAGTTTTTGAGACGCGCTCGCTGCCGGAAGGATTGGCGCATGCATTTGTGTGCCTTATTCCTAAAGTTGACATACCACGCAACATACGTCAGTTTAGGCCATTGACGCTGTGTAACGTGTCATTCAAGGTGGTAACCAAGATTCTGGTGAACAGACTGCGGCCCATACTCTGTCAGATTATTAGTCCATATCAATCGGCCTTCCTTCCCGGGCGAGGCACGTCGGATAATGGCATTCTGTTGCAAGAAATAGTGTCTGCCCTGGAGGCGACGAGATCCAATGGTAAAGCTATGGTGGTCAAGATTGATCTCGCAAAGGCTTATGATACGGTGAGATGGGAATTTCTGGCAGAGTGCCTAGTGGAGTTAGAGATCCCAGTGGCTTGTCGTGAGTTGATCATGGCATGTGTTCGATCGTCGAGTTTTTCTATCCTGTGGAATGGATCACCTATTGGACACATTCATGCTGGGAAGGGATTAAGGCAAGGTGATCCGTTGTCGCCCTACTTATTCGTTATTATTATGGAGAAGTTGTCTAGAGTGATCATGGAGGAGGTGGCCAGGGGGCATTGGCGGCCATTTCAGTTCTGTGTGGATGGGGTTGGTATTTCACACCTTATGTTCACTGACGATTTGATTCTTTGTGCTATGATAGAGGATCAAAGTATTAATTCGATGGCTGAGGTGCTTCACAGATTTGGATCTAGATCGGGGTTGAAAATGAATGCCTCCAAGTCTAGGGCTTTCTGCTCGCCTGGGGCCAAACGTCTTATTGAGCAAAGGTTGGGGGTGGCTGTGGTGGATGACATTGGTAAGTATTTGGGTTTTCCGATTATTCATGGTCGGACTAAGAAGGCTCATTTTGATTTTTTAATGCAAAAGTTGGAGAGCAAATTGTCTACTTGGTCGTCGTACTTGTTCAATAAGGCTGGCCGCGTGACTCTTGCTAGAGTTGTGTTGCCTGCTATCCCAGTGTATGTCATGCAGGTTCAGTTGCTTCCCAAGGGTGTTAGTAATAATGTGGATAAGTTGGTGAGGCGATGGGTGTGGAAGGGGGCAGAGGGCCGCGGCCTCCACCTGGTAAATTGGGGGACGGTTAACAAGCCACGCAAGCAGGGAGGGCTTGGGATTCGGGACACTTATATGATGAATGTTGCATTACTTGGAAGGCAAGTATGGGACTTGGTCAGCAATGCCGACAAACTGTGGGTGCGTGCTGTGCGCGAGAAGTATGGCCTGATGGATGGATTGTTCCCTCAGCCACATTATCGGGGTACTAAGGTTTGGAAGTCTCTATGCAAGGTTAGTGCATTGCTACAGAATGGTTATGGGGTGCGGATTGGAAGTGGAACGAGTTCTCTATGGTATTCACCTTGGTGGAAATGTGAGTGCCTTGCGGCGAAGGTGCCATTTGTGCACATCAGTGACACTGAATTGCGCATCTGTGATGTTATTACTAATGGGAGATGGTCCTTAGATGCCATTATGTCATGGTTGCCCGAGGACATCAAGAACGAGATTAAGGCTTCTCCTGTGCCGTTCATTGCTTGCTCGGACAGGGATGTGATGCATTGGCGAGGTAGTGTCAAAGGGGTTTATACGGTCAAATCAGGGTATGGCTGGATGACGGGCAATATGGAGGAGGGTAAGGGATGGAGTTGGATATGGAGGCAAGGAATTCCGAAAAAGATTGGGGTTTTATTATGGTTATTGGGACATGGCGCCTTACCATGCAATCAGTTGAGATTCCAGAGATCATTGGCAGCAGCCTCGTTATGCTCGGTGTGTGGTGTGGAGATTGACGACTGGCGGCATGCACTATTTTTCTGTCCGTGGACGAAGGCAGCTTGGCGACTGGCTGGTGTCGGTCCATTTGAGCAACTCTTAGGCGTGCAGGATGAGGATTGTCGACATTGGTTTGAGGCTGCTTGGAGGAGATGGGGTCCGAAATTCTTAGCTTGGCTATGGGTGATTTGGTGTGAGCGGAACTCTCGCATATTTCGTGGCCGAGAGCAAACGCTTTTGGGGTTGCAGATTCAGGCCACCTACTTGAGTACTAGGATGGAGTTGGCACAGGCGAGGAGTCCTGCGCAACGAGGCATTCGGTATGTGCGATGGAAGGAGGATGAGTGTACTGGCGATATACTTCACACAGATGGGTGTATACTGGAGACGCCTCATGGAGCTAGCTTTGGGGCGGTGGTGAGGTCCAATGGAGGAACTTGGATTGGGGCGTGCAGCGGCTCGGTATCAAGGGCTTCCATTCTGCAAGTTGAGCTTGGGGCTTTGCATGCGGGGTTAGTGTATGCGAGGCAGCTTGGTGCTCGGATTGGATGTTGTTATGTGGATAATATTGAAGTGGTGAGGTTGGTGAATGGGATGGTGCAACATTGGCATTGTCTATGGCCTTTGATCAAAGCAGTTCGGCGGGAGCTATGTGCTATGGGAGACTGTCTTGTGCGGCATGTGTTTAGAGAGGGCAACCAGGTGGCGGATGCTTTTGCCAAGAGAGCGGCGTCGGAGGAGCTATTTTACACCACATGGGCTTTTCCGCCAGATGAGATAGAGCGGTTACTGGAGCTAGATGCGATTGGCACGGAGTATGCTCGGAGCTAACTGAGTGGTTTTTGGCCTTGTTCTGTTTTGTTTTTATTTTATTTTTCCTTTTCCTTTGCTCGCCTTTTCAGGCTGTATCACCCAAAAAAAAAGTTCTTTTCAAATTTTTTTTCCGCTATTTTCCAAAGAAAAGGAGTAGCAGAAGTCAAAATTCTTATTTTTTTTAAAAAAAAAAATCAAAAAGTAGGTAGATGGTTACTTCCATGAAATGAGAAGTAACTTTAAAAATCAATTAAAAATACAAAAATATCCCTATTTAACAAGGAAATAAAATAAAATTGTAAATTCTCTTATAAGATTAATGTCTCTTTCACTAATTTTAATATACAAAAAGTTCTTATATGTGAAGTTCATTCAAATGAAAACACATTTAATGATATCTATTCAAACAACTATTTAGGCAGCTTTTATTTCTAAATTCTCTTTCTACATCCTTTTTATTTTTCTACTGGCTTCTTTTTTCTCTCTTTTTCAAAAGCCCAAACATACATGCCATGAGTCATATGGCGGTACTGCTGAAAATTGGACTCACTAATGTCTAAGTAATCATAAGGTTAAATTTTATTAGAACTATTTGAACTAGATTAGGATAGTTGGATGACGATAGGCAAATTTAGGAGACTATATGGGGGCTGTACACTACAACCAAGTAAAATTTGCGTGGTACCTGACCTTTTAAGTGAATCTTGAACTACAAAGCCTCCTGTTTTCGTCCAGCAAAGCCCACGTTTTGCGATCCCATGGTACAAAAAGAATAATTGTGTAAATTTTGTCATATGAAAATACCTGAAGTTACATCATTTTAGAAAATAGATTTGGACCCTTAGCTTACCTCTTGTTGAAACATTTAAGATGAACTTTATATGTTTCTGCTGAGAAGTATTTTGGTACATAAGAACTTGAACCCAGAATAATGATTAAATAATAGTAACAATTCCATTCCAATTGATCCCTCCTTGCATAGATGACTACTGTGGATCATCTCCACAGGCACACACCTAGCAACTTATTAATAATTCCAAGTCGTTGTTTCAGTACAGTTTCCTTAGTTTTCCAGCTCGGCATGTTCATCTGCATCTGTCCCCTTTCCAGAAGTTTTACTTCGAAGTGCAGCATAAGTAGCCACAACGACCAAAGGGACATACCCCAACGCCTCCAAACGCATCTCTCTTGTCTGCTGAATTTCAACAATAAAGTCTGTACATTTAGCTAATCATCACCATGCAATAATAATAAACGAAAAATATTACATGCTTATTTTCAATTTGTTATAATTTACTATACTCACTTGGTTTGGTGGCATCAGTATTTGGAGCCAAATCCGTAGCTGCCACTTGTGAGTGTTAGAATATAGGCATGCAGGAGATGAAAGTAATAGTAGGAATAATATTTAGATGTGAGGAGAAATGATATTTTTGTATTTGATTGATTTTCCAAATGACAAGCATTACATATTTATACTAGAACCCAAATGCATCAACATCTAATAGGTTCATCTAGATACATTCATCATATTAAATCTAATTCATGAATAAGGCTAAAGTGAATGAATCTTCACTGTAAAGGAGGATGAATATAGCTTATACATGTATCAATTATTAATAAGCACATTAACTTCAATACTCCCCCTTAATGTGCATGTCTTGAACTCCCAGCCTCGCTCGAAGATAATTGAACTTGTCCTTTGGAAGTGCTTTTGTAAATATATCAGCAACTTGATCTTCACTCTTGCAATACTCCAACTGCACTTCTCCATCTTCAATGTAGTCTCTGATGAAATGATGTTTGATAGCAATGTGCCGAGTACGACTATGATGGACAGGATTTTTTGCTATATTTATAGCAGATTTATTGTCACAATGTATCACAGTAGCTTCTCTTTGCTTTTCACCAATATCTCGAAGAATTTTCCTCAACCATACAGCTTGTGAAGCTGCAAAACTTTCTGAAACATATTCCGCTTCCGCTGTCGATTGAGCAACTTTTTCTTGCTTCTTTGATGCCCAAGAAAATACTCCTGATCCAAGAGAAAAGCAATATCCTGAAGTACTTTTCATGTCATCTAGGCATCCTCCCCAATCACTATCACAGAAACCATGCAGCTTGATTTGAACTCCCTTGTCAAACTTGACTCCAAAATTAAGCGTTCCTTTTAAATATCTCAACACTCTCTTAGCAGCTCCAAAATGCATTTGGCTAGGATTTTGCATATATCTTGAGAGCAAACTAGCTGCAAACATAATGTCGGGCCTTGTTGTTGTGAGATAAAGCAATTTTCCCACTAAGCTCCGATAAGAGATGCCATCAGCTGCCTTCTCTCCATCATCCTTTAAGAGTTTTTCTCCAACAACAAGTGGTGTTGACACTGGTTTGCAATCTGCCATGCCAAACTTATGGAGAATATTTTCAGCATATTTCTTTTGGCAAATGAAGACTCCATCTTCACTTTGTTGTATCTCCATGCCAAGAAAATGGTGCAGTAGGCCCAGATGATTCATTTTATACTTCTTCATCATGTCTTTTTTGAAATCTGTTAGCATCTTCTCATTGTTTCCCATGTATAGCAAATCATCAACATATAAGGTGATAATGAGAATATTTGAGTTACCATCAATTTTCACGTACAGTGTCGGCTCACTTCTGCTCTTCTCAAATCCTTGCTCCATAAAGTATGAATCAATGTGGCTATACCAGGCCCTCGGAGCCTGCTTCAATCCGTAAAGAGCTTTCTCCAGCTTGTACACTTTGCCTTCATTTTCTTCATTGACAAAGCCTTGAGGTTGTTGCACATACACCTCCTCTTGTAGTTCTCCATTCAAGAAGACAGATTTGACATCAAGTTGGTAAAGTTTTAAACCTTTTTGAGCAATTGTAGCAATAACTCCTCGGATTGTGTCCAATCTAGCCACGGGTGCAAACGTTTCGTCATAGTCGATCCTGGCTTGTTGCGCATATCCCTTCGCCACGAGTCTTGCCTTCTTCTTTTGAACTGAGCCATCTGGATTGTGTTTGATTTTGTAAATCCACTTCAATCCAATGATCTCCTTGCCTTCTGGTTTTCCCACAAGCTTCCAGGTTTTGTTTTTCTCAATGGCTCTAATTTCATCTTCCATGGCCTTCCTCCAATCTTCTTCCAGGTAAGCCTCATCAAAATTTTGTGGCTCAATGCTTGCATAAACCTCGCTCAGGCTTTTCATTTTCCTTGGAGCTAGACTTGAGAGACTTGTACTTGGATTTGGTGATGATGGTGGACTGCTTGTTGGTGTAGAGTCAGCCTTACTTTCTTCTCCATTTGATTCAATTTCTTGTTCCTCTTGTATCCAATCATCCTGTTTTACAACAGTTTCTTCTTTCCAATTCCATGTAGCATTTTCATCAAATATTACATCTCGACTGATGATGATTTTGTTAGTGTTTAAATTGAATAAGCGATAGCCCTTTGATTTTGAACTATAGCCTACAAAAAATGCATTTTTCACTAACTTCATCAAACTTGTACCTTTTCGCCTTCGGGATTTGGACGTAAGCAATGCTCCCAAAAACTCGTAGATGCCTTACCGATGGCTTTCGTCCACTCCAAACTTCTATAGGTGTTTGATCCTCCAGTGCCTTAGTTGGACTTCGATACAACAAGTATACGGCTGTGTAAACAGCCTCCGCCCAAAACTCTTTTGGCAAGCCTTTATCATGAACCATGGATTTCGCCATCTCCACAACAGTTTGATTTTTCCTTTCGAGACTCCGTTTTGTTGTGGTGTGTATCCCACAGTAAGTTGTCTCGCCATCCCTTCATCATCACAAAAGTTTTGGAATGTATTTGAGGTATACTCCTTTCCTTGATCACTTCTCAGCATCTTGATGTATTGACCACTTTGTTTCTCAACAAACTTCTTGAATTTTTTAAATATTGAGAACACATCGGATTTGTTTCTCATAAAATACACCCACGTCATTCTTGAGAAGTCGTCAATAAATAAGACAAAATATTTGTTACCTCCATGAGATTCGGTTCTCATTGGTCCACAAATATCTGTATGAACCAACTCCAAAACTCTTTCGGCTCACCATGCGACTCCTTTTGGAAATGGTTTGCGATGTTGCTTGCCAAGTGCACATCCTTCACAAACTCCCTGCTTCTCTTCAATCTGTGGTAATCCATATGCCATTTCTTTTTGTTGAAGCTCTTTGAGGCTATGGAAATTTAAATGTCCATACCTCTTGTGCCATAGCCAAGACACAGGGATGTTTTGCACATTGAAAGCCTGACGTTGATCATATTTGAGTTTCAAAGGGAAACTTCTATTGGCTTGCATTTCAACTCTCATCACCAATTTTCCATCATTCTTTTTGTCATAAATATAACAATCCCGTTCATCAAAGGTAAGTTTATATTTATGTTCAAGAAGTTGCCCGAGACTCAATAAGCTTTTATTTAAATCGGGAGCAAAAAGAACATCATGAATATACTTTGTACCTTCCTTTGTTTGAACTCCAACTGTTCCCAGGCCACATGCTTGAGTGATAGCTCCATTCCCCATCTTTACTTGTGTCTTCACAGATTCATCCAGGCTAACAAAGTTGGATTTATCACATGCCATGTGGTTACTTCAACCACTATCAAAATACCACACATCATTTTTTACTTCGGCAGCCATATGACAAGCATAAAATAAGCTTCCTTCTTCTTGTTTCTCCTCCGTGAATTTTGCATCATGATTATCTTTGAACCTGCAATCCTTCTCTGTGTGCCCCAATTTCTTGCAATTGGAACATTTTGGTTGTGCTTATACCAACAATCTTTTTCATGATGATTGGCTTTACCACAATGATTGCAGATTTGTGAATTTGACGATCCGCTAAATTCATTTCTTCCTCGGCCTCTTGAATTTCTGTTTCGGCCTCCGCCTCGGCTTTGTCGTCCTCCTCTTTGGTTGTTTCTTGAGTATTCTCCATCAGTGTTCTTTGTGTTGAGATTTGCTTTTGTCTGAAAAGCACTTTCTATGGAATTTTCGCCGTGCCTTTCAACTCGCCTTTCATGTGCCTTTAAGGACCCCATCAACTCTTGAACACTCAATGTTGTGATGTCTTTTGTCTCTTCAATTATAGACACCGTTGAATCGAACTTGGGAGGTAAGCTTACAAGTATTTTTTCAACAACTCTACTATCACTAACATCTTCACCAAATGTCTTCATTTCATTGACAATTTTGGTGATTTTAGTGTAGTAGTCTTGGATCTGCTCACTTTCACCCATCTTCAAATTTTCTAGTTCTCTTCTCAAGGTTTGAAGAGTAACATTTCTAACCTTGATATTTCCTTGGAACTCCTTTTATAGAATATCCCAAGCCTCCTTGGCATAGTTTGTCTGCATAATCCTGGAGAAGATGTCTGCAATCACGCCTTGTTGAATGAGTGAGAGAGCTTTTGCATCTTTCTTTCGATCCTCCTTGAGTGTTCTCAAGTCTGCAGCGGATAGACCTTCTTCACTTTCTGGTTCATCGTAGCCGATCTCGACATACCCCCACAGTTCCTGTGATCTAAACATCGTCTTCATTTTTACACACCAATGGTCATAGTGTTCGCCGAGAACACCGGGGTGAGAGGACCTCCATTGATTTGATTGGCCATACTTTGATCGTAAGCTCTGAACCAATCTGTTAGAATATAGGCATGCAGGAGATGAAAGTAATAGTAGGAATAATATTTAGATGTGAGGAGAAATGATATTTAGTTGATTGATTTTCCAAATGACAAGCATTACATATTTATACTAGAACCCAAATGCATCAACATTTAATAGGTTCATCTAGATACATTCATCATATTAAATCTAATTCATGAATAAGGCTAAAGTGAATGAATCTTCACTGTAAAGGAGGATGAATATAGTTTATACATGAATCAATTCTTAATAAGCACATTAAATTCAATAGTGAGGCTATCAAAAGGAATGCGGCGATGAAAAGCGCAAGAAAAGCTATAGCTTTGGCAGCCATCTTTTATGTTTTAAATTTTATATGTGTTTGTTTGTTATTCCGGTCTCTACGTTCCCCTCTATTTGTAGGCTTCAAAATTTTGCTGATTGCTGAAGCGAAGGAGTTGGCCAAGTCTTGGAGAGTATAGCTCCAAATTTATGACTTTTCATGGAAGAAATTAACCATTTTGGAGTCGTTTTCATGAGTCGATGTAATTTGATTCATTCAAATATTTTGGTTATAAATTTAAGGAAAATTTTCGGAGATGACGTGGAAATTACTTTAAATGTTTCAGTTCAGTCGAAAAGTCAATAATTATACTATTTGACTTGTGCTGTCTAGAGGGAAATAGAAATCTAAACTGAACTGTCATGATCATGAGGACGGGAATTATTACATTCCAGAATTCAGGTTCGGCTGAAAATAATTTGAGAATTTAGTGTGTGTATATATATAAGGATTAAATTTACACAATTTTTTTTTATGAACAACCTATACATACATGAAAATGGGTGGTGTGAGCCCATGTCACACAAATTACACAGGGACATAGGGGAGAGTAGGGAGACGAATGGGGAACCGAACCCCCAACTTGAAGGTTGGAGCTACGCTTGGGGACTTGATCACTTAACTAAATCCTCATCCCCCAAATTTAAACAATTTAGTTAGTACGGAAAAAAAAAATATCAAAATGGTGTCATAACTTAATCCATTTTTCAATTTAGTGCCATAATTCTGGAGTTTTCTAATTTGGCATTGACTCTGTTTGACTAACACATGCATGGATATTTTCTGACCCCTTTGTTAAGTGAGAATGAGGCTATTAAATTAGAAATATGGTTAAAAATTGAAAACTCTTTGTATGAGAAATATTAAGATTTTGTAGTTTGAAAAGCTAAAGGTTTGGAGGTGAGCGTTCAGAGTTTAGAGTTTAGAAGCTAAAATAAAAATAATGTTTACTATATATATAATTTTAAGCTATTTTTAGTATATATTTTAAAAGAAAACATCACAAGTTTACACATTGAAGCAGCAGTTTGTTTTTGCATAGAGTAGGCGTTTGTTCTGCACGCAGATTTTGGGAGCTTTGAGGAGCTTTAGCTTTTATTTCATAACAATAGCCCCGTTCTGCACACTAGCTTTTGAAGGCTTTAGCTACGAATTGCAGCTCCGAGAAGCTCTACAATCAGAAGCTACGCTCAGAAGCTTTTGGAGCTTTCAGAAGCTACTTTCCAAATTTAATTATTTTTTCTCTTCAAATTACAATTTTTGACAGCTACAACTACTTGTACCGGCTCCCTAGACCTACAGCTCGCAGCTATAGCTCACAGCTACAGCTCTACGTACAGAACGGACCCTAGTATGGATCATCTCTCACACATTATTAAGGGTTCTTTACGATAATATAATTCCATGGGAAACAAAACCCTAATAATCCCATAATTTTGTTCGTTTTCCCAAACCATCCCATAAAAAAATGAATTAACCCAATACATCCAGTAAATATGCTAAGTTTTGCCCAATACATCCCACCCACCCTTAAAGACGATTAATTCTGACGTGGCAGCGGATGGTGCTGCCACGTCAACCACATTAGGGCACTAATCCGCCGCCACATCAACATTAATCGTTAGTAGGCACACTAATCCGTTGTCACTTCAGCACTAAACATCATTAGGGGTGGGTGGGATTGATTGGGCGAAAATTAGTATAGTTATCGGATGGATTGAGTTAATTCATTTTATATGGGATGATTTGGGAAATCGAACAAAAGTATATGATCATTAGGGTTTTTTCCAAATTCCATGACTAGTTTGTTTCAGTGTTGTTTCCTTAATTAGTTTTGGGGCAGCTTGAACACCGGCATCAGTTTTCTCGCCCACAAAGTAGCAAAAACGGTAGCCAGAACGACCATAGCGACAGCCCCGACCTCCATATCCACCAATTCCACCGCGGCCTCTATATCCTCCATAACCTCCACGCCCTCATAGCCACCGGCATAACGGCCTCTATAGCCATTATGTCCTCCATAACCACCTCCGTACCCACCATGGCCTCCATGATATCCTCCATATCTATATTGATCGGTCTCTTCAGCTGGTCAGTTTCAACAACCAATCCAGTTTAGCATATGGTTACAATTGAATAAGTGAAAAAAATAGTTGGTTTGGTGGCGACCCGCCAAATCCCTAGTAGCCAATTCATAGACTATTGGGTTTTTTGGCCAATTGATTTGGGCTTGGCCTAATTGAGGAGGTTTAATCTTGAACCCCGTAAAAGAGGTCCTCTCCCACCTTTGGTTAAATAATAGATGGTAAGTGTGGCTCCTCTCCTGTAATTGCTTTGTGGCTTCCATGAGAGATCCCATCAGCAGCGATTGATTGGCGAGGCTACGGAGATGTGGCTAGGTTGAGGAGTTGACTCCGTTTCTCTCTGGTTGGGTATTCATTTATGTTTTGTGCTCTCTGAGCCTAAGTTTTACTATCAATGTGTGTTAATCTTTGTTTGAGTATTTTCCAGGGCTTAGGGCATTTGGGCGGTGGCTTGAGAGAATCCGGTCGGTCAGAGAATTCCACAACATAGACGATTAAGATGATTAACAGTGGTAAATTATGTGGACAAATTGAGCGAGGTTAAATGATTGTAAAGGAGCTTCCTGACAAATTGATAAGGAGCTGAGTTACAGATTGCTGTGGAGTTGGATTCGATAGGAACTGTGGTTGTTCAATGCACCGCGACTCTGGTAAATTGGCTTAAACCTCTTATTTAGATTTTGTAGAGTTAATATTATTGCTTCCTGGATGTGAGCCTCTGCTTGTTTGAGAATTTGGTGAATTTTGGTGACTTTTTTTGCACTTGCCAGTGTGGAATTTACAGAATCTATGATCAGAATTGTTTTTTAATTGTGTGGTGCATAACTAAATTTTTTCAAGCCATGGAATCCCCTTAATCTTATAGTGTTGCCCCTTTTAATGGAAAAATAATTTTGGTTTATGGAAAGTAAAAATGTGATGTATTCTTGTTCAATAGAAAGTTTAGAGAGCCGTAGATGAATCATATGCTCAAACTGAAAATGAGAACAAAAGGGCTGAAATAAATGATTTAGCTATGTCCACGATTTTTCTTTGCTTGTCTGATTCCGTGCTTAGTAAAGTGCGTGATTGTAAAACTGCTAAGGAACTTTTGGAAAAGCTAAATGAGCTTTATACAGAATCTTCTTTGCCATCTAGGTTTCCGGTGAAGGGTTGTGCATGACAGTGGACATTGGATGCGAGGACAGTGGCTGTGTTCTTTGGTGGTGAAAGGCAGAGAGTTCTTAAGGCCTTGGTGGCGGTTTTGGTGACCGGCAGTAGCGTGGCTACCTGTTCTCTTTGTTGAGTCATGGTTTTGACGGAAGTTCAACACCGATGATCGAACACAATAGATGAACCACCATGGCAGCAGACAACCTGTGCAAAGTGGATAAAATTTGAAAGAGTGCCAGCTGTCCAGCCCCAACGACTCTTTTCTCATCTTGAGAGATTTTTGAATAATATTTCCATGCAGAAACTCCTTCCCAGATCAGAGAAAGAAGAATTGCAGTCCTTGTCAAGTCCCAACAGCTCTTTCCCAAATAGGAAAGAAATTCAAACTTATGGACTGAACTCCCAACAGCTCTTTCGCAGAATGGTATGGAATACAAATCTGTCTGTTGGGAGCTACTTATTTAAAGAGGAGGCTCCTGCATTCTTCAAAACAAGGGGGGATGGGATTTACACAGAAATTATCCACTACAATCATCCCAGAGATGTGAGGAGAAAGAGAGGAGTTCTCCAGCCCTGCATCAATCGAGTTAGTTCCATCTGGCTGGAGAACTTACAGTGACATTCCGATTTCATTGAGTACATCTGTTGAATGTCACTGAGCTTTGGGTGAATCGGAGAAGAAGAAGAGTTGACCGTGCTTTCAAAGAGGAGGAGAAGATCAAGGAGGGGGTACTTCACAGGTTTCGAAGAGGGAAACTCGAGGCTGGTTTGCTTTGGGGGGTTGGAGTGGATTGGAGATAATCTACACCAAAAGATGGATGCTCTTGGTCATTACAATCCTCTGCTCAACGATTGGAGTGAAGGCATTTTCTTTATTTTGCTATTGTGTGTGGTTGTAAACCATGGTTGAAACACATAGTAAAATAACCTCCTGGATTGGTATCCCCCAGACGTAGGCGGAAGGCCGAACTAGGTCAACATCTCCTTGTGTTTCATTTATGTTCTTTATGCTTGTTGTTTATATTATTCCGCTGTGCATGTTATCTGGTATTCTGGTTCTGGTTAATTTGTGTGTTCAATGTGATAGAGTGAACTCGTTACACAGAACCACTGCATAAAAAATACATCTTGTTGGATCCGTGGACCTAACAATTGGTATCAGAGCCACACACCTTCGGGTGAGATCCATTCTAGCAAGATGAGTTCAAGGAGGAAGCGTGGTGTTGAGGGGGAGAATACCCACACGGATCACCCTATCGGAAGATCAAACATGAAGGTATTAATCGTAACCGTCTTGAATTCAATTTCACTAATATTGTGTGCTATCCTGTTAACAGGAATCAAATTCAGGGGGGGTCTTATTATTGTTTGATCTGAGGGGGAGTCTCTTATTTGATATAGGAAATCATTGTACATGCTTCATGTTTTTCACTTGAATATATTGATGTACGGAGCATTAGAATGAGTCTTTTGGGGAATGTAAATGGTGGTTGGGAAAATGAGATTATTTTCTTTGTTTTCATGTTTAAGTTCATCATCGGTTGTATCTGTGTGCTAGCTCACTTCCTGTCAAAAAGGGGGAGATTGTTGAGTCATGGTTTTCACGGAAGTTCAACACCGATGATCGAACACAATAGATGAACCACCATGGCCGCAGACAACCTGTGCAAAGTGGATAAAATTTGAAAGAGTGCCAGCTGTCCAGCCCCAACGACTCTTTTCTCATCTTGAGAGATTTTTGAATAATATTTCCATGCAGAAACTCCTTCCCAGATCAGAGAAAGAAGAATTGCAGTCCTTGTCAAGTCCCAACAGCTCTTTCCCAAATAGGAAAGAAATTCAAACTCATGGACTGAACTCCCAACAGCTCTTTCCCAGAATGGTATGGAATACAAATCTGTCTGTTGGGAGCTACTTATTTAAAGAGGAGGCTCCTGCATTCTTCAAAACAAGGGGGGATGGGATTTATACAGAAATTATCCACTACAATCATCCCAGAGATGTGAGGAGAAAGAGAGGAGTTCTCCAGCCCTGCATCAAACGAGTTAGTTCCATCTGGCTGGAGAACTCACAGTGACATTCCGATTTCATTGAGTACATCTGTTGAATGTCACTGAGCTTTGGGTGAATCGGAGAAGAAGAAGAGTTGACCGTGCTTTCAAAGAGGAGGAGAAGATCAAGGAGGGGGTACTTCACACGTTTCGAAGAGGGAAACTCAAGGCTGGTTTGCTTTGGAGGGTTGGAGTGGATTGGAGATAATCTACACCAAAAGCTGGATGCTCTTGGTCATTACAATCCTCTGCTCAACGATTGGAGTGAAGGCATTTTCTTTATTTTGCTATTGTGTGTGGTTGTAAACCATGGTTGAAACACATAGTAAAATAACCTCCTGGATTGGTATCCCCCAGACGTAGGCGGAAGGCCGAACTGGGTCAACATCTCCTTGTGTTTCATTTATGTTCTTTATGCTTGTTGTTTATATTATTCCGCTGTGCATGTTACCTGGTATTCTGGTTCTGGTTAATTTGTGTGTTCAATGTGATAGAGTGAACTCGTTACACAGAACCACTGCATAAAAAATACATCTTGTTGGATCCGTGGACCTAACACTCTTCCCTTGGACTGTTCTGTGAAGGCTCCGGTTGAGTGGTGGCTTCTATTGGGCTTTCTGAGCCCTACATTTTAACCCCTGCTATTTTTACTATTGTACATTGCTTTGTTGCCATATTTGAGTGTCTACAGGGTTGTCTGTTGCTGTTGTTTATTGACACTGGTGCTATTTGGTTGGAGGCCGCAACTGTTTAGAAAAATTGCAGCGTGTTGCTTCAGTTTTGAAGGCTGCTTGCACTCCTCTGCTATATTCCAATTTGTGTTCCTTGATTTCCTCTTCTATTTGTAGAGGATATTATATTTTGAAGTTCATTGTAATTGTTAATAGGGAATTTTGGATCCTTATTTTCTGTTAGTTTGTTTATGGGTGTAAGAAAATTCCCAAGAGTGGTATTGGAGCTCATGGTTGGAACTGGATTGGAAGTTAATCGGATTTCTCCGGATTTGAGGAAGAAATCATTTTTGGAGCGGGCATTTAGATTTGAAAAAGAATCTGGATGGTGAAGGTAAATGAGGTGAAGGAACGGAGAGAAGGAAAAATGATGCTGCAGATCGATCTCAGGATGGAGAGGAGGCTTCATCTCAGTCCTCTTTGTGAGGAAAGCCGTCCATCACCTTGTGAGGGAATTCGTTCAAGTTGAGGAAATCCTAATGTGCGCCGCTGCTGCTTTTGTCCGGATAAGACGTCGCCGCTGTGTGCGCTGCGACAGCCCTCGCTTCCGCCCTGAAGAAGGCGTCTCCACGCCACAACCGTTGCTGCCGAGAGTCGCGCCGCCGTGCTGCCGTTGAGTGAACCCCGCCGCAGATCCGCTGCTGCTGTGCCCATCCTCCGCACCGCTCCTCCTTTCGCTGCTGTCGCTGTGAGCTCCGCCGCTGAATGCGGATGTCTGCGCGAGCCGCTTGCTCCCTCTGATTGGAGCACCCCTTCGTGTCGTCTTTGAGTGCTGCCGCTGTTCATATATGAAGTGTCCACAACCATTTTTTGCAGCTAGAGAACTGTTGCCATGGGTTCTGAGGAAATTGATTTTTGGGAGTGGGGTGGCCTTGCTCTGTGAGGGAGGAAGATAAATGCGTGCTGTTTTATTTTTTGAAATAATTGGAGGAGAATCGAAATTGGTGGAGACATGTTTTTTGAAGGGCTGTGTGCGTGCCCATTGCCGTTGAGTGCTTCTTTCGAACGATGGAAGAAGAAAATCATTTTTGAGTGGAAATTGGTGCTGCCCTTGAGGAAGAAGACAAGCAGGTTTTAAAATTTCCAACAGTGGAATTTTCGTGAGGAATGAGGAATTCTCAATTGCACTGTCAATGGGAAAAGGACAAATTATTGATATCCAATTTTCAAATGTTGATATGTTGTGGCTATGTGACAGTGGAGAAAGTCAAGTGGGTTTGTTGTGTGCACGAGAATGAGCAGACGAGAAATGCAGCAATGTGTTGCTGGGCTGTGCAAAAAAGCTGGGTGCTTTTGTTTCCAGAAAGTTGAGTTAGTTAAAGTTGTGAGTTGTGTGCAAATGAAAAGGAAGCCATAGAATCAAACTACTCATCGTGTTGGTAAGTCGGGAATTGATGCGAGGCATTCCCGCTCAGGTCTAAAAGCTTATTCTCATCTTTTATATGCTTTTGATTATTTGTTTTTGCTACCAATATGTGGTTAATTAGCGATATTGCTTATGTGCAATGGATATTGATTGACAAGCATGTCTAAATATGTGAAAATTGACTTTTTGAGTGCTTTGAAGTCTTTGTGACTATTGTGGATAATATGTGAATTGAGGTGGAGCTTGTGTTTACTAGCTTGAACATGATTTTGGTGATTTGGAAATAATTATCTATTCTGTTCAAGATGATGAATTTAGGTGATAGTTAATCTTTGTGATTATGAGAATTTGAGAATTGGGATAATCATTCAAGGTTGACTGTGTATGTGGGAGGCCCTCAGTTTGTGTCCTCGTGATTGAGATTCGTTTTCGGTGCCTTATGTAGAAAGTCTTCCTGATATTGTGGTGGTCAGGCGGCGTGTCCCTTCGTTGGAGCGGCGGTGCATGATGATTCGGCGGATCAAGTTGATTATCGCTCGAGGGGAGGCCATATGGTGTGTGGTCCTTAGTTTGAGGGAGGATTGTTGGGTATGATACCCAATCCCACATCGGTTGTGCAAGGAAAGATCTCATTATTCATATGCTTTATCAAGGTGTAGCAATTTATGATATGTCATTGTGTTTAGCTTAGTGCTAGTTTTTGTTTACTTTGCTATGTGTGTTATGCTTGCTTTGTGTAATGTGTTTTTTGTTTTGTCTTGTTGCTTTGCAACTGATAAGAACAGATACTTTGTGTACCTTTGAGTGCTTTACTTTGTATTGTGTTGCATGCGAATGTGTGTGTCGTCTTGGTAAGTTGCATGTGCATGTTTGGCGATGATGATTGTGTTCCCCAACAAATATACTCTTTGAGCATATGGATCAATGGTCCAAGGTGGAGATTGTTGGGTTTTTTGGCCCATTAATTTGGGCTTAGCCTATTTCAGGTTAGGGTTTAATCTTGAACCCTATAAAAGAGATCCTCTCCCACCTTTGGATAGATAATGGATGGTAAGTGCGGCTCCTCTCCCGTAATTGCCGTAATTGCTTTGTGGCTTCCATGAGAGATCCCATCAACAGCCATTGATTGGCGAGGCTATGGAGATGTAGTTGGGTTAAGGAGTTGCCTCCATTGCTCTCTGATTGGGTATTAGTTCATCTTTGGGGCTCTCGGAGCCTAAATGTTACTAACAATGTGTGTTAGTTTTTGTTTGAGTATTTTGCAGGGCTTAGGGCATTTGGGCGGTGGCTTGAGAGAATCTGGTCGGTCGGAGAATTTCACAACAGAGATGGTTAAGAGGAATGCGGCCATGAAAAGCACAATAAAAGCTATAGCTTTGGGACCCATCTTTTATAGCTATGAGAATGTATAAGTGTGTGAATTCGCTGGTGATTCTTGTGTATGCATTTCCCTATCTATTTATAGGCAACAAAATGCTGCAAATTGGTGAATGGAAGCTGATGAGAGTTGCTGAAGTCAAAGCATAGGCCCTATCCCTAATGTAGTTGGGTGTTGATAGGAGAACTTAAATGAGTTTGGAGCCGACATTATGTTTTAATGAGCGAGGGAAAGTTGAACTCTTCATATCATTATTATTATTGGTCAGTTTAGTTGACTACTGTCTTTCTCAATGGCTCACTGCATGCATGATCCCGTCATACATTTTGGGTTCACATTGAGTCGGCATACCTTTGTATATAACTTACATGATTATCAATCTTTAATGCAAGGATTGTAAGCTTCAGAGTGGCCATGTAATGGCTCATTCACCTTATCTTGATAATTATGGTCAGGGAAAAAAAAACCCTAATCATCCAATAATTTTGTTTGCTTTTCGAAACCACAGTATAAAAAATAAATTAATTCAATCAATCCGGTAACTTGCTAATCTTAGGTCAATTCACCCCACCCACCCCTAAAGTCAATTAATGCTGACATAGCAGCGGATTAATGCGTCTAATGTGGTTGATGTGGCATTAGCATCCACTACCACGTCAGTGTTAATTGTCGTTAGGGGTGGAGTGTTAATAACAATTCAACACTTGAATTGGCCTGGGAACTCTTTTAGTTACATTAAAATATAGGAAAAAAGGATAAATAGGTCCTTTTTCTTTTCAAAAAATTCAAATCAGTCATTTTTCTATTTTATTACCAAAACAGTCCTCTACAAATGCTAATTATGTTCAAATCAGTCCTTTTTTCACTAATTATATTCTAATTGCTGACGTGGCAAGGGTTTTAATTTAAACCTGACACGTGTGCATAATATTAGTCCTTTTTCTTTTATATTTTGCCAATTCAGTCCTAAACTTTTATTTTGTTCTATTTAGTCCTCTACCCCAATCACTCATTTTTATATTAATTGGCCTCAAACCTTTCAAATTATTTCATTTTAGGCCCAGAACCTTAAATTTTTTATTATTACTAATCCATTTATCAAATAAATGCACAACATACTTCCATAAATAAAATTAAACACCAAACCTCATATATTGGGTTCGACTGCTTTGTTATCGGGTCTTTCAAGTACCGGAATTTTACGGACTCTCTCTAATAACCACTCGACCGCAACCGATTGTTCATTGGTTTTGGTTTCCTTCAGTAACAATCAACAGAATCTTATTTTGCGTCATACCTTAGGATGTAGCAATATTTGAGTAAATGATTTAACTTGAATTTTTTGAAGGTTATGGATACAGGAAGCCTTGGTTTTATTGAAATATTATTATTATTAAAAATATTAAAAAAAATAGCCTGAATTTTATTGTCCACAAAGTATGATTGTGCTGATTGTTGCTGAAGGAAACCAGAACCAATGAACCATCGTTACGGTCGGGTGGTTAGAGAGAGTCCGTAAAATTCGGAACTTCGAAGACCCGGTAACAAGGCGGTCAAACCCAATGTATGAGGTTTGGTATTTAATTTTATTTACGGAAGTATGTTGGGCATTTATTTGATAAATGTATTAGTAATAATAAAAAATTTAAGGTTCTGGGCCTAAAATGAAATAATTTGAAAGGTTTGAGGCCAATTAATATAAAAATGAGTGATTGGGGTAGAGGACTAAATAGAACAAAATAAAAGTTTTGGACTGAATTGGCAAAAGATAAAAGAAAAAGGACTAATATTATGCACACGTGTCAGGTTTAAATTAAAACCCTTGCCACGTCAGCAATTAGAATATAATTAGTGAAAAAAGGACTGATTTGAACATAATTAGCATTTGTAGAGGACTGTTTTGGTAATAAAATAGAAAAAGGACTGATTTGAATTTTTTGAAAAGAAAAAGGACCTATTTATCATTTTTTCCTTAATAAATATATGTCTTGTAAAACGGAAGTAAAACTAATGCCCCCTTTTACGTACGGCGCTGGACTGCAATTAGTATTTCCCCATTGAAATATATACTTTTCTGTCATCCCCTCATCTTCTGCTTGCCCGGATCTTCCCATTTTTGTCTTGCTCTTTGGACTTTCAAAAAAAAAATCCAGAAAAACCAACAACCCCATTAGTTTTGAATTTAGGATAATGACCCACTTATGCAAGTGCTTAATGTAGTAAATAATGAGCAACAGACGCATCGTTGGCTGATGCAGAATCCACAAATTTAACACCACTACCAGAAAAAAAGATTTCAGTACCGAATTGAGTAATCTAAATCTTTAGTATCTGATTCGATTCGGCAGCTAAAACATTTTTTTTTTATTGTAGTGGTTTAGGGTAGAAATTTTGTTGACGCAGTCTACTTGTGGCAACACGTAGAATAATTGAAATTCGGTTTCTTTAATGGTATAACAATTGCCAGCAGGTGGAGACAGCGCTAAAAATGATGTGTAGCCCTTTGTAAAGTGATGTTAAACCTTATAAAGTGATGTATAGACGGTAGTTTGTTTTTTTATTAGTTTTTGTTCATAACCTCCATCCATCACTTTTTTATACTCACACATCAATTTATATACACATACACATCATTTTTAAAGGTGTCAGCACCTACAGGCCGCCAGCACCCAAACGATTTCCGAATAATTGTAATGTTTTACACCCATATTATGCATGTTCAGCTTTTCGTATTCAGAATTATATCGATGATAAGTAGAAACCAATATATAATGGAATAATGAAATTTAAAGAAACTTGTAGGTTTTTTAAAATTGAACTCAGTTTGACATAAATAAGAGCATACATAAGCTTACACACTGAAGCAGCAGTTGCCTTCTGCATAAACTAGTATGGATCGGATCGTCTCTCACACACTATTTATTTATGATTCAATCACACGCTACGTGTTTCCTGTAATTTCATGTCTGGTTTCTTTCACAACTTTTAGTTTTGGGGCTCAGATTGAACATTGGCATCAGTGTTCTCGCCGGCAAAGTAGCAGCAACGGTAGCCACAACGTCCATAGTAACAGCCGCGGCCTCCATATCCCCCGTAACCTCCACGGCCTCCGTAGCCACCATATCCGCCACGGCCTCCATATCCTCCATAACCGCCACGGCCTCCATAGCCACCATAGCCCCCACGGCCTCGATATCCTCCATAGCCTCCATATCCTCCAGGGCCTCCATACCCATACTGATCGGTCTCACTATCGGTCTCTCCAGCTAATCAGTTTGAACAACGACAAATCCAGTTAAGCTAATTATCATTTCAATCCAATAAGTGAAACAAAATGCATGCTTTAATTTGAACTGTCTTTAATTTATTCGATATACTTACTTGGTTTGGTGGCATCAGTATTTTCAGCCAAATCCCTAGCAGCCACTTCAGAGGCAATCAAGAGGAATGCGGCCATGAAAAGCACAAGAAAAGCTATCCTTTTGGCAGCCATATTCTTTTTAGCTATCAGAATGTATATTTTTATGTGTATTTTTTGGTGATTCTTGTGTATGCATTTCCCTCTCTATTTATAGGCAACAAAAGGCTGCAAATTGATGAATGGAAGCAGATGGATGAGAGTTGCTGATGTCAAAGCTTAGGCCCAAATGTAGTTGGCTGTTGATTGGAGAATTTAATGAGTTTTGAGCCCACATTATCTTTTAATGAGTCTGTATAAGTTGACCTTTTCATTATATTATTATCATTATTATTATTATTATTGGTATTATGTCGTTGTTATTATTATTATTATTATAATAATAATAATAATAATAATAATAATATTATTATTGGTATTATTGTCGTTGTTATTATTATTATTATTATTATTATTATTATTATAATAATAATAATAATAATAATAATAATAATAAGTATACTTGGCTTGTTCCATACTGCCTCACTACATGCATGACCCCATATATTATTCGTGAGTCGGCATAAAAATTTGGGCACCTACTCTATATGACTCACAATCTTTAAAGCAATGTTTGCAGCGGTTCTCTATATTTCACTTATTACTCATTTTCAATGATTAGCGCCTTAATTTTATAACTGAAAGATTCAGTGTAATTAAACTAATTTATGTATTATTTAACGGAAAAAAAAAAACCATATCCTCCAAGAATTTTAAAAAATATCCGAAACAGTCTTACAAATATCGAATTAGACGAATCTGTCCAATAACTACCATAATTTTCGCCCAACCCGTTCATGAACCCGGTTTTTTGGCTAATCATTGCCGAACTCGTCCCATAAGTACCCTAATCATCGCCGAACCCATCCCTCTATTAGAAAAGTTATGGGACTGGTTCGGCGAAAATTAGCGAAAAAACCGGGTTCAGGACGGGTTCGTCTAATTTGTAGGATAGTTTTGGAAATGAAAAAACTTATGGGACTAATTGAGTTTTTTTTTTTTTTTTTTTCCAGTATTTAATAATAGCAATGGGATTGGGAATTGCTTTGGGAGAAGCTTTCACAACCATGCACGTACTATACCTGAAGTAAATATTTCTTTTATTTATAAATAAATAATATTCTCTAGGCATAGAACATTTGCATTACATTGGGAAATGGGATTTCAAAGACATGTACTCCCTCCGTGCCAGTTTAATTGTCCCATTTGACTTTTTGACACTGTTCATTGTTCAACTTTGACTCAATATTATTATTATTATATATTTGGAAGAAATAGTCGAGTTTGGTCTTGTTAGATTCATCTAATCGTATAGTTTTAAAATATATATTTTACATAATTTTTAGTTGTATATATTTTGAGATGTTAGCGATTAAAATAGTGCATTGGATTGTATGTAGAAATCAAATAGGACATTTCAAGTGGGACAGAGGGAGTAGTATTTTATTTTTGTGAACTCTGCATGACTGCATTTAAATTATTTTGCCAAGATGGCCATTCATTAGATATTGCATTATTTTATTTTGGCTCTAGCATAAAGTATTTTAAAATTGCATTATATTGTATTTATATTTTTTTGCACAAAGTCATCTAAATATTATTTCTAAACTCTGATTACGTACTTATATAGATTATTGAATATAGAGCTATGGGAGGTGATTCTGCATAATAAGTCTGATTTAAAAATTGTCCTTAGCCGGTGGCGCTACCATTACAAGAATCCGGACCGGAGGCGACGACACAGGGTGAGGAAACGAGTTTTCCTCGCCCGAAGGCAATAATCGGGGTGAGCAAAGAGTTTCCTCATCTCCAGGCGAGGACTAGGGGAGAGGGAACAGTCAACGTTGTCTGCCGAGCGAGGGCTAGGGCGAGAACTTATATTCATCGTCTTCCAATTTCGTTTCAGAATGCCCTAACCCTCCAATTCTCCCACATCCGCTTATTTCTCTCACAATTCGCACAGCCAAGGTTTCTACGAAGAATCGCCATCCGTTGCAAGAACTACGGCGCGCACTAGTTTCTGCCAAGAATCTAGTTTCCGTGGTCGCCTCCGGCTACCCCGAAGTGGGGTTGTCCCTGCGTACCCCAGAAAACGGCCTGTGTAGAGGCGATCCGTCTGACTGAAATGGAGACCGTCCTGCATAGAACACTAACCTTAGACATGCGTAGGTGTCTTCCTCGCCAGCCTCCCATATCAATTTTGGTGTCCGCCTCCCATACCAATCTTTCCTGGGGATTCGACTTTGTAGTTATATATCTGAATTGGTTGGCGAGTTCTTGGATGTATGACACCTTAGTATTAACATTTCTTGATTAAGTTAGCCAAGAGGCGAGTTTAAGGGTCTGTTCTGCATGTAGAGTTGCAGCTACGAGCTGTAGCTATAAGGAGCGATAGTTATTGGGAGCTGTAGCTATCATTTTTTATATATGTGTTCGATAGAAGTAGTTATAGTAGTTGGTGTGAGCACCATGATGAAGGATTTTAAAAGCCAACATACCTTGCGCATGACGGATAAGAATGAGGAGGAGAGGAGAAAAAATTAACTCAAGTCAGTCTTGGCGTAGGCAGGAGCAATTGCGCCAGGAAGGCTAGCTTAGCAGTACTTTGTGCCAAGACTGAAGGTCGAAAATTTTGGACAAGTCCCAACTAGCGCAGCCAGGGCCAACTACGCCAGAAACTCCAAGCTTGCGTTGTTTTATGCCAACACTGCAGAGAATGAAATTTGCTTTTTTTCCGGCTTTGCTTTTTTCCAGCTAGGGTAAGTCAGGCCAACAAAGGTTATTAAAATCTAGATCTAGATCTTAGGATTTTAAGATCCTACGATCCCACAAAGCCAAAATGATCAAGATCGATATGAGATCTAAATTAGGATAAGATCTAGATAAGATCTGTAAGATCTATACAAGATGTTAAAATCTTTGAAAGATTCGATCCCACTCCCTCTTATTTGTCATCTCATTTTTTCAATTTTCAGTCATCCCTTCTTTTCCAAAATTCAGATCTAGGGATTTTTGTTTGCATCTCCGTCTTCCTCGCATCCCCTTCATCTTACTCTTCCAACAGTCGCCGTTGTATCTCCTTCATCTTCTTGTTGTTTCCGTCGCCGTCGTATCCCCCTTTCTCTTGCTACCGTAGCCCTAGTATCCCCTTCCTCTTTCTGCCGCCGCCCTTTCCGTAGCATCTCATTGCCGTAGCATCCCCCTTCCAGCACCCCCTGCCCAGATGGATGATGATGAATCCAATGAGACAGTGCTCGAGACCGACGAAAATGGAAAAAATTTTAATAACAAATCCAACTTTGCTTAAGCATCATGTCTTAAATGCTCAATTATTGTCCGTTTTTTTGCTAAACAAATTATTTTCTATTGATATTAGTTATTGTAATTTTCTAATATGCTATATGAATAATTTTCTTTGTCCTAATTTCATAGGATCTTAGGATGTGAATTCGATCCTACGATTCCGATCTTGCAATGGGAAAATCAATCCTACATAAGATCTCGATTTTGATAACCTTGAGGCCAACTAAGCCAACCTTTGCTGGCTAGCGTCACTTTCCGCCAAGACTGCCAGTTTGGTCGATTTTGAGCAGTTCCATTTTCTGTGCGGATTTCACCCTATCCATGAGGAATCCGACCCTTCATTACCCTTTCAAGCCTATTTCCTTTCTTCCCCACATTTTCGATTTAATTTCAGTTTGATTTTACTAGGTTTAGACTTGGGGATTATTATGTTAAGTTAACCCCCATTTTCTACCTCCTATTTTCTTGTTATTGCATTTTAGTCTCTAGGGCTAGGTTTATATTTTGTTGGGGCTCTTCTTGGCCAGAATAATCTCATCTTAATTTTACTAAAGACATTGTGCTTGATTTTGTTCATCTTCAATGGTACAAAGAGTTGATTACTTGAGAATCAAGGGTTACCTCCACCTCAAAACCGGGTCTCTACACATCGTATTGTGTAAGGTTCGTCAATTTCAATTGATTTGCAAGGATTGATTGATAATTTTTAGTTCATTTGTACATGTTTGGCATTGTTCTTGGGTTCTTGATCCTCATATCAAGGGTACTTGATCAATCATTCTTCCATTTGAATCCCTACTTGCCCTATCCTTATTTTTGCATTATTTATGTGATTAGCTAAATAGCTTGCATACGTCATTACTAAATTTGGTATCAGAGCTTGATCAGGACTTCTTAGCTCCTAATTAAGTTGTTTAGTCTTGGTTTTGAAGGCATTGTGGAATTTCTTTGCCATTTTTCCAGTTTTTAGAAAATACCCAAAAGAAATAGTCCCCCAAAGTGTTTGTTGAAATGCCAAAGTTGATTTATGGGCAAATTTTGAGTGCTTGATGCTTATATGCTATTGATTGATTTTTTATGATTGTTAGCTTGGGAGTTATTGAAAAAAAAATAGAATTGTTACCAAAAAAAGTGGATACAAACCGTTGGTACATGGTTCCTATGCTCTAAAAAGGCATTAGAGCACAAAAGCCAAGCTCTAAAAAAAAGAAAAAGAAAGAGAATTACAAATACTCCCTTAGGATTTATTTTTTGATCTTTTTCATATTGTGGGGTTGACTTTATCCAATCTTGCTAGCCTTTTCTTGCTTAGCCATACCTAGACATTTCCTTATATGCATTTTTGAATCATCATCCTCCCATTCCTTGCTTATTAATTGTGTTATCGAATCAGTAATTTTTTTGTACGACTCAAGGGTTGAGGGTGATCAACTAGAGAGGAACGCTTGAGAGTTGTGTGAGAATAAAAGTGTGGTTAGTGAGCTATAGTGTAGGCATATATCTTCTTTCCTATCCATTTCTTTCCCAGATTTTATATTTTATATATTGATCTCACTTGTTCTTGTTTGAAAAATCCTGAAAATTTGGTAAATTATTGTGAAAATGGGTTATCTATACACCTTGGTGGAATGGGTTGATGTGTCTTATTTTTCTTGGCATGAATGAGTCCCAAGTATTTGTTTGGAGGTGTCAAAGTGAAGGGTTGCTGAAAAGGAACTCTAACATAGAATTTTACCTTTTTCTCGAGCTATTTTTGCAAGAAAATATACCCTCAAAATAGATCAAAATTAATTTATTTTGAATTTATGATGGCTTATTTACTTGAAAAGCTTCATTGGGATTATTTTGATATGTTTGAGCCAAAAGATCATATTTTGAAGAATGGATATTCATAACTCAAAAATCAAAAGTGTGTCATGGAAATTGGAGATTATGTGTTCTTTTGTGAAGATGGCTGAAACCTTTTCAGTTTATTTCTATAAATGAGTTTGTAATAATTGTTATGATGTGTTCAAAGTTGAGCTTAATGAAAATACTCATGGAAATTGAGTTTCATCATTTTTTGGGTCGTTTTTACAAGAAAAAAGGGCCCGGAACTAGGTTAAGTTTGGTTTCCATGCAAATCTTGATGGGTGTACTTCTTGAATAGAGAAAATGGAACTTTTTATGACTTGTGTGAGCTGAGGAATCATGTTTTGAATCCTGAGTTTGAGAGATGTGCATCCTTGAACTGTAAATTGATAAGTTGCTTTGAAAAATGTGATTCTTGTGCATACTGGATGTGTTTTGTGATGTGTTCTATTTTTGTTGATATGGATGAGTTTCAAAAAATTGTTAAAAATTGTTTGGTTAAATTTTTAGGGGAAAGAAGCTTTACCATGCATTTTCACCATTCTTCGTGTCATTTCTGTAAGAAAATTAGCCGTGAGAACATTTCAATGTTGGATTTATGGGAATTTTTGTGAGAGCCTTGAATGAGCTACATGTGATTTTTTTGTAGGTTGGTGGAACAACCTTTTTCTAAAGGATAAGGAGATGGTGTGAGCACTATAATGAAAGATTCTAGAAGCCAACATACCTTGAGCATGAAAAGGAATATGGAGGAGAGGAGCAAACAATTGACTCAAGTAAGTCTTGGCGTAGGCAAGAGCAATTGTGCCAGGAAGACCAGCCTAGAGGCATTTTTGTGCCAAGATTGAAAGTTGAAAATTTAGGGACAAGTCTCAGCTAGCGTAGCCAAGGCCAACTACGCCAGAAACTCCAAGCTAGCATCGTTTTACGCCAACGCTGAAGAGAACAAAATTTATTTTTTCTGGCTAGCGTAAGTTAGGCTAACTACGCCAACCTTTGCTGGCTACCGTCACTTTACGCCAAGGCTGCGAGTTCGGTCAATTTTGGGCAGTGTCATTTTTTGTGTGGATTTCACCCTATCCATGAGGAATCCGACCCTCCATTACCCTTTTAAGCCTTTTCCTTTCTTCCCACATTGCCATGTAATTTCAGTTGGAATTTTCTAGGTTTAGACTTGGGGACTATTGTGTTAAGTTAAACCCCATTTTCTACCTTCATATTTCCTTGTTATTGAATTTTAGCTTCTAGGGTTAGGTTTATATTGTGTTGGGGCTGTTCTTGGCCAGAATAATCCCATCTTTCATTTTATCAAATACATTGTTCTTGATTTTGTTCATCTTCTTGAGGGTATCAAGATTTGATCACTTGAGAATCAAGGTTACTTGATCTCTCACCTTAAAATCGGGTCTCTATACATCGTATTGTGTAAAGTTTGTCAATTTCAATTGATTTGCAAGGATTAATTGATAATTGCTTGTTCATTTGTGCATGTTTGGCATTGTTCTTGGATTCTTCATCCTCATATCAAGGGTATTTGATCAATCCTTCTTCCATTTGAACCCCTACTTGCCATATCCTTTATTTTGCATTATTTGTTTGTTTAGCTCAATAGCTAGCATACATCAGTTGTCATATATTGTAATTTGGAGAGAAAGATAATCAAATTGAAAGTAACTTTCGAAAGCTCCCAAAAGCTTTTCAGGGTAGCTTCTAATTTGTAGAGCTGCAATTCACAATTAAAACGTTTCAAAGATGGTGTAAAGAAACTTCATCTTCTGTAATACCCCTTAGAGAGGGAGCTCAGCATGGGGAAAAAGGACCATGCTGTAGTCGAACATGGGGTAGGAAGTATCAACAGATTTCCAAACCTTGTTGGTGTTTTTGTGGGAAATATTCCAGTGCGAGCGGGGTTTAAGGATATTTATTGCAAAATTGAGAATGTGGCGAAGATTTGGGATTGGTTTGTTCCTGCTAGATTGTGGCCAGGTAAAGGTTTCAAATTCGGGTTCTTTAGATTCAAAAGTAGACAGGAGGCGATGTTGGTTATTAAGAAGATGAACGGAAAGCAATGGATGGGGAACCAATTGAGGGTGAACTGGGCGCTTCCCAGAAGAAACGGCCATGGTTCTATGGAGAGGGCAATAGGGATGGCAGAATAATGAGAGATAAAGGGACTAAAATGGGTGGAGGGAGGATAGGCGAACAGAAGTCCAATGAAATAGTTGCATGGCGGGATGAACTGGCGTTTGCGGAAGTGATCAAAGGTAATTGTAATGAGGGAAATTCAGAGGGTCGGGGGAGAAGAAATAGTTTGGTGAAACTAGACGTGGTGCACAAGGACATGGAATGGTTGAAAAAAATGGCGGTGGTAGAAATCAAAAAGTTGGATGGGCTGGTAGGGTTTCAGGATTAGATGTATGCGGAGCATAAGGAATGTAAAGATATAATATATGGAGGAGGACTAACATTGGCAGTGGTGTTTAACAGGGACGATGATAGAGATATATTCATCTCTAATTGGAAGGATCATAAGTTGGTGGCATGGAAGAGGAGATGGACAGAAGAAAGATTTGTTAGAAAGTACCTTGTTTGCACTTATGTATTTGGATTACCATTCAATGTATGGAATGTTGAAAACTTGAACTGATTAGCTGATGGTTGGATTAAGGTGGTTACTATTGACAAAGAGACATTGGAGAAAAAGGATTGGATCATGCTCGAATGCTAGTAGAATTACAGGATGGGATGTTTGTTCCAATGGAGAAGATGGTTCAAGTCGGGGACTGCACTATCCGAACGCGGATCGGCCAATTTCTGTGAACCAGTCGTGGTTTCGGATGAATCACGGGAGGATAGGATGGAAGGGGGGACTGAGGGAGAACAGGCGGGGGGGAATGAGGGAATCGCCTGAGACGAGGATAGGAGTATGGTCCAGGACTTAGAAGTATGGGGAAGTGGAACGTCGGGAGGAGGCGGTGCATTGGGGAGCGAAACAGTATCATGAACTGGCAGATGCACGCGAAACAATTAATGCAATGGCTGCTAGAGAATCCCAAGGAGGTGGTAACGATTTGATTAATGGGACCGAGTATCAAGGTGGAATACAGGAGAGAATGTTATTGGGCCAGAAGGAAGTGGGAAGGGCCTTTTATGGGCCGAGGGGGAAGATGAGTCAAGGGGAGTGGGTACACTTGATGAATGGGCCTTAGATAAAACGTATGGTGCTGAAGAGGGTTTGTTGGGGGATAGTCTTGATAAAAGACCATTGGACAATCAAAGAAGTTCGGATGAAAGGGGAAAATTCAATGAAATTAGGGATGGGAATCGGGATTCGATGTAGAGGGGAATATCGGACGATAGAGAGGAGGTGGTGGGGAAGAGTTGCGAAGTTCCAGGGATACGGGGGCGAGATGGAGGGGGAGACGGAGACCGAGGGAGTAAGGGCATTAGTATGCGGAGAGAGGGATCTTCGGGATGAAGTATCTGAGGGGGTGACAGAGACTATAGGATTCGCTGGGCAGGGAGAGATGGATGGAACATATGGAGCAAAGGTTTTACAAGATGTAGAGGAGTCGTTATCTAAGCCAGTGGCCGATAGACAAGGAAAATTAAGGCGTAGGTGGAAAAATGGTCGAAAGGTGAGTTTTAAGGTGGAGAAAGGAAGGAAGGGGAAGCAACAGGTAATTATTCGGGGCAGATGATGATGATTTTGCAAACTTACAATTAGCAACTTTTAGGATGAGAGACGGGGTTAAATTGATGGATCTCACGGAGGCGAAAGAGATAATTGAATTAGCAGGGAGGTTGGGGTTACAATTTTAGGAGATTGAATAGGGGGATTAGGCGTAGGGCTTTGATGAATATATGCAAAAAGGATAAACCTTCCATCTTATGCTGTCAATAAACGAAGATGAGTAGTATTCGGGAAGGAGTGGTGAACAGAATTTGGGGGTCTAGTGGATGTGAATTTATTCTTCAACCTGCCATCGGGAATGCTGGGGGACTATTGGTAGTATGGGATAGGAATGGATGTTCGCTGGTGGTTGTTAAACAGGATCACCATTTTATTTGGATGAAGGGCAGAATGAGGAGGTAGAAGGGGTGATTAATCTGATCTGTATTCACGCTCCAAATGATAGGAGATCAAGGGCAGAGTTCTATGAGCTGATTGTACAAAAATACAATTCTAATAATGGGGAGCTGTGGTGTGTATCCGGAGATTTCAATGCGGTAGCTCAAGAGGAGGAAAGATTCGGGGCTTTGAAGGATCTAGCTTCGATTAGAGATTTTAGGGGGTTTATTAATCCGATGGGGTTAGTGGATTTACCGTTGGAGGGGGTGTTTCACATGGTATGGTAGGGGAGGTAGAGCAGGAAGTAGGTTGGATAGAATATTAATCTCGTCGGGGTGGTTGGGTTTGAGGGAGGCGATCATTCAACGGAGATATGGGTCAAATTTATCCGATCATTATCCTGTCGGCATTAAAGTTGGGGAAAAGTCGTGGGGGCCAAAACCATTCCGATTCTTCAATTATTGAATGGAAGAAAGGGCTTCTCGGATTTAGTCAAAGAGAGTTGGGAAGCTGATGGGTCGACGAGAGGGTTGAGGATTTTTGGACGGCTTAGACTATTGATAAGGAAGATTCGGAATTGGAGTGGCCATGGAGCAGGTGATCTGGAATTACGGATTAAAGGGTTATCCGAGGAGATTGGTGAAACTGAGGAGGCTTTCCATGGAGACACGGTGGCAGACGAAGCTCGGGTGGCTTGGGTGGAGAAGAAAGGGGAATTGAAAGGACTGCTTCTTGCGGAAGAAAGAAGGTGGTGCCAAAAATCTAGGATTAGTCTAAAATGACTATGTCTACTTCCCCCACCTCCTTTAACGCATCCAGAACAAATTGTGCATGCCCTGCAACATTTCAGCTATTTCAAACTTCAGCATTCTCTAATCCCCAAGCAAGATTGAAAATCCCCAACAAAAGAAATAAGAATCCACATAAAAATTCATAAGAATCACATACCCACACAATAGCTGACACTGAAAGGCAAAAGTACAATAAGCAAGAATTGGAAATAATCAACACTAGTATAATCCACTAATACACAAGAATGAAGCAAAAGATATGAAATGGATAAATCAAACTAATGGCAGAATTAAACAAAACTACAAGGATGCAAGAAAATTATAAAAAATAATACACATAAGAAACAAATCATTGGAGCGAGCTTGAACCCAACTACAGCTGGCCTCTTTAGAATGGGAAGAAACCCGCAACCAATGCGATGCCGACCAACTCCCTCCGGCAGCAGGTCGTCGCCGTCGAGCCCACGTTCGCAGCAGCAACCGCTGACAGGCGGCGGCGACACGGCCCAGGCCGGTACTCCACCAGCGCGCCTCCCTCCATCGCTAAGCCCGCCGGTCCGTCGTCGGCCCGAACTCAGAAGGCAAAACACCAAATTCCCAAGCAAAACCGCATTAACCTCCACAAACCCCATGGAAACATCCGCTAAAGAAAACACTACAGAATTCAAAGGAAAACAAAAAATCAAACAGAGGACCAACTTACCCAAGCAGCCGCCGTGGCACAGGCAAGAAGAGGCTTGATGGAGATAGAGGCCGAGGGTTAGGGCAATTGGAGGGGATCTTAAGCACAAAGGATTGATCCTGAAATCCCAATCGCAACGGCCCCACGAAGAAAAATATGGATGAAATCCTGAAATCAAGCAGAGAACTGATCGCGGTAAGGCAGAGATGGACGCTGGCGCGTGAATGCGGAGGAAGGGCTATTGGAGACGAATCGCGAATTGAGGTAAAGAGGATAGAGGGAGACGAGAGACAGACTCTGTAATCTATAATAAACCAGACACAATCCAACGACCACAAATTCAATTGGATTTTGAATCCAACGGTGGAGAATCAAATTGGGGAGTTGGAGCTCCCACTCTTATAAGATATAAGATAAAATACTTTATTTATTAAGCAAACAACTCATTCGAATCAAATAATTTTTCTTTTTTTTAAAAAAAATGAATAACAACGTTAATAGGCAATTGTAGAAAACAATGGGGGTCCCATTTATAGATTAGAGAATCGCTTGTTCATATATACAAAATCCACATATCCCCATTAAATTTTTGTAGACTTTATTTTATGGGCGCATAATTGGATTTCTCTCGTCGGGTAGATGAATTTTCGTATATCATATGCTCATTTTGGACTTCGTAGGCGAAAGTTATGTCATTTGTAGTTTATATATAGTGTTGGAGTTGGATTAGTTATTTTGAGGCTTTTTTCTTATATTGTAGTTATATGTAGTGTTCGAGTTGGATTAGTTTTTTTGAGTCATTCTGATATGTTGGTCTTATATGTACTGTTGGAGTTGGATTTTTATTTAGGATGTTCTATTCGATGTTCTTATATGTTTTTGAAATTTGTTAAAGCATATGGTTAGATGTGACCTATATTCATATATTACATGGCTAATTTCGAATATTGCATTAACAGATTCACTTGGGCCTGATATGGAAAGCAATATCCCACTCAACTCGCGATCTGCTGTAATATCCCAATTAATTAATTATGGATTAAAACAATAATTGGGCTTAGATTAATTGGTGATATGTGGGATAAGTCACAATTTTGAAGCAAGCCCCATGTGATGATATTATTGTAATAGAATAGAGATCAATTTATAAATTAGATATTGCATAATAGCCCTTTGACTCTAAATTGGTGGAAGTTGGAGATTTTGTCATATTCTCTACATCAATTACGGGAAATTGGATTTTGGATTCTTTCTTCTCCTTCCGAAAGAGAGACCCGGCAATGGAAAAGATAAATTAGGGTTCTTGAAGGGGTGAGATCACGGCATTGGAGGAGGAAGGAGCTACCATTTTTGGAGCTTGAGCAAGAGGAAGACTCGTCACTTTAGAGGTAAGGGTTCTTGGTGTATTTGTTTTCCCATCTTTCTCCTCTTTCTTTTGCCGGAAACAGAGCAGCCGATTGCTGCTACGCCGTTGTCGCGGCGGCGACGGGAAGGGCCAGGGCTGGTGGCCCTGGCCATGGCGAGGTGTTGGGTGCGCCGCCACCAACGGAGGATGCTCACAGCGCACACATGGCGCTATGGAGCTGTGCGTCGCAGTGATGGTGGTGGCGGTGGCAGCACCGGCGGTGCTGTGGTGGTGGTGGTGAGATCCGGCCCTGGTGGTGGTGGTTCCGGCAGTGGTGTGATGGCAACAGGTGGTGGTGTTGTTTGGTGTTTCCACTAGTTTGAATATTTTTCTAGATTGTTGAATTTTACTTGGTTTTGTGCTATTTAATTCTCTTGTTTAAATATATATGGGTTCGTGAATCCTTGGGCAATTTATGAATTGGCTTGGTAGATGTTGGAATTGAATTAGTTCTTGATATTATTGTTGTAATTGGAAGTTTGATATTAAAATTGGGATTTTAAGTTTGAAAGTTTTGTTCTGGAATTTCCTTGGATATTTGGTTGAAGTGGTTATTGTATGTTAATTGTTAGAATTGAGTTTTGAGTAATGTGAAGATGGGTGAACTTGAGTTGCCGATGGTTAGAAAGTTTACCATTGTAGATTAATTTGAATTTGGATTAATATGTTAAATCAATTTGGTGAAATGGGTTGAGTTTTGAGTTCTAGATGTTATTGGCTTGTTAGTTTAAGGTATTTGATTTGTGTTGGTTGGGTATTGAATGGGAATTTGGAGGAAGTTACTTGTTAATTTTAATGGCTAGCATGGTTAATTATGTTATGCATCCTTGTTTTCCTTTGGGATGTGTTGATTAAGAATTTTATTTTAAGTTAATGGGTCTTAATATATATGAGAATTGTTTATGAAATTGTTGAAAGATTTTAGAAAGTCATGGTGGGAATTTTTGTAAATACTATTTTAAACCTTGTACTTCCTCCGTCTCGGTATAAATGTTACATTGGACTTTTTGACACTATTCACTGTGTAACTTTGATTCAAATTTTTATCATAGTTATGTAAAGAAAAACATAGTCAACTGAGATCTTGTTAGATTCGTCCAATCTTATAGTTTTAGACAATTAACTTTTTATAAGTTTTTATTATACGCAATTTAAGTTATAAACCGTTAAAAATATGTATCGGCAAACGTGTCGGAAGTGAATGTAACAATTATATTGAGACAGAGGAAGTATAATGTTTTTGGTGATTGGCTCAAATTTTATTATCTTATTTTAAGTATATTGGAATGAGGAGCTATGAGTTTCATTGTGGGCTTTGTTGGTTATTTTAATGTTGTCTAATACTATGTTGATAGATATGAAACCATTGATGCTAGTTAATTTCATTAAATAATATCATTGGAAGGTTGTTTTAAATTAATTAAATTAGGAAATTTGGTTAAGTCTTGATTTATTTGGTATTATTATGAAATAGATGCATTATGGATTAGTTCCCTTGATAAATTGGTTTGTGGGTTTGTGAAAAGGGATTGAAGGTGGATGTTGGTGTTGGAGAAAGGGGGAGATGAGGGTATTTGTATTCTAGAATTATTTTAATTATATGATGATATTCTTTTATAGGGTGAAACGGTGAGTTGGTAATGAAGCCATTAGAAGGTTGAAGACTTAACAAGAAGGAAGCTTTAAAGATCGATTATAAAAGGCAATGATTTATGCTTGCATTTTGATGTGTGTTGGGGTGATTTAGGATTATATTATAGTTGTTGCTCGTTTCCTCTACCGGTTGATTTGCGGGTTATTATTAATTATATTCACAATATTTATGATGGTTTATGCTTGCGGTATGATAATTTAGATGATAAGACACTTACCGGGTCACCATATTGCTTAGCTGGTGATGGATGCCTAGTTGTGTGTTCTTGTTGAATTCCTCGCTCCAATTGTTGAATTGCTTGGAGGAATGTAGAATCATTATATTGTTAATTATATGTGGATTAATGGATCGTTCATTGTTGCCTTAGCCTAGGGGCTATGTATTGATTCTTTATGTGTTGATAAGCATGCGAACCTAGTGATTAGGTGCTTGAACATCATGGTATTGTCATATGCATTATATTGCATTGGAATTGGCGGCTATTAACCCGATGGGTAGTTCTGATTGATCGGGCAGCCTTTACAGGTGTTGTTGAGTCCTGATGGCCCTACGGGATGGATTGTTGGCTGTTATGCCTGTTGGCCATTCGGGGTGGATTATTGGTTGTTATGCCTGAGATGATTGGTTGTTATGCCTGTTGGCCCTTCGGGGTGGATGATTTGGGCTGTGATGCCTGTGGTCTTTGCGGGGATGGTATATGTTCCCCTGTAACGGGTTGGAGTTGATGATATCCTCACCCGTGGATTTATACCACCCGAGTTTTTAGGTTGCCGGCTAGGCATATTCATTGCATTTGCATATAGTGTAGGTAGGTGTATGGTAGGCCATGCATCACTTGCATTAAATATATGTTTGTGGTTGAAGCACCGGTATGGGACGGTGTGATGTTTTATTTATATGATTTGTATGTTGTGGTTGAAGCACCGGTATGGGACGGTGTGATATTTTATCTCCTTTATTTATATCCTCTTTATTTATATTCTTATTATATTCTGCTTTAGTTATATTCTACTTTATTTATATTATGCTTATTCTTAACTATTCCCCTTAATTCACCTGCATGTATAACCGTTGCTCAGTATGTTGTACTGACTCTTTGCTTTATTTGTTTTTTTAGATCCTCCTGGAGGCGTTGGAGCATGATTCGGGTGGGTTTTGAGAGATCACATTGATAGGATATTATATCGTATTTTCTTTTATGTTTGTGGAATATATTTATTATTAATTGTTGGTATTTAGTATTCTGCTAGTTGAGGCCGGTGAGCATAGTATTTACATTTTGTTGGCCTGTGGCCATGTGTGATTTACGAATTTGGGCTGGTAGTCCTTTATTTGAGATAATTGACTGGCTGCCTGCTTTCGGTTCATGAGGCTTGTAGCCTGGAGATTATGTTGGATAACTATATGAAGTTTATGTTGAAACCTTATTATATGTCTGTGTTTTAATTGTTATAGCTTCCGCTTTTAATTGGTTAATCAGATAATCACTGTAGGGTTATGCTCAACCTTGTACTAGCTATTCTAAGTTAGTTGGCCACTAGTTTAGGATAGTTAGTACTGCGATAACGTCGGCAAAAATCAGATTTGAATTTTCGGGGCGTTACAGAGTGGTATCAGAGCATGTATGCTCTTTTATCTTGTTAAAACATGTGTAGACATAGGTGGTGAGTTGTGTGTGGGATACATATAGCATAGAATTGCATATTTATTTTTATGTTATTTCTGCGCATACCATGTTAACTTACAGTTGGGGAATTATGAGGGAACAATGGTACTCCAGTCAGGATTCTTGTTATCTCACAGTCATTGAGGACTGTGACTGATTTTTGATTAATTATTTGATTTTGTCGTTTATTGATACTGCTTGAGAATGATTGGTGATTTCTACTAACATTGTTTGATAATGTTGCGATTAAGATCAACTCACTTCTGAGATGAAAGGTTGGCTCTTACGATCCGGGCTATTCGAATGGTGTTCCAAGCATAAGCAATATTGTTGGTGGTATCCAGATGGGTTCGAAGTACCCCAGAGTGTGAGATGGATTAGCAAGTCTCCTTCGGGTGATAACAAATTAAGGTGACATCAATATGAGCATATTGTTTTGCATACTAAAGACGCTGGGAACTCATGTAGTCCATGCCAGTGAGGGTATAGTTGGGTTAATTAGACAGAGTAATTATGTCACGAGACACAACATTGACTATAGGGTCAATCGATAGAGTGTGAGGTTGTTATTCGAGGCGCTCGATGCTTGCATCATATACGGAGACTGGGTGGTTGTTCTACATGACGTGATTGGTTGACAGTAGACTGACATATATAGGGCAAGGTCGACCATGAGGGCTTCCCAAGTATGTTGTTTGTATGTGATGGAGACGTTATATCCACTAGATAACATTTTAGTAAGTGTTGTAAATTCTTGTGTCATGGGTGTTTCACTTTGACTCTCTGGTTTAGAGACAAACTCGTTTCCCTGTTATGGGAATTATTCTGTTGCTTTTTCTGCTGCAGTTACTGTGTTTGACTCTGGAGTCTCATGTTCATTTGAGACTCTGAATTTAATTCGTGAGCATGGAGTAGGACTTTTGGTGCCCTACCATATGCTAGTCTCTGCCTTATGGCGATATCGTTTAAAGTGATAATTTATGGAAAGATGTCGTGTTGAGCATCGAGAGTTGTGAATGCAGGGCAGACCTAGTGGTCTTTAGCCTGGTTAATGTCGACGTATTATTAGACATGGATTGACTGTCTTTCCACCGTGTTGTGCTTCATTGTGATGATTCCATGAATATCCTTTCGGGATCATTTGGGTAAGTATGTTTCTTACTGACGCGATTTGATTCCACATGATATTAGTATGGTTCCATCGCTTCTTATTGTGATGTGTTACGCAGAGGTTGTTTTCTTCCTGTGGCAATTGCGAGATCTTCGAATAAAGGTTCATGCTGTTTTGAATGTCCCTGTTATATATGTGTTCGGGAATGTATTTTCCGATGAAATTCCTAGGCTCCCACCTGCTCGGGAGATTGATTTTACTATTGAGCTGATGCCTGATGCAGCTCCTATTTCTAAGGCTCCTTACCGTATGGCTCCTGCTGAACTAGAGGTTTGAAGGATTAGTTGAACGAGCTTACTAATGAGGGGTATATCCAGTCGAGTAGCTCACCTTAGAAAACTCCTGTGTTGTTTGTTAAGAAGAAGGATAGTTCGATGCGGATGTGTATCAACTATAGAGGGTTGAACCGGATCACGATGAAGAATAAATATCCTTATCTCGGATTGAAGATCTGTTTGATCAGTTGAGAGTTGCCATTGTGTTTAGTAAGATTGATTTAAGGAGGCAGTTGGGCCTAAGACAGCCTGCAGGTCTTGCTATGGACACTTTGAATTCACGGTCATGCCTTTCGGGTTGACTAATGCACCAACGATTTGCATGGATCTTATGCATAGAGTATTCCTTTCCTTTGCTAGATGTGTGTGTGGTTGTGTTCATAGATGATATCCTGTTTACTCACCGACTCGTGACTCACATGTAAGCCACTTGAGAATAGAGTCTACACGGTGTATTTCATAAACGCGAACTGAGGGGAATTAGGAATGCAGATAAGCTGTAATCTAGATAATGGTTCCGTTTAGAAGTGGAAAGAAGATGGAGATGCAACCTACCACTTGAGTCATCAACTGGAGACATGAACACACCTGATGTTTCCACATATCTCAAACGAGGGAATTGGTATATGATTTAGACAAAATCATGCAATCTAATGATGTGGAGCTTGATGAGAGTCAAGAATACGAGTAGTAGTCCAAAGCGATCAATCACATTAAGGATGAAGTACATCAGCATAACACGGTCCATATGGTGAAATAACAATGGTCCCAGCATGGGGATTAAATATATGATGTAAAGGACCGAACGAAGCATGTGGTAAATGTGTCTAGAGTTGATCTCACTCCAATTCAGTGGAGATAACCAATTGATCTATACCCTTATATCATTCGGGGATGAATGATCCTAAGGGGGAGTGAATGTAATATCCCAATTAATTAATTATGGATTAAAACAATAATTGGGCTTAGATTAATTGGTGATATGTGGGATAAGTAACAATTTTGAAGCAAGCCCCATGTGATGATATTATTGCAATAGATTAGGGATCAATTTATAAATTAGATATTGCATAATAGCCCTTTTACTCTAAATTGGTGGAAGTTGGGGATTTTGTCCTATTCTCTACATCATTTACGGGAAATTGGATTTGGGATTCTTTCTTCTCCTTCCAAAAGAGAGACCCGACAATGGAAAAGATAAATTAGGGTTCTTGAAGGGGTGAGATCACGACATTGGAGGAGGAAGGAGCTGCCATTTTCGGAGCTTGAGCAAGAGGAAGACTCGTCACTTTAGAGGTAAGGGTTCTTGGTGTATTTTTTTCCCATCTTTCTCTTCTTTCTTTTGCCGGAAACAGAGCAGCCGATTGTTGCTACGCCGCTGTCGCGGCGGCAACGGGAAGGGCTAGGGCTGGTGGCCCTAGCCATGGCGAGGTGTTGCGGGCGCCGCCACCAATAGGGGATGCTCACAGCACACACATGGCGTTGTGGAGCTGTGCGTCGCAGTGATGGTGGTGGCGGTGGCAGCGGCGGCGGCGCTATGGTGGTGGTGATGAGATCCGGCCCTGGTGGTGGTGGTTCCGGCGGTGGTGTGATGGCAACAGGTGGTGGTGTTGTTTGGTGTTTCCACTAGTTTGAATGTTTTTCTGGATTGTTGGATTTTACTTGGTTTTGTGCTATTTAATTCTCTTGTTTAAATGTATATGGGTTCGTGAATCCTTGGGCAATTTATGAATTGGCTTGGTAGATGTTGGAATGGAATTAGTTGTTGATATTATTGTTGTAATTGGAAGTTTGATATTAAAATTGAGATTTTAAGTTTGAAAGTTTTGTTCGGGAATTTCCTTAGATATTTGGTTGAAGTGGTTATTGTATGTTAATTGTTAGAATTGAGTTTTGAGTAATGTGAAGAGGGGTGAACTTGAGTTGTCGATGGTTAGAAAGTTCACCATTGTAGATTAATTTGAATGTGGATTAATATGTTAAATCAATTTGGTGAAATGGGTTGAGTTTTGAGTTCTAGATGTCATTGGCTTGTTAGTTTAAGGTATTTGATTTGTGGTTGGGTATTGAATGGGAATTTGGAGGAAGTTACTTGTTCATTATCATGGCTAGCATGGTTAATTATGTTATGCATCCCTGTTTTCCTTTGGGATATGTTGATTACGAATTTTATTTTAAGTTAATGGGTCTTAATATATATGAGAATTGTTTATGAAATTGTTGAAAGATTTTAGAAAGTCATGGTTGGAATTTTTGTAAAAGCTATTTTAAACCTTGTATAATGTTTTTGGTGATTGGCTGAAATTTTATTATCTTGTTTTAAGTATATTGGAATGAGGAGCTATGAGTTTCATTGTGGGCTTTGATGGTTATTTTAATATTGTCTAATACTATGTTGATAGATATGAAACAATTGATGCTAGTTATTTTAATTAAATAATATCATTGGAAGGTTGTTTTAAATTAATTAAATTAGGGAATTTGGTTAAGTCTTGATTTATTTGGTATTATTGTGAAATAGATGCATTATGGATTAGTTCCCTTGATAAATTGGTTTGTGGGTTTGTGAAAAGGGAATTGAAGGTGGATGTTGGTGTTGGAGAAAGGGGGAGATGAGGGTATTTGTATTCTAGAATTATTTTAATTATATGATGATATTCTTATATAGGGTGAAACGGTAAGTTGGTAATGGAGCCATTTGAAGGTTGAAGACTTAACAAGAAGGAAGCTTTAAAGATCGATTATAAAAGGCAAGGGTTTATACTTGCATTTTTATGTGTGTTGGGGTGATTTAGGATTATATTATAGTTGTTGCTCGTTTTCTCTGCCGGTTGATTTGCGGGTTATTATTAATTATATTCACAATATTTATGATTGTTTATGCTTGCGGTATGATAATTTAAATGATAAGACACTTACCGGGTCACCATATTGCTTAGATGGTGATGGATGCCTATTCGTGTGTTCTTGTCGAATTCCTCGCTCCAATTGTTGAATTGCTTGGAGGAATTGTAGAATCATTATATTGTTAATTATATGTGGATAATGGATCGTTCATTGTTGCCTTAGCCTAAGGGCTATGTATTGATTCTTTATGTGTTGATAAGCATGCGAAATTAGTGATTAGGTGCTTGAACATCATGGTATTGTCATATGCATGTTATTGCATTGGAATTGACGGCTATTAACCCGCTGGGTTGTTCTGATTGATCGGGCAGCCTTCACAGGTGTTGTTGAGTCCCGATGGCCCTACGGGGTAGATTATTGGCTGTTATGCATGTTGGCCCTTCGGGGTGGATTATTGGCTGTTATGCCCGAGATGATTGGCTGTTATGCCTGTTGGCCCTTCGGGGTGGATGATTTGGCCTGTGATGCCTGTGGTCCCTGCGGGGGTGGTGCATGTTACCCTGTAGCGGGTTGGAATTGATGATATCTTCACCCGTGAGTTCATACCACCCGGAATTTTAGGTTGCTGGCTAGGCATATTCATTGCATTTGCATATAGGGTAGGTATGTGTATGTTAGGCCATGCATCACTTGCATAAATTCTATGTTTGTGGTTGAAGCACCGGTATGGGACGGTGTGATTTTTTATTTATGTCATGTGTATGTTGTGGTTGAAGCACCGGTATGGGACGGTGTGATGTTTTATTAGCTTTATTTATATCCTCTTTATTTATATTTTGATTATATTCTGCTTTATTTATATTATGCTTATTCTTAACTATTCCCCTTAATTCACCTGCATCTATAACCCTTGCTCAGTACGTTGTACTGACTCTTTGCTTTGTTTGTTTTTTAAGATCCTCCTGGAGGCGTTGAAGCATCATTCGGGTTGGGTTTTGAGAGATCACATAGATAGGATATTATATCGCATTTTCTTTTATGTTTGTGGAATATATTTATTATTAATTATTGGTATTTGGTATTCTGCTAGTTGAGGCCGGCGAGCATAGGATTTACATTTTGTTGGCCTGTGGCCATGTGTGATTTACGAATTTGGGCTGGAAGTCCTTTATTTGAGATAATTGATTGGTTGCCTGCTTTCGGTTCATGAGGCTTGTAGCCTGGAGATTATGTTGGATAACTATATGAAGTTTATGTTGAAACCTTATTATATGTCTGTGTTTAAATTGTTATCGCTTCCGCTTTTAATTGGTTAATCAGATAATCACTGTAGGGTTATGCTCAACCTTGTACTAGATGTTCTAAGTTAGCTGGCCAATAGTTTAGGATAGTTAGTACTGCGATAACATCGACGAAAATCAGGTTTGAATTTTCGGGGTGTTACAGAGTGGTATCAGAGCCTGTATGCTCTTTTATCTTGTTAAAACATGTGTAGACATAGGTGGTGAGTTGTGTGTGGGATACATATAGCATAGAATTGCATATTTATTTTTATTTTATTTCTGCGCATACTTGATAATGGCCAGAAATGTTCATTATTTTCAATCCATTTCTGTGTCTAAAACGGGCATTTGATCGCACTCCGGTCTTATATTAAATAAGAAAGCAATTGAATTGGACTGATTTATACATGTCTGTAAAAATAATAAGCTGGTATAAAAAATACATAAATATGTAATTTTATTACACATTTATGTTAGAAAAATCCAAAAACATGAGAAAAAGAAAAAGAGAAAAAAATGAATGAAAAAGATGGGCAAAAGAATAAAACAGCCCACAAAAAAAAAGATGGAAAAAAAAGAAAAAGCCGACAAAAATGCACAATTCGGCCCATCTGGCCCAGTGTGTCGCTAGACCAAGCCCCATGTCGCGAAGCATAGTCTCGCGACATGGATGGTCTTGCGACATGAGAAGGATGAACAGGGAAGTCTATGTCCGGAACTCCCTGTCGCAAGGCACAAGCCCATGTCGCGAAGCATGGTCTTGCGACAGGGGAATGTCTTGCGACACAGAAACCAAATGAAGAAATTCCAAGTCCAGAGACCCGTGTCGCTAGACCCTCGTCGCGAAGCATGGTCTTGCGACAGGGCACGAGTCTCACGACAGGAGACCCACTGAAGGAGAATTGAAGAATAAAGACCCATGTCGCTAGACCTGTGTCGTGAAGCATGGTCTTGCGACATGGTCCGGAGTCTCACGACAGGGCGTGAAGTCTTGCGACATGCACCCGAGTCTCGCGACACACCGCGTGGTTTCGCGACATGAAGACATGGCTTGTGATGTGTGTGAGCCTTACGACATGCGTGGGTCTCAGATCAAGGCCCATGGGCCTAGGGTTGCACCTCTATAAATATATGGTGATCCCAAGGTGCCAAGGGGTAGAAATTTTCATACTCTTGAAGGCAAGAACAAGATCAGTGTTAGGTAGTTTAATTTAGTTTAATTTTCTTGTATTATTTAAATTATGCAAGTAGATTAGTGTAATTTAAACTTTAAATTAGTGTTTCCAGTTTACATTTAGTTAGATAGCCACTTTCTCTCTTGTTTTCCTTTTCTAAAACTTTTGATTAGGGTTTAAAATACCCAAGATAATGGGTATTATCAAACCCATTTATAAATGGGAAGTTAATCTTGAAAAGTGTCCCAAAATCATGAAATGGGTGTTCTAAACCCATGGATATTTACTGCTTCATTTCATTTTGATCCCTTGATCACTGTCTTTATTTTTGGTATCATGTTTTACTGTTTTTGGATAATGTTCATGCATTTTGTGTGATGATACCCTAGATTAGGATTTTGCTTTATTTAAATATTATTCTTAGTTAGATTTACTTTTTTTAAGCATGTTCTAGGCTAAATTTATTTTTTTTATGCTTTGTTCTTGGTTAGAATAGCTTTTTGATCTGAAAAATGGTAGACTCACGCATATTGCATTCTACTGTTCTTGCCTGACATGTGTCCTGAAACACATCCATGTCGCGAGACCACGTCTTGCGACATGAGGGTAGTCTTGCGACATGGGTGTCTCAAGACACTTGTCTTTATTTTAAAACCCCATGTCGCGAGACACTCCTGTCGTGAACCCACGGTTCACGATACACTTTCATGTTTAGCGACATGGGACCAAATCTCTTATTTTAATTCTGAATGGCTCATGTCGCAAGATACCCTGTCGTGAACCCAAGGTTCACGACACAATTTTAGTCTAGCGACATGAAAATCATGCCTTAGAAAATATTTCAAAATTCCATGTCGTGAGACCATGTCCCACGACACAATTTTTAGTCTAGCGACATGGGAGACCAAACTTTAAATATTTTATAGAAATTCCATGTCGCAAGACTCCCTGTCGTGAGACCATGTCTCACTCTACAATTTTTGGTCTAGCGACATGGAACCAAATACTTAGATTATTTCTGAAAAACCTCATGTCGTAAGACTCCTGTCGTGAGACCATGTCTCACGACACAATTTTTGTCTAGCGACATGAGACCCATGCCTTGCAAAAATTCTAAAACTCCACCTGTCGCAAGACCCATGTCGCAAGCCTAGGCTTGCGACACAACTTATGGTCTCACGACAGGGTCCTCATCTATTTTTAAATTCCAAAATTTCCAAATTCTGACCCCATGTCGCGAGACCCCTGTCGTGAGACCATGTCTCACGACACAATTTGTAATACCCGAGAAATCGACATCGAATATTAAATCCAAATATTAAAGAATCGGATTTAATTATCGAAATCGAAATAATTCCGAGAGAGCGGAATTAAATAATTTCGGACGATAGCAACTCGAAGAGAGTTATCGGATTATCCAACGATCTCGGATAATTCCATATTATGTTTTTTATAATTTAAAATCATAATATTTATAAATTATATATATATATATATATAATCGCGCAGCAGGCTGCCGCGCGGCGGCGGCGCGTGGCCGCGTGGAGCCCGCGCCGGCGGCCAGTATGCGGCGTTCCAAACGCTGCACGCGGTTTCAACTCCAATTTTCGAGTTTTACCAACCCCAATCGATCCAACTTCGGTCCTCAGTCATTAAGGGGTGTTATGAGTTGTATTTGGATAGATTTTAAGTGTATTATACTCCCCTACAACTTAGAATGGGATTGGATACATGTACAAAATGGATTAATTGAACCATGTTGATATTTGGTGCAATGGATGAAGTTTGGTGGGAGTAAATTCGAGATTTGGACTGTCATAATGATCCTCCTACTCCCTAGGGTCATCAAAGCCTCATTTGGGACTCTCAACACAGCCATTCCAACCTTTAATCAGTCCCAAAAACCTCCACCAAACCATTCATCCGAAAATCATTCTTCTCTTGAGTATTGTGAGTTGGTGAGTGTTGTTCATCTTGTTCTCAAAGTCTTGGTCGAGTTGGAGGGTTGCAATATGTTCTCCCACGTCTAGGTAAGGTTTCTAATCCAAATCCCTAATCATAGGGTCGGATTTCAAGCCCTAAAATCAAACTTTGTTCTTACAACACCCAAAATAGGATTCATTCGGTAGATTGCGGAAGAGGGGACTGTGTTGGCCGATTTTGGAGCAAACAAGGAGGAGGATTTCGACACCAAACTCTTGAAAAGTAAGTTAGTATTGTGCATTTCATGTTTTGGAGGTTTTGGTAGAGAATCCTTCGAGTTCTTGTTCGATCTCTATCCCTTGCCAAAACTGTCTTCTAGGGTTTTCATCCGAGTAGTTTTGTTGTTCTGCGTTTTTCATTTAGATGCTTTTGTTTTTGGAAAATCCTTTCTAAATGAAAAATGTTCCTAACATCTTGAATATGCTCGCTGTAAACTTTCATAATTTTTGAACATGAGTTGGGCATCGAAAATGGATCTGGTATTCCGAGTATGTGAACTGTCAGTTTTGGTGTTCTTGTGTAGTCAGTTTTTGTTGTCCGATTTGCTCTCACCTATGACCGTTTTCAATGGTTGTTGTTTCTTTATGTATCTAGATCATCTCTGTAAAATTTCATAATTTTTAGAGCACGTTTGGAATTGTTATGAATTTTTAAAGAGACCGTGGTCGAATGAACAGTAGGATTTACACTCTTTGGAAAAGATGGATCTGAAATCATTTTTCTTAGGCCACTTAGAGTCCGATTTTGAAGAAGCCTATTTCTATAAAAAATGTTCATTTGGGTGTGTTCTAGCTCCTGTAAAAATTTCGGAATTTTTGAAAATGTTTTTCTAAGTTTCCATATGCGATTTTTGAAACTGCCAGAAAGATTATTTTGTCGGTAAATCGTATTTTGTGTATCTTGATGACTTACGAGTTGAATGCCTTTCATTCTTGGAAATATGTGAAATCTGGAATTGTGTGATCTTGTAAAGTGTTAAATTATGGTTTTTAAACTTTGTAAGTTTTGATCGAGTGGGATGCCCGACGTTTTGGAGGGTAAGTGCACTTGGCGTGAGCTTGTTGGGCCGCCCCCTCGTTTTGTGGCCAAAACGGCGCAAATGATATTTTGGTTTCGTGTTAGTAAGAGTCTATACTCCTAGATATATCCGTATGGGTTATCTAGGGCTCCGGATCGGTCTGTATAGGGTCACTGCTTTCACATCCCTCGTGGGTACGAGTCCCAGAGATGGGTTGATTCCAAGGGTACGTCCCTAGAATCGTGATTATATTTTGGGGTTCTTGTGGGTGTAAATCCCAAGGGCTTGGTGTCCTCGATCAAAATGAACATTGGTAAATTTATTCGTGTGGTAAAGTGTAAGAATCCCCGTGATTATTTTACTCGCTTGTTTTAAATTAAAATCCTATCTTTTGTACTCTTCTAAAAACTCTAAAATTTGTTATGCTATATATTGACTTACGCAGTACCGTTTGTACTGATAAATTGTTGTTTTCTATTTTTTGCAGAGTAAGTCATGGCACGACGGGATGGGATTTCTCAAATAAAGGACTTGTCGCGTTTATTTTTAATTTTAATTTCCCGCATTGAACTTGAACTTGGACTTGGACTTTGGTTTTTGGCCGCGTGTTTTGGCCTTGTTTACGCCTCTGCACTACTTATTATTATTATGCATGTGATACTCTGATTTTTAATTCGGGCACAATTGAATGGTTTTAAATTATTTTAAAGTTTGATATAACTTAGCCTTAGCATCTTTCTAGATAAGCTCGATTTGGATCGCGTCTTATTTAGAAAGGTGTGGCGGTAGCGTCCCGGCCTGGGTGATCAAATCCGGGGTGTTATAAAGTGGTATCAGAGCCCGAAAATTTTTAAAGCTATTATTTTTCGGCCCACTATAGAGGCCCAAATTATTGACTATTATTTTTAAGCATTTTAAATATTATTTCCATGGACAAGAAGTTTTAATTCTTTTTTAAAAACCCATGGAAAGTATATCTCGAAAAATTCGACAAGTCTTAAAATTTGTATTATTTTGGGGGGAAGCATGTGCATTAACAAATTTTTTTAATGTGCCAAATCCCTTAATGTAAAACTTGTATGATTAGATGGACGATCTAAGGTTGCTAGATTGCATCATGCGCTCACTATGTTCCATGTCCGACATTATGCACGAGCTTCGCCACATGGTATAAAGATGGAGATGCTGTCCCATTTCCAGCTTGGAATCTCCAATGGTTTTACCAATCCTAACGGCTTTTGCCTCACTGCCTTCTCTTTCTGGCAGGTTATGCACTTAGACACGAAGTCGGCAACATCCTTCTTCATTCGCGGCCACCAGTAGATTTTCTTTAAGTCCTTGTACAACTTATCCCCACCAGGGTAGACCGAATAAGGTGTACTGTGGCCTTCTTCCATGAGTTTTCGCTTCAATTCTTCGCACTTATGAGGAACGCACCATCTTCCTTTGAAGCGAATACTCCCATCATCGTGTATCATAAATCCTACCGCTTTACCTTCACCCACTTTCTCCTTGATTCTCTGAAGGTTCTCATCATCGGGTTGAGCTGTTCAAATCTCGTCGAACACGTTAGGCTCAATTGCTATGGCGTTCACTGTTTCTACCACGGTCCCATAATGGACTAGTTCAGTATCCAACTTAGCTAGGTCCATGTACAGTCCCGAATGTAAAATAAGTATGTTCGCCGTATGCCTCGTCTTGCGACTTAGTGCGTCCGCAACGACGTTCGCCTTGCCCTCATGGTAGGCTATGTTCAGGTCGTAATCCTTGATTAACTCTAGCCATCTCCTCTGCCTCATATTTAACTCCTTCTGAGTAAATATGTACTTGAGGTTCTTGTGATCGGTAAACATCCGACAAGTTCGTCCATATAGGTAGTGTCGCCAGATCTTAAGAGCGAACACACCGCCGCTAATTCCAGATCGTGTGTCGGATAGTTTTCTTCATGTGGCTTGAGTTGCCTCGATGCGTAAGCAATCACCCTTTGGTTTTGCATTAGCACGCAACCAAGACCTTCTTTCGAAGCGTCGCTGTACACCTCATAATCTTCAGTTTCTGATGGCAATGCCAAGACCGGTGCTGATGTGAGTCTCTTCTTGAGCTCTCGGAATGACTCCTCACAATCAGCTGTCCATTCGAATTTCAACCCTTTCTTCAGCAACTGGGTCATCGGTCTCGCAATTTTTGAAAAATCTTTCACAAATCTTCGGTAGTAACCGGCTAATCCAAGGAAACTTCTTACCTCAGTCTGGCTTGTCGGTGCCGGCCATTCAGACACTGCCGATATCTTTACCGGGTCAACCGACACTCCTTTAGCCGATACTATGTGCCCCAAGAAGGCAAATTCCCTTATCCAAAACTCACACTTTGACAGCTTCGCGTAGAGTTGATTTTTCCTCAAAAGTCCGAGTACTTGGTGCCGATGACTCCGATGCTCTTCTTCATTCCTTGAGTAAACTAGGATGTCATCGATGAATACGACAACACATGAGTCTAGTAGCTCTCAGAAAACACTATTCATGAGGTTCATGAATACTGCGGGAGCATTAGTCAGACCGAAGGACATTATGGTGAAATCGTAGTGCCCATATCTTGTTCGGAAAGCGGTTTTGGGTATATCCTGCTCGGCGATACGCAGTTGGTGGTATCCCGATCTCAGGTCAACTTTTGAAAACACTGCCGCTCCTTTCAGCTGATCGAAGAGATCTTCGATCCTAGGCAGCGGGTATTTATTCTTGATTGTTACCTGATTAAGGCCTCTATAATCTATGCAAAGTCGAAGTCCGCCGTCTTTCTTCTTGACGAACAGGACTGGTGCACCCCATGGTGATGTGCTCGGCCGAATATACCCTTTCGATAACAACTCCTCGAGTTGTTCCTTCAGTTCTTTCATCTCCGCGGGCGCCATACGATACGGTGCCTTCGATACTGGTTCTATTCCGGGCACCAGATCGATTGTGAACTCGACTTCACGCTCAGGAGGCATTCCTGGGATATCTTCAGGGAAGACATCGGGGCACTCGCTCACGACTGGAATTCTCTCGGTCTTATTTCCCTCGTCCTCCAGGTTATGTACGTAACAGGCGTACAGCTGATATCCCTTCTGCATGAGATTGCAAAACTTCACTGCATTTACTACCTTGGCACCTTTCCTCTAAGGCTGCATGTAGTAAATGACCTTCTTTCCTCGACTCTTGGCCAGAGAGATTTTCTGTTTCTGACACTCAATAACCGCCTTGTATTGTGTCAGAAAGTCCATTCCTAAGATAATGTCAAAGTCCTTGAGCTCAAATTCGACTAAGTTCGCGAAAAATTCAATGTTCTTGATCACAATCGGGACTCCATCATATCGTTTTGAACACGATACCATTTTACCCGACGGTAGTTGAATTCCTAGGTTAATATTCTTAGGCGCTGGAAGATCTAAGGCAGACCTAATCCTTGTAGATAGTAAAGAACAGCTTGCGCCTGAATCGAATAAAACCTTAACAGATACGTTTAGAGCAGTAAACGTACCAGTTATTACATCTCCCTAGGCAGCCATTTCTGCCTGATTGATGACATTGAGGCGTCCGACCGATCGCCCTTGATTTCCTTGCTGGTTCTGATTTTGAGGCGGCCTCTGTCCCTGAGGGAACCTCTGACCCTGGTTGTTCTGCTGGTTCTGCCCAGCTGGCCTATTCCCTTGAGGACGATTCAGCAAATCCGGCCTCTTATCAATACGATCCTCGCTTGTCCGACACTCCTTCCTCATATGGCCTTCTCGGCCGCATCGATAACACTGTCCTGGTTTCGGACACTCTCTTACCAGGTGCGAAATATTGCACTGCTGGCACCTAGGTACGAAAGTGCCCTGATTTTCCGGCTTCCGGTAGTCGTTACCTCCCTGGTTAAATCCTCTGTTTTCCGGCCTCCTCTGGCCCTCGTTCCTTCCTTGCTCGTTTCCTCTCCTGAAGTTGTTGCTGTTGTTGTTTATGTTCCTCTTGTCAAAGTTTTTCGAGCCTTTGCTCGATTCTCCATTGTCTTTCCACTTCAATTGCTATACCCGGGCAATCGCTACTGCGTGGTCATATGCAGCTTGCAGAGTTGCATGTTGTCCTCCCACCAAAATTTCTCGAATACTCACGTTCAGCCCCATCTCAAACTTTTGGGCTTTGTCAACGTCGGTCGGTACAAGTCTAGGAGCAAAACGAACGAGCTCCTTGAACTTTGTGTAATACTCCTGAACTGACTGAGTGCCTTGACGAAGATTGATGAACTCTTCGTACTTAGTAGCTTTGGTGCTGAGGGGGTAGAACCTCTCTCTCATCATTTCTTTAAATTCCGCCCAGAAGTACTCGTGCTCACCCTCGACCAGCCCCGCTTGGTGGTTCTGCCACCACTCATCAGCCTCCCCACTCAGATAATATGCCGCCACCCCCACTTTCTCATTCTCGGGACAGCGGACGGCATTCAGGAGCTTGTCAAACGTCCGGATCCAATCTTCCAATTTCGCAGGATCCTCATGTCCTTCGTAATGGGGCGGCTGGTAGGAGTTCACCATCGCAAAGTAGTTAATTCTTGCGGCTGGAGGCGGCACTGCAGCTTGTGCCCGATTAACTTCCGCGTTTCCTAAAGCAATGAGGACTTGTTCAACTGTCCTCAGTCGCTCATCAAGTGCATTGGGAACAGGGTTAGCTTGGCCTCCAGGCTTTGGCGGGTTCGCACCAGCTGGAGCGTTAGCATTTTCATTGACTGGAATCTCCACTCGGGGTCTCCCTCTTGGCAGCATTCTGATGATCAAGCACGCAGAGGTTAGATTCACGGTTAATGTAGGTTAGTAACCAAGTTAGACTACGATTAGAATCCTATCTCATAGGTTCAATGTGCGAAAAGAACACTGGAAAGAGAAAAGGGAAAACAAGTACTAGATTTCATTAGATCATACGACTTGGAAAAGAACTACATCGATATAGCAATAGATTACCACTACGTAAAATGTTGTAATGATAAGATAAACAAGATGTGATAACGCTAATACGCAATGTACGGGAATGGAATACTAGTAAAAAAAGTAAAGAAGTCCATCACAGAAGTCGCATGCAACGCCTAGAGCAAGTAGTCAGGGGAGTAGCCGAGCATCCTGCGATCGGCCTCAATCTCCTCGTCAGTGTCAAGGGGCAGTGAAGGGTTCTCCACGACCTCCTCGGGATCCTCGCCCACAATGTCGACAAACTCGTCTGGGTCCTCTTCCTCCCCTTCCTCCATCTCCGGCTCAGGATTGAGCTGATTTTGCAGCCCAACCACAACTTCCTCCAGTGCAAACATACGACCCTGCAACATGTGCACATGATGACGGCAGTCCTCAAACTCAGTTACCAGTGCGTCGTGGCGTGCAGCAGCCTGATTAGTCCTAAGGGTCAATGCCTTAATCCTTTCCTCTAATGCCACGATTCTATTCCTATCATTCTCGGCATCCCTACGCATCTGGCGAAGCTCATGCATGATGTCGGACATGGAACATAGCGAGCGCATGATTGAATCTAGCAACCTTGGATCGTCCATCTAATCATACAAATTTTATATTAAGCGATTTGGCACATAAAAATAATAATTTTGTTAATGCACATGCTTCCCCCCAAAAATAATGCTAATTTTAAGACTTGTCGAATTTTTGAGATATACTTTTCCATGGGTTTTAAAATAAAAATTCCTTTTTCCATGGAAATAATATTTAAAATGCTTAAAAATAATATTGAATAATTTGGGCCTCTATAGTGGGCCGAAAAATAATAGCTTTAAAATTTTCGGGCTCTGATACCACTTTGTAACACCCCGGATTTGATCATCCAGGCCAGGGTATTACCGCCACACCTTTCTAAATAAGACGCGATTCAAATCGAGCTTATTTAGGAAGATGCTAAGGCTAAGTTGTATCAAACTTTAAAATAATTCAAATACCATGCAAATGTGCCCGAATTAAAAATCAGAGTATCACATGCATAACAGTAATAAGTAGTGCGGAAGCTAAAACAAGGGCCAAAGAAACGGCCATAACCAAAGTCCAAAGTCCAAAGTCTAATACGGAAATAAAGTAAAAGTAAATGCGACAAGTTCTTTATTTGAGAAATCCCATCCCGTCGTGCCATGACTTACTCTGCGAAAAATAGAAAACAACAATTTATCAGTACAAACGGTACTGCGTAAGTTAATGTATAGCATGACAAATTTTAAAGTTTTTAGAAGAGTAATTAAAAGATAGGAATTTAATTTTTAAAAATAAGTGAGTAAATAATTCACAGAAATGTTTACACTTTACCACATACATAATTACCAATGTTTATTTTGATCGAGGACATCCAAATTATCCGCTTGAGCGCTTATGTCCACAAGCCGCCGGTATCAACGATCCTGGGCCTAAGCCTTTTAAGATCAAATTACCCGCTTGGGCGCTTATGTTCACAAGCCGTCGGTATCAACAAATGTGAAAGCAGCGCACCCTATACAGACACACTCCGGAGCCCTAGGTAACCCATACGGATACATCTAGGAGTATAGACTCATACTAACACGTAACATAATTTCATTGGCGCCGTTTTGGCCACCAAAAAGAGGGGGCGGCCCAACGAGCTCACGCCAAGTGCACTTACCCTTTAAAGTTGGGCATCCCACTCGATCAAAACTTACAAGATTTTAAAAATTCACATTTTAACCACCTCAAAACATTATTACATTTCCAGAGTTCATTATTTTCACAAATGAGTAGCAATTGGCTCACAATTCATCAAAACGCACGAAACCGAATTTACCGATAAAACATCACTGTAGCAGATTTCAAAATCGCACCAGGAAATGTAGTAAAACATTTTATAAATTTCTGAAAATTTTACAGGACCTAGAAAACATCTAAATAAGCATTTTACTTAGAAATAGGCTTTGTCAAATTCGGACTCCAATTGGCCTAAAAAAAATCATTTCAGAACCTACTGAATATTTGGTCCCAAGAGCAACAGGGAGTTCGACCACAGTCCATTTCAAAATTCATAACAATTCCAAACGCGATCTAAAAATTCTGAAATTTTGCAGGGATGATTTAGACATATAAAGGAACAACTTTCATGAAGATACCAACCATTGAAAATGATCGAAGGTAGGAGCAAATCGGACAACAAAACTGATCACACCATAGAATCAAAACTGACCGCAGAAAACACAGAAAATACCAGATCCTTTTTCGATGTGCAAACCATGTTAAAAAATTATGAAAATTTACAGAGAGCATATTCAAGATGTTAGAAACATTTTTCATTTAGAAAGGTTTTCCCAACAACGAAACGGATCAAAGTGAAAAATGCACAACAATAAAACTACTCGGATGAAAACCCTAGATGGCAGATTTGGCATAGGATAGAAATCGAACAATAACACGATGAATACTCCACCAAAACCCCTAAAAATTGAAATGCACAACACTAACTTACTTTTCAAGAGAGTAGTGTCGAGGTCTTCCTTGGTTGTGTCTCCAAAATCGTCCGGAACAGTCCCACTCTTCCAAATCTACCGAACAAATCCTATTTTGAGAGTTGTTGGAAGAATACTAGATGTTAGGGCTTGATAACCGACCCTATGAGTAAGGATTTGGATTAGAATACTTACCTAGATGTAGGAGAATAGATTGCACCCCTCCAATACGACCAAGGCCCTAAGAACAAGAAGAACAAGGCTCAACTCTCACCCACACTCAAGATAGGAGCAGATTTTCGGATGGTTGTTAATGGGAAGATTTGGGGGCTGAATGAGGCTTATTAGGGCTGTGCTAACACTTCCAAGGATCTCATAACGGTCCTAGGGAATGTAGGGGACGAGTTTATGGTGGTCTCCCTTGAAAAATGCAGCCACCAACCCCTCCAAACTTCATCCATTGCACCAACCCTTCTACACTTGAATGCACTCACTTAACCCACTTTGCAAGGTTCTAGATGCTTCCAATACATCCCATGGAGTCCCAAATACACCCCCAAGGTCTGAGACATGATTGTGGCTCGGTTCCAAGCTTCCAAGTTCGAAGTAGAAGCTTACACCACGCCAAAACGCGTAGCAGCGTTTTGAAACGCCACCTCTGTAGGGTGGCGCGCTGGTGGCACGCCACCGCGCGGCCACCGCGCCACCACCAGGCTTCGGCCCTTTTCCCTTTTTTTAATTATTATGATTTTTAATTTTAAAAATCATAATATGATTTTTAAAAATCATATTATGATTTTAAAAATCATAATTTAATTTTAAAAATCATATTATGATTTTTAATTTTAAAAATCATAATATGAATTATCCATGATTGTTGGATAATCCGATAACTTTCTTCGACAGCGACTCGTCCGAAAATATTTAATTCCGCTCTCTCGGAATTATTTCGGTGTATAAATAAAATCCGATTCTTTAATTTTCGGATTTAAATCTCGATTTTGATTTCTCGGGTATTACACCCCGCACAAGAGTCGTCGCGTACCAAGGTAATAATTTAAAATTGCAAGCCTCAATAATTTCTGCGTGCCAATTATCTGCATCGTCATCTTTCCGAAGTACGACCCAACTTCGAGAGCAAAGTTGATTTCTAAGGAGGGTAGACTGTAATACACGAGAAATCGACATCGAATATTAAATCTAAATATTAAAGAATCGGATTTAATTACCGAAACCGAAATAATTCCGAGAGAGCGGAATTAAATAATTTCGGACGATAGCAACTCGAAGAGAGTTATCGGATTATCCAACGATCTCGGATAATTCCATATTATGATTTTTAGAATTTAAAATCATAATATTTATAAATTAAAAAAAAATATATATATATATAAAATCGCGCGGCAGGCTGCTGCGCGGCGGCGGCGCGTGGTCGCGTGGAGCCCGCGCCGGCGGCCAGTATGCGACGTTCCAAACGTTGCACGCGGTTTCAACTCCAATTTTCGAGTTTTACCAACCCCAATCGATCCAAATTCGGTCCTCAGTCATTAAGTGGTGTTATGAGTTGTATTTGGATAGATTTTAAGTATATTATACTCCCCTACAACTTAGAATGGGATTGGATACATGTACAAAATGGATTAATTGAACCTTGTTGATATTTGGTGCAATGGATGAAGTTTGGTGGGAGTAAATTCGAGATTTGGACTGTCATAATGATCCTCCTACTCCCTAGGGTCATCAAAGCCTCATTTGGGACTCTCAACACAGCCATTCCAACCTTTAATCAGTCCCAAAAACCTCCACCAAACCATTCATCCAAAAATCATTCTTCTCTTGAGTGTTGTGAGTTGGTAAGTGTTGTTCATCTTGTTCTCAAGGTCTTGGTCGAGTTGGAGGGTTGCAATCTATTCTCCTACATCTAGGTAAGGTTTCTAATCCAAATCCTTAATCATAGGGTCGGATTTCAAGCCCTAACATCAAACTTTGTTCTTACAACAGCCAAAATAGGATTCATTCGGTAGATTGCGGAAGAGGGGACTGTGTTGGCCGATTTTGGAGCAAACAAGGAGGAGGATTTCGACACCAAACTCTTGAAAAGTAAGTTAGTATTGTGCATTTCATGTTTTGGAGGTTTTGATAGAGAATCCTTCGAGTTCTTGTTCGATCTCTATCCCTTGCCAAAACTGTCTTCTAGGGTTTTCATCCGAGTAGTTTTGTTGTTCTGCGTTTTTCATTTAGATCCGTTTGATTTTGGAAAATCCTTTCTAAATGAAAAATATTCCTAACACCTTGAATATGCTCTCTATAAACGTTCATAATTTTTGAACATGATTTGGGCATCGAAAACGGATCTGGTATTCCGAGTATGTGAACTGTCAGTTTTGGTGTTCTTGTGTAGTCAGTTTTTGTTGTCCGATTTTTCTCACCTATGACCGTTTTCAATGGTTGTTGTCTTCATAAAAGTTGTTTTTATATGTGTCTAGATCATCTCTGTAAAATTTCATAATTTCTGGAGCACGATTGGAATTGTTATGAATTTTTAAAGAGACTGTGGTCGAATGAACAGTAGGATTTACACTCTTTGGAAAAGATGGATCTGAAATCATTTTTCTTAGGCCACTTAGAGTACGATTTTGAAGAAGCCTATTTCTACAAAAAAATGTTCATTTGGCTGTGTTCTAGCTCCTGTAAAAATTTCGGAATTTTTAAAAATGTTTTTCTAAGTTTCCATATGCGATTTCTGAAACTGCCAGAAAGATTATTTTGTCGGTAAATCGTATTTTGTGTATCTTGATGACTTACGAGTCGAATGGCTTTCATTCTTGGAAATATGTGAAATCTGGAATTGTGTGATCTTGTAAAGTGTTAAATTATGGTTTTTAAACTTTGTAAGTTTTGATCGAGTGGGATGCCCGATGTTTTGGAGGGTAAGTGCACTTGGCGTGAGCTCGTTGGGCCGCCCCCTTTTTTTGTGGCCAAAACGGCGCAAATGATATTTTGGTTTCGTGTTAGTAAGAGTCTATTCTCCTAGATGTATCCTTATGGGTTATCTAGAGCTCCGGAGCGGTGTGTATAGGGTCACTACTTTCACATCCCTCGTGGGTACGAGTCCCAGAGGTGGGTTGATTCCAAGGGTACGTCCCTAGAATCGTGATTATATTTTGGGGTTCTTGTGGGTGTAAATCCCAAGGGCTTGGTGCCCTCGATCAAAATGAACATTGGTAAATTTATTCGTGTGGTAAAGTGTAACACCCCGATTTTTGGTCACCCAGGTCGGGATGTCACCGCCACACCTCCCTAGTAAGACACGGTTTCTCCGGCTTACTAAAGAGATGCAAGGTTAGGTATTTCAGTATTTAAAATATTTAAAACATTTCCAACAGCCCATACAATATAAATTCAAAAATAATAATATCATAATGCAGCGGAAATAATATTTATGTATAATATTGCAGCAGAAATGTAAATAAGACCGACATGGTCAAAACACGGGTTAAACAGGCCCGTTTATTCTATGGTCTAATGAAAGAATTTAATAATAAACTTTCGCAAAATATAATCCCCCCCATGCATGAACGTGCTCATGTTTGTTCCATATACTCTGTAAGGAAAAGGAAAAATAAACGGTTTGGTCAGCACAACTTGCTGAGTAAGTTAACACATGCATGATCGTAGGGTTTAAAAGCCATTAATTTAATATTTACATAAAAACATGATAATAAGCCATAAATAATTTAAATTAATTATCTAATCAATTTGCATAATATTTCATGGCACTAGTCAACAGTACATTTAGCACAATTTAAAATGAAAGCCATAATTAATTTAAACAAAGCATTTAACAATTTAAACGACAACCATAAATAATCCAATTTAATTTAAATTCCCCAATACATCCCCGATTTAGTAATTTCAAGTGTTTAACGATTGCATCGCGATCTCAATAAGTTTAGCCGGAAACCGGCGGCCGCAGCCGTATCTGCCATACCCAGTACCACTCCAGAGCCTCGGGAAACCCATGTGGATATTCGCGAGAGTGTAGGCCATATATCTCATGTCGTTTTGGCAATATCATATCTCAATTTTCGCGCGGGGTAACCATCGTCCATAAAGGCACGAAGTGAAGCAGTTAGGGGGCACCCTGCAGAGCACTCACCCCTAATTTTAATTTATCAAGTTTGTAAGGGGATTTATTTCAAAAATTCTGACTTCACTAAATTTATTAAGAATAGATTTCGACTCGTTTCAACCCTAAAGGCTAATTCCATTGGTTCAACAAGATTTCAAGATTTGACTCCGGTAAACCGCTGTTTACTCTAAAATTAATCTAAAATCAGATTTAAATCCAAAAATTCTGAACATTTTCCACTGACTTGGAAACACCGAGATGAACAACTTTCATGTTTTAACCTTTTCAATCCGAGATACCAAAATAGGTAAAAAATGTCAATTTTCGTCATATCATTAATCTGTCCGAATTTCGTGTACAGCAGTTCCAGATTTTCAAGATCTACCATAGAAAATTAACTCCAAACTTAACAAAATTTTACAGAGACCTTCTTAAGACATTTGTCTACAACTTTCATGTTCGGCTAAAGATCTAAATCGGCCTAGCACCCTAGTCAAAAACGTCATCAAGTTCAGACCTAAGTTCTGTCAAGAATTTCAAGATTCAAATCTCAGCATTTTGGTTTTGGGTGGATTTCATATAGAAATCATCACGAAAAATTCTGAAAATTTTACAGGAGATAGATCTAAGCCTTAGGAACGTTTTTTGTGTTTTAAGTTTTCTCGTTTGATGACTTTTAGGGGTTCGGAAAAATTGTACGAAATTGCTGCGCCGGTAGAAATCACATGTTGACAGATTTTCGAAAGTTTTGGTTAAGCTTTTAGGTTCAAGTGTTTTAATTACTCCCAAAATCATGTCAGTGTCAACTTACAGATTTCTAGTCGTCCGGGATCGTTGATTTCGGAGGCGTGGCTTCCAGACCACCGTTTATCCTCTCCGTTCGTCGGGTTCTTCGTTCTAGATCCGATTCGGGGTGTAGAGAAGAAAAAGACTAAGTTAGGGTTTCGTTTTTGAATTAAAAACGAGATGGATTAATGGATCAGACTTACCACGACGTTGGAAGACTTCCGAATTCGTCCAAACAGTCTCTGGCTTGGTTTTGGTGCCTCCGATGACTTCCGGATCTAGTGTTTTATGTATAGAGAGTATCGTAGGGTTTTGAAAAGTGTTCGGGGCTTCCAAGAGGTGTTATTTATAGATAGGCATGACCTAGGGACGTCCAGGGTCGGCCTTGGTGAGTCTTGAGCCGAAAGGTGTTCAACCGAAGTCGGAAAATCCGGATTCGGGCAAGTGAATCTCGCAACCGGCGAATCTGTCGTGTGGCGCGGTCGTGGCGCGCCGTTTCCCCCTTCACCGCGGGTCGTGCGATCCGTCGTGCCTTTCCTCCTCTCTTTCGGACTTCTATCCCTCTATGCTCCCGGATTCCGATTTCCGGGCCATCTTCGGGTTCCTATTCCATATCGTCATTTCCCTCAGATCTAAATTTATGTTTGGACTCGAGTTTTCGAGCCCCTTGGTGTCGGGTACACGTGTAACAATTTATTTATTTAATTAAATTCCTTTAATTCGTTTTTAAGTTAAATTTCATTTCTCATTTCCTTATCTTTATTTATTTATTTGCTGAATTTATTTATTTATTGTATTTATTTTATTTATTGTTTATTTATTTAATTATTTTTTATATGTTGCAAAATTCTCGGGTATTACAGTCTACCCTCCTTAAGAATCAACTTCGTCCTCGAAGTTGTGTTTCGGCTTTTCTCGTGCTAAGATCTTTTTGGTTGTTTTATTAATTTGTGACTGAACTTAGAATTAAAACTTCTAAGCTGCCTACGTACCCTGTGAAGGGATCAAGCCATAACGTAGTTCAAAACAATTCGAATTTGTTTGTTTGTTTACAAAAATGCACGAAAAATACATGGTATGACATCCTCTCCCCCTTAAGATTGCAGTTATGTCCCCATAACTGTGTCGGTGTCGGTTTGGAACAGTGTCGGATAGCGTTCTCTCATGTCGGATTCTACCTCCCAAGTTGCCGTCTCACTTTCGTGGTTCGACCAAAGAACCTTGATCATTTTGACGGTTTTGTTCCTCGTTACTTGCTCCTTAGTGTCCAGAATTCTCACTGGGACTTCTTCATAAGTCAGATTACTCATCGAGTTTGATTACTTCTGGTTGAAGTACATGTGTCGGGTCCGGCACATACTTCTTTAGTTGTGAGACATGGAAGACATTATGAACTCGATCTAGTTGTGGCGGTAAAGCCAGTCGGTAGGCCAAATTCCCGACTCGTTCTAGAATCTCGTAAGGTCCTATGTACCGAGGACTCAACTTTCCTCGATTGCCAAAGCGCATCACCCCCTTCATGGGTGATATCTTTAGCATGACCCTATCTCCCACTTGAAATTCTAGGTCTCGTCGTCTCACGTCAGCGTAACTCTTCTGACGGTCTTGAGCGGCTCTCATTTTTCCTTGAATCACTTTGATTTGTTGAGCCATGTCTTCGATAAGTTGTGGTCCCACTACCACCGACTTATCGTTTTCTTCCCAGCTCAACGGGCTTCGGCACCTTCGTCCATACAACGCCTCGAAAGGTGCCATGCCAATGCTAGCATGGTAGCTATTTTATAAGAAAATTCGATTAAAAGTAAATGGGATTCTCAATTTCCCTTAAATTCCAACACGCATGCTCTCAGCATGTCTTCTAGTGTTTGGATTGTTCTCTCGGTTTGACCATCCGTCATCGGGTGGAATGTGGTGCTCATTTTGATTTGAGTACCGAGAGCTTTTTGTAACTCCGTCCAAAAATGAGAGACAAATCTACTGTCTCTGTCGGAAATGATGTCATGTGGTACTCCATGTCGTCGTACTACATTATCAACGTAGGCTCGGGCCAATTGGTTCATAGTCCACGTGTCCTTCATCGGGATAAATATGGCTGTCTTCGTTAGCCTATCCACAATCACCCAAATCTTGTTCATGCCTTTAGGTGATCGGGGCAATCCCGAGACAAAGTCCATCGAGATGCTATCCCACTTCCAACTTGGAATCTCAAGTGGTTGCATCAGTCCTAAGGGTTTATGTCTCACTGCCTTAACCCTTTGGCAGGTGAGGCATTTCGCCACGAAGTCTGCCACTTCCTTCTTCATTCCTGGCCACCAATAGATCTTTTATAGATCTTTATAAAGCTTGTCGCCTCCGGGATGCACTGAGTATGGCGTGTTGTGCCCTTCCTCCATCAACCTTCGCTTCAACTCGGCACATTTATGGGGCACACACCATCTCCCTTTGAAACGAATGCTTCCATCCTCGTGGACAGCAAATCCTATTGCCTTTCCCTCGGCAATATACCCCTTTATCTTTTCCAATTTCGCGTCACCCGGTTGGGCGAGCCTAATCTCGTCCAATATTGGAGTTTCTACGACCATGGCATTGATCGTGTCACTCACTGTGCCCGGATGCACAAGTTCCACGTCCAATCTCGCTAAATCCATGTACAATGCCGGCGGAATTACCAACAAGTTTGTCATGTGTTGGGTTTTCCGGCTTAAGGCATCGGCTACCACATTCGCCTTCCCCTCATGGTAGGATATCTCTAAATCGTAGTCCTTAATAAGTTCCAACCACCTTCGCTATCTCAAATTCAACTCCTTCTGAATGAATATATACTTCAAGCTCTTGTGGTCGGTGAACATTCGACACTTACGCCCATAAAGATAATGTCTCCATATCTTTAGAGCGAAAACGACCGCTGCCAACTCCAGGTCGTGTGTCGGATAATTCTCCTCGTGAGGTTTTAGCTGGCGTGATGCATACGCTACGACTCTCGAGTCTTGCATCAAGACACAACCTAAACCTTCCTTCGAAGCATCGCTATAAACTTCGAAGTCACCATTCTCTGATGGTAGTGTCAATATGGGTGTGGTTGTGAGTCGTTTCTTCAGTTCTCGAAACGCTGTCTCACAAGCCTCTGTCCACACATATTTTACTCCCTTCTTCAGTAACTGGGTCAAAGGTCGTGCGATTTTTGAAAAATCCTTCACGAACCGTCTATAGTACTCGGCTAATCCAAGGAAACTCCTTATCTCGGTATGGCTCTTTGGAGTTGCCCATTCAGTTACGGCAGAGACTTTTGCCGGATCCACTGAAACTCCATCAGCGGATACTATATGTCCTAGAAATGCTACCTCCTTCAACCAAAATTCGCATTTGGTCAATTTGCAGTATAGTGGATTGTGTAGAATATTGGGAGATAAAATCCCCTTTTTTTTTTCCGAGGCCCGCGCGGCGGCGCGCAGGGACCGCGCGGCCATGGCAGTTCGGGAAAAAGAGGCTCGCGCTCCGCGTGAGCCATTTCACTCCTTCCCAAATCCGAAACCTCTCTCATTTTGCTCTCAAATTCGCTTTCCCGTTCCCGAATTCTCCCATTTTCGGCTTCGATATTTCTTGGCAAGGTATGTATCTACTACTTCTACTTGTCAATTTCAGTTTTTATGCCTTGAATAACTTGATCTTTGGACGGATTTTGAGGTTAGGGTTTATGTGTTAGAATTGGGGGTTTATGATTTCTAGACTTGATTCGTGCGAATTAGCGAACTTATGTGATACTTGACGCTATTTTTGTTGATTATGAAGTATTTGTGCAACAATGTATACCTAGTTTGAGGAAGTTTTTACTAGATTCCATGCTTTAGGAAGAATATGAATTTCCCGATTTGTATTGGTATTGCGGGCATGAGCATGAGTTCGTTGTTGTTGTTTTGTGCCTATTATGATGATGAGTTATTGCCTAAGCAATTGTTTCGATTTGGGGACGTTCCCATGTGTTTACAAGTAAACTTTGAATTTGATTTATTGCGCTCACAACGTGTTTGACTAAATGTCCCAAAGAGTTTTGGGATTTGTTTGGACGTATTCTTTGTTTGGTTATCCTCTTGGATCGCTCGTGTTAGAGCCTACACTTCATGTTCTTGCATTTTTCTGCCCTATACTTGGTGTAATCGTTGTGTAGGATTTATCCTTATATTTGGTATTGGTTGGGTATCTGCAGGATGCTGCTTTTCTTGTGGGTTGTCTGGGCGTCTCCCATGGTTCTTCCGGGGGCCAAGAGACGAGCCACTCGGCGTGATGCAGCTGGCCCTAGTGAAACTTTTGACGAGTTTCATTAACACGAGTAATTTTTTGAAATCTCAAGCGTGGATTTATTAAATGAAAAGAGTTATGATGTAGGGAAGGGGTTTAAGGATATGTTATAATTCCCGTTTTATTACTCATGTGGGGTGTTTTAATCTCAAACGGCGTTGTGGTCCTCCCCGCCATGAAACTTTTGACAAATATCACGGTGCAACCGGGATTGACCATCAGTCTGTCACCCTGAAAGTCCCTGGTATCTGCACCATGATACTTCTCATAATTTCATGTCAAGAAAGCACCTGCCATGAAGCTTTTGAACATCTTCCCACTGTATGAGTATTTTCCCAAAATGTTGTGTTTTTATTTACTCGTGTCAAGAAACTGTGCTCCCGAAAGCGCACGGAGTCAAAAATTGCAGTAATTTATAGTAAGTACCGGATCATTCACTGGAGGATGTGCGATGGAAGTAGGGCCCACGTCGTTTACTAAGATTTTCCACTCGGTTACTCGTTTCAAGTTTTGCAAGGGTTTCTAACAACTACTTGACATAAATTAAACCAGATCATGAAAGCAGTAAAAATTATTCTACAAAGCATGGTAAACTAGATCGAAGAAAGCAATTAAATCTATACTACGAAAGCAATATAAAATTATGCTACACTATCTAGAAAGAAGATTTAAATAGTGACAGAAGGGACATGGAGGAAATAATAAAGATTGGACAAGATTCAGATGAAACACAATTAAACTTCCATTTTTAATACACAGATCTTAGTTTGGGATAATCCTCCAGTTAGCTAACTCTCATGCTTTCTACACCATGTTCCCTTTAACAGACAGGTACTTACAGTAAGAATTTACATGCTCTTAAGACAACAATTTCTAAGATACCACAGACTTATAACTCCCTCCACAGGCCTTGTGAACTTACATTACATATCTGTGGTGGATAAGCAACACCTAACACATCATTAGTTGACATGCCAAGTACTCCTATCATTCCCCCATGTCACACCCAAAGTTTCAAATAAAGCCCCAAACCATTCCATAACTCTCAAACCTTTTAACAGATGGACAGCCCCTAATTCTTCCGAATGACCTCTATGAAAGCATTTAAAAGGAAAGCAGTAAGAAAGCTGTAAAGAAAGCATTTAAATCTATCACTCGGAAGCATTAAAAACGTCTCTTTCCGTTAGTATAAAAGAGCCCCTGGTCTTGGTGACCAGATGCAGATCAAGAACCCCCGAGATATCAATAAGCCACAGGGCTCACAACATCTGGGTAGTTATGAGATACAAACTAAATGAAACAGATCCATAAATCAACCTGTTCCGGATGCACTCACTCAAGACTCAATTCTAGACTTTGGCAGAAGAAGATAGTAGTCGAAGGAATACTCGACCCTACCTTAGAAATTCACCAAGGCCTATATGTTGTTCCTCTAGTATTATTTATCACATCTCATCTACACCCAAGTGGATATTGACTTAATGCGATATCTAATATCAGATTTCCAACACACAGCAATTTTGAGAAGCAAATGAATATTTGAAAATCATTCCCTAGACAGGTACTAAACTCTCAATTAAAACACAGATCCTTTCAGTCTAGATGAGACCTAATCGCTGACTCTGCTTCTAAGCTCTCAAAATCAACCCCCAATAGAATGTGAATTAGTCATAACTGTTGAATTTATCCCTTACTCAGATCCGGATTTTATAAAGGAATTTTTGTTGGAAATTTATTATGCAACATCCGATTTAAATCAAGACTTCTGTGTCCAAGGGGAAGGATCCCCAAAATAGCAATAAGACCAGAACATCTACATAATAGTATCATGCATACAAGTATACGAAAAGGAAAATGAAATACCCCAAAATATATGGTGGGGTTAGATAGAATGTGATACACAAAGGTGAATTAGCCTGAGATGAGAAGAAATCGGCTAAAAAGAGTGCCAGAGATAGTTGGGGTTTTCCGGACTGCAAACACCTGCTGTCCGGTTCCCAATTTTCCCAGATGATTGATTTTAGACAGAAAGAATTCCAAACAACGGTGACCGCCGTCATTTAGTTTTCTTTTGTCTGTGAGCGGAAGAAAAACCCACATATTTCTTGCTGTAATATGTCTTAACTGATGATGGTCGGCATCAGTTAATACTATTGCAACTTGAATTCAGGTTGAGAAATTAAGATAAGGAAAATTAAAACTGTATCTGATTAGGAATTGGCTGAGTGACTAATCGAAACTCTTAGTGAAGAGAACGCTCGCCGAAGCTTCCACCAACCACTAACCAGATCATGCAGAATAACAGATAATGATTGACACACAGAAGACGGGTTAGTCGATATCCCTGTGAAGGGACCTTTCACCAACATTAATCTGTGGTGTTTCTCATTATCCGTTCATACACACAATGAAAGAGAAAATAAGAAAGTAAGAAAATATTTTTGGTATTGTGTGGGTGTTAAGCACACAATAAGTGGACACTTAATGGGTTGAAATGTGTAATGGATAAAGTTAGGTGAAATGGGCCTAGGCCCAATACACCCATGCAACTTACACAAATCATGAAAGAAAATATTTTTGGAGTTTTCAAAATAAAAGGATAGTTCAATTCGAATTATTGGGGTAATTCGAATTGCGAATGCATGAAGAATGAGGTATGACCTTACCCAGTTAATCATTGTCAGGAATTGGAGCATCATCTAATTCAAATTATTGACCAATTCGAATTAATTCGAATTGGACAACTCGAATTGGCGAAGTCCTTCTCTTGCTCAAATTGACTAAGGCATTTACCTCAAGGGGAAGGTGAATTCGAATTGTCTAGCAATTCGAATTAATTCGAATTGGACAATTCGAATTGGTAAGAGATGGAAAATAAACTAAGGCATGAATGGGTGGTATGCAATACAATGTGGTTTCTCATGCCAATTCGAATTGTGTGAACCAATTCGAATTAATTCGAATTAGAGAATTCGAATTGGTTGGAAACCACATGAAGAAATTTTTGGTTGTGCAATTCGAATTTCTTAGGCAATTCGAGATAATTCGAATTGCCTCAATTCGAATTACATATTTTTGAACAATAACAATTTATGTTCTCACGAGTATGGGTTAGGTGTACACTGTGCGGTTAATGATGGTTTTAGATTTACCAAATCCCTCATCTCACATCAATGTCACTTCACAGCCACCCTAGTGAGGTTTTCAAGAAATAAACAAACACATGTCCAGTGGGTATTGGCAAGATTCAAACCCTATTTCTACAAACAAAGGATTCAAAGATCAAAGAATCTAAAACATCTAGAAAATCAAGAACTGCATGAATAAACTAAGAACACTCAAGTTATCTAAGGCAGCATAAAATAAAAATCATGGCAGGAAAATAAGGCATAAAGGTAAATTCTAACAAACCTTAAAAACATCGAAAACCTAAGAACACTTATTTGAAGCTCTAAGGTACAAAATCAAGCTAACAACCCACCAAACATGCATTTATTAAGTTTGAATGTCAACTAGGACATAATAAATGTAACCTAGTTGAAACAAACAAACATTCTAAGCATTTATTTTTAAAGAAAGCATTAAAGAGTGCCAAAACACATGAATAACACCATTTCTGGAAATTTTTCTTGTATTGACACTTTGAAAGCAAAATAGAGAACCCAAAACCATCATTAACTTGAAGGTAGGGTTTATTCTAACTAGAAAGCATGTAAAAATTCTGGAAATGGCTACTCTAAGGGTTACACAAACTGCTTCTACACTATACTAAGATCAAAGCATGTAAAAACTATACTACTTGCAAGGAAAATAAACTAAACTACACTAAACTACCTACCTAACCCTTAAGGGATGTGGAACCTCCTGCTGTTCTTTTTGTCCCAGCTGCTTTTTGGTTAGATTCTTGATCTCTTTTTGCTCTGTTGTGGAAGGTCTGCTTTTATAGACAAATTTCGAAACCCTAGGCCCACCAATGTTGTGCTCATGCTCCACAGCTTCAATGAGTGAAGTTCGAATTAATTCAATCAATTCGAATTAATTCAAATTGTGAGATCTCTTCCTTGAGCTGGAAATGTGGCCTTCAGTTATCAATTCGAATTGTTGTGAAGAATTCGAATTGGTCTTTTCTCGAATTGGATGAGGGTTTCTGCTTGGCTTCCTTGCATCTGTTGGCAATTCGAATTGTTTGTGCCAATTCGAATTAATTCGAATTGCATCTTCTAGCCTTTGGGTTCCTTCTCTTCATTCCCTAATTCGAATTATTAAAGCCAATTCGAATTAATTCGAATTGGCCATAGTAATTCGACTTAGCTCTTCTACATCCCTTCCCAACACTTAATCACTTCTTGTTCTCTTCAGCAATTCGAATTGTTTGTGCCAATTCGAATTAATTCGAATTGCACAATTCGAATTGTGCTTCAACACTTGACCAAATTTCAGTTGTGGGATTTTCAATCTTTTTCCCCATCTTTTTGGATTTTTGTGGGCTATATTATTCTTTTGCCCATCTTTTCATTCCTTTTTCTTTTCTTTTTCCTTTTTTCATGTTTTTGGATTTTTCTAACACAAATACAATTTAAAATTGCATATTTTGTGTCTTTTTATTACCGGCTCGAAGTTTTTACAAACTAGCATTAATCTGTTAAATTCAACTGCTTTCTTATTACAATAAGATGGAAACACGATCAAAATGTCCGTCTCAGACACGGAAATGGATTGAAAATAATGGTCAATTTTGGCCATTATCAACATCCTCACATTTAATACTGATCGTCCCCGAGCAGTCAGAGTCAGTGCTCCTAGGAGCTTGGACTCTGCATATTCAATCCATTTGCGTGGCCTCAGAAATTTCATTCTTCTTATATTGGGATAAGACAATCAAAATTACAAGTATTAAACTCTCTTGGTTGCAGTGTTTAATGGAATGATGCTTCTCACTTGCATGAACACACAAACCCATCATTATTGTTAATTCTTCTTGAATAGGTGTTTAGAAAAATTCATTGGCTTACTTCTTGAATTCAAGCATGACATGATCATTGATTAATAGAAACAGAGCCTCACATACAGTAGAATCGGAAAGTTCACTCACTCTCAAGATTGGCTTTTATCATCAACGCTCAAAATCCAATTCAATTAAATTCTCCCATAGGCTTGCAACTGGACCAACTCGCCACCGGCTCATTCCTCAAATCGAGATCCCGAGGTCTTATTCAAGGTTGTAACGGGGCATACGGTTGTAACATTTGGTAGGAAAGGGAATTATTGGGCTAAAAAGTGACATGACACCATTCCACCATAACTTGGCATGTTGTAGAATCTATGATCATCATTATTTCTTTCTTTCTTTTGTTTTTCTTTCCTTTTCTATTGCATGACATTAGACTTTGTCTAATTTGCTTTGTCATTTGCAATTTATTCTTGTTGAATAGATCTCAACTTTTTTTTTTTGAATCGGTTTATAGCATACCGATTGACATTTTTGATGATCAAAAATTACAATGCCTTGATGGGATGGCTCGTGTACACTTGGGTCTGATTTTCTTGGTCTTTTTGTAAGGCTGGGAATAATATAGTGGTTTCAAAGAAAAATTAGGCTTAAAGGCTCAAGTTGGTTAATCCTAAAGGGAAAATGTTTTTGGGTTTGGAATTCAAACGAAAGCCAAAATTTTGGGTTTTCTAAGTGCCTCGATCATATGCTCGATTTCGGGAATATGACATGGTCTTGAATCGGTCCCAGTTGCAAGTTCTAGTGTCCTTTAATCGAATTGATTCACACAATCAAAGAAGAAAAATGAGTAATAGTGACTCATGGCTCAAATCTCACATGGTATGGTTTGATCATGTCATACACTTATTCTCAGATTTAGCCTTTGAAAATTCTTACAGCTTATTCAATCAAATTCTCAACATGAAGATTTGTTTTTCTTTCAAGTGATCAAATCATTGGATTTTTATAGCTCAAAACTTCGAGAATTTATATCATGCATATTTTTAATTGTTTTATCCCAATTTAATAATCTGAAAATTTCATCATCAGCCTAAATTCAACATGTGAATTTAGGTGACAGATTTATGCGTGTTTTATGCCGGTTTGTTTAATTGAAAGCAGTAAAAAGACACTGTGAACATGCAAGCATGTCACAGCTTGTTTTTGGCGTGACAGTCACTTATTCATCTTGGACTGCCACACATCTTTTTCAAATAATAGAGAACTCAAGACGAAATTCTCTTTTGGAAAGCAGTAAATGTACATCAGTTACAATAGATTTCCATGGTGTGGGTTGAAAGTGCAATGAATGAATGGAAAATCTAATGCATGATGTTTACAATGGAGCTCGCATGAATGTGATCACTTAGCTTAGTCCTTCTTCTCCGTGGGCTGTGTGGAGGATCCGGTGGCATCTCCTGGAGGTGATGGGAACTTGCTGAGGATGGTCTTCATCATTTCGGCTTGATTGTCGAACATCCTGGCTTGACTGGCGAACACTGCTTCGAACATTTTTCTATTCTTTTCCTCACTCTCAGTCCTTTCTTGATGCTGCCTTGCTGCTTCCTTTCTGAACTCCTCTTCTCTCTCAAGCATTCTCAGCCTAAACTCTTCCTCTTTCTGCATTTGTTTCTCGTGAGTCGAAACAATGACATCGGCCAAAGATCTGACACTCTGCATCATTGACTCTCCCATTCTGCTCACTGCTTCTAGAGTTTGAGAATCAGCTGGATACTGAGACACAGTCGGGCTTCTGCGAGAGGGTCGGACTGGATGTCTTCGTGATAAGCTTGGAGTGGAAACATCAGTTCCAGGATGAGTGGGAGTGGGAGCAGGTTCTGTTGGTGTGACTGCAGCTTCTTCTGTTGAAGGTACCACTTCAGTACGGTTCTTCTTCTTGCGTCCTGCTGTTGGTGTCCTATGAGTGTATCTGGATTGAGCGTCTGATTCTTCCGGCATAATGTATGTAACTGGTTTAGTTATCCTTGTCTTTGGGACTGGGATCGACCGGCTCATATCAATAAGATCGCTCTCTGCAAAAACTGTTAGATCTACTCCTTGGGCCTCACAAATTCTCCTGATGAGGTTGGGATAGCATAAAGCAGCAGCTCTGGTGCCTGTGACTTTTGTGGTCATGACATGGAAAATCTGCTCCCCCACGTTGATCTTCAGTCCATGCCAAATCTTGGCAAAACCCTTCAACATTTGACCAGATGTTTCATGTGCATGAGGGTTTGGCCTAATCTTCGACATGTAGAAGTCATAGGAGGGTTGAAACTCCAGCTTCAGGTGCTTTGCTTTGAAGGGGATTTCACCAGTGTAGCTCTCAGCAGTAAGGGACCTAGTGATGTTGTCGTGATATTGCCTGTCAGCTGCCCTGCTTGCTCCCTTCTCGAAATGCTCAAATGTCGGAATTTCTGACCTCCAGTTGGGTGTGCCAAGGAAGTTGTTCAAGTATTCTCCAGAGATGTTTACGTCGACTCCTCGCACCCAACTTGTCTTTCGTGTGGCATTGATGTTGCAGTAGAATTCCCGAACCAATTCTGCTATCCCGGGTTCAGCGTGATGCTTAAGGAACTCAGTCCATCCGTGGTTTTCTTTTAGCCTGAGTAGCATTGGATGATCTATCAGTTCTGGACTGAATCCTTTATCAAGGACGAATACTCCAGCCAGTGCCATGTATCGTCCCGCATTCTGCTCATTCCCGTTGAACCTCCTCATTATATCAGCATCATCCCTGATGCGGAATTTTCTGAACTTCTTAGTGGACACACCCAGTCTGCCCCTTGAAGTTGAGTTGGCCCAATAATCAGCCGATCGCACTGATCCGGTTGATTCTTGGGTTCCTTCAGTTCCTGCTTGTTCTCCATCAGAGTCGGAATTCTCCCTTGGTTGTTCCCTCTGTTCAGTATGCTCGTGCTGTTCTGATTCTACCTGTGTATTCGGTTGTGGCTCTTCCTCAGTTTGTTCCAACTCAGTTTCTTCACCTCGTTGAGTTGCTCCCTGCTCGTGCAAATTACAAGGATCTTCGGGGAATACGGAGTCTAGGAAATCCTCGTGAAGATAAGGATCATCTACATGTTGATATTCCTTTTGTGATGCCTCGACTTCCCTCCTGATGGTCAAATCTTCGAATTCCTCCCCCATATCATCTCCTTGTTCCACAGGAATATTGAGATCGTATTGGAGTATTTGCTGAAACGACTTGTCCTTAAAATAGTTTTCTATGGTTTCCAAGTCCGTTCGCTTGTCACCACTACTACTTTCAGTTCTCGCCGTTTCTTGCACTGTGGGTTGCGGTTGAGTAGTGGCTGCCGCCAGAGTTTGTGCCGCTATTTCATTCAAATCACTCGCAAGCTCGGCTAACTTCTTCTTTGACTCTTCAAGTCTTTCATTGCTCTCGTGCACCATTTCCTCTATTTCCTCTGTGGGCTTCATTCCCTCCATTGCTTTCTCGACATCCGCCCTTGTGTCATTTCTACGAGCAGTGGATCCCTTCCCTAGTTCTTGCTTGTCCTTGGCCCATTCTGTTGGTTCAGCTTTCACCTTGACAGGAATAATGTCGGTTCCGCGGATTATCTGACAATCATCGTCCCCGACCTCAACCTGTATTTCAGTGTCAGCTTTCTTCTTCCTCTCCAGCTCAGTGTGCAATTTTTCAGCAGCTTTTCTATTCTCCTCTTCCTCTCGGGCTTTTCTAATATTTTCCTCCATTTCTGCCTTCCTGGCGTCTTCTTCTGCTTTCTTGGCCTCCTCTTCAGCTGCCTTGGCCATTTGTTCTTTCCAAAGTCGATTTTTCTCGGCCCTTGCAGCTTCCATTTTCTGCTTCCACTCCTCCGTCTCTTTTGCCATTTCGATCTCAGCCTCCTCCTTCTCCCTTCTTGCTCTTTCAGCTTGTCGGGCCTCGTACTCGGCTTTCCTCTGTGCCTCAATCCTATCCATCTCAGCTTCCTCTTGAGCTATCCTTGCTGCTTCTGCATCGGCTTGCACTTGGGCCTTACGCTGTTGTTCTTTCTTGGATAACTCAATGGCGTGCTTCTTGCCTTTGTCTTTTTGCTTGGGAGGCTCATCATAGAATTTGGGCACAGGGGGAATGATCCTTGGCTGACTCGGAGGTTCTTGGATTTTGATCTGAGGCTCAGCAGACTTTTCAGACTTTTCTTTATCTGCCAACCTTATCAGTTTTCTCTTCTTCTTGGGTGGCTCTGGTTCGGATTCAGTCTGAGAGGGTTCAGATTCGGCAGGCTCAGATTGCTCGGAGGTCGGATCAACATAATCGTCAATGATCTTTTCTTCATCCTCAACACTCAATCCAAATTCCGGTCCTTTGATCTTCAGAAATTTTTGGATGAATTCAGGCTCAGACATGGCTGTGAGTTGCGCAGTCCATTTTAGTGTGAAATATCTGCCTAGGACACCTTGGAATCCCGTGTTATACTGCAAACGAGGTTGGTGTTCTTGACAGTGCCTTTGACCTTCTGCATCCATTTCACGTAACAGGTCGAGGAACTTCTTTTTCATCTCTGTGTACAAGGTGTCCATGATGTCCGCCTCTTTTTCCTTTAGATGTCCTAGGTCTCGGACTGGTGGAATATTGAGAAACTCCAAACACTTGTTTTTGCCCATGACTAAGATTTGTTTCCTCTTGTGTCCCATTCTGTCCCATGATCTGTTTCGAATCATCGCGATGCATTCAGCTCTCATCAGCTCGAAATTGGGCATCCCCTTCATTGTAGTCTCTCGGGGCTCAACTGCCGGAATCCTTTGTGGTAAGAATACTGGCATAATCTCCACATTTCCCGGAGGTATTACTACTCCCGGTCTTAGTACAGACTTCCTGATGTCCTTTTCCCATTTTCCCCATGCAATCATGTATTCCCCACACAGTTTCCTGACTGCTTTTGTTTTCTCAAGAATCGAATCCAGCATTGGAGTGTGGTGGGCTTGTCCGTAGTTCAGTACCGCCTAGAGAGAGTCCCGGAAGTTGAATGTCATTTCAGTATGACGCTCTTTTGCACGCAATGTCAGCCATAGCTGCTCCTCCGGTCCGCAAATGGTCCCATTGTCGAATTGTTCCTTCTTGTACGTAAATGGAAAGTCTCCGGCATGGAGAGTACACCAGTTGACGCAACTAAGTGTGGTGACGTCATGGGGGCATAATGCATTTTTACTTCCCTTGTAATGGGTGGTTGGATGAGGATTGGATCAAAGGCGGATGCTCTTCTATCCCCGAAGTGAATCTCAAGCATTCTGTTCCAATAAGCTTTCTGTCGTTTCATTCTCCAAACCATTCGTTCATAGTGAACCTTTGGGTCGTCAAACCGTTGGTTGTACCTTGCCTCATCGAACTCTTGGTTCCAGAAGTTCCATACATGTTGGCAAAAGTCTCTTTCGAGGCCCCTCGCTCTATCACTTCTTTCTTCCTCTGGAATCGCATTCCACCAATGGTCCTTCATTTCGAACCTCCATTCAATCTGGTGGTCCATATTCAAGTTATGCTCATTCCTTATGGCCACCCTATTTTCCTCTGCCTCTTTCTTCAGCCTCTCAATTTCCAAGAAGGCACGATCTGGAGTTGTCTTTGGAAGACCCATCAAGGAATCTATAATGAGCTGATCCCTGGAGAAGAAAAGAGTTGGAACTATTTTTAACAAATTTTTGATAAGTGGATCCGAGTTGAAAGTCAACATCCTCACATTTTGAGATAAGCTCTAAATGTGAGTTAATTGGTTTCTAATCGAATTTATAGAAAGAAAAACATAGAGCTGGATTGTTATATCTAACTCTTATTACAGCAAAAATAAGGAAAGCAAGAGAGATATAAGGATCTTGGATCCTAAAAAAAAAAAAATTTCTTGGACTATAAATAGTCTAAGATGTTTTTGGGTGGTCGAAGGACCAAAAAGAGAATATTTCGCAGGTTATTGAGCCTTCGAAAGGATTTTGATTTTTTATCACTTAAAAAAGTGATTGAAATCATAAGAGAAAGGAGAGATAAAAGATTAATGATGAAAAGCAAATGCAAGCGACAAATTATGCAATTACTAGTATGTAACAATGGACCATGACTAGAAATAAGAATAAAAATGAAAGTAAAAGTAGACATGCATACATACAAAAGGTGATTTTTGGATTTTTATGAAAAGTGTTGACTTGTTTATTAAATGAAATTGAGGGTGTGAGTGGTCCCCCATTTGGATTTTGTTTTGGAAAGTGGGTTTTTAAGGAATAGAACAAAACATTCCTCATGAATATTCCCCACTTGTTCCAAAGTGACAAAGATCAAACACCTTTAGGCAAAGAACATTCTATCATTTTGTCTTTTTACACATAAATGACTTGCCAAAAGTGTTGGAAAAATTTTGGTATGGTTTCGTCTGTACCATGTGTCCCGGATGTGCAAACATCAACTTCTAGAATTGAGTTTGCAAAGTGTGGGCAACATGTACCCGACAAAAGCATTTATTACTAAAATACTCATATAATATAACACATGCAAACATAAAGACAAGACAAACAAAAATAATTTTGGTCCATAATTACTACTGTAATGCACAAAATTTTTGTCAAACAGTACTCATGCTATACAGACATGGATTTGCAAGTGTCATTAACATGCATTTTCAGTCATCATCATCAAATATCTATCAAAACAACATAGTGACTAAGAAACATAATCACAGTGTTACCCCTACTCACATAAGAACACAAAATAAGAGTAAAACATCAAAATACTACTCAACAACAACAAAAAACAGAATTTTTTTTGGGGGTTTTGCAACCCCTATTTTCAAAATGAACATCCCTTAAAGACACAGAAACCTTCGAACCCTAAAATGGCAGTTTGAACTTAAAGCACGAAAAAGCCCTAGTTCACCCTACCCTGTTCTAGGTCATCCCCGCACAAGTGTGACCCATTTCGACCCTATTCCGACCATTTTCAACATGAAAAACAAAAACACATTCCACCCCCATCCCCGATTTCGCAAGGAAGACGAAGAGGCAAAAACTGTAAAGCGAAACTGAGCGCGAAATCGAAAAAGAACACTCACCCCCTGCTCCCACTTGAATTAGACGACGAAGACGCCATTTCCGATGAGTTTGAACGGAAGAAAGATCGAAAAGTGCGACTGGTTTCGCGAGGAAGACAGTTTTTCGCGAGAGAGAACGGATGGTTTTCGGGAGAGTGAGAAGTGAAAGTGATGGAAGAGGGGGGAAAACAAGGATATATAAAGAATTTGGGAAGGAAGGTTCGAATTATTTCATCAATTCGAATTAATTCGAATTGATGGTTTCTGTGAGAGATGCGAGTTATTCAGGCCAATTCGAATTAATTCGAATTGGCTTGAAAAACAAAGAAACAAAGCAAGTTCGAATTTTTGAGATCAATTCGAATTAATTCGAATTGACTCACAATTCGAACTGGAGGTTGTGAGCAAAAACTGCACAAGATGCATAAGTGAGCTAATTCGAATTATTGTGGCCAATTCGAATTAATTCGAATTGCTTGAATAACTCGAATTGCTCACTTGCTGAGGAGAATGCCTTTTGTATGCTAATTCGAATTAGTCAGGCAATTCGAATTAATTCGAATTGCCTTATAATTCGAAATTGCAATACTTGGCCAAATAAAACATCCGAAAGTTCTGCCTTGGGTGCCAATTCGAATTTGCATGTCAATTCGAATTAATTCGAATTGCCTGCATAATTCGAATTAACTAATCCGAGAGTGAAAATTTCCAAAGCAAAATGTCTTATGTGGTTTGTTCCAAGCAATTCGAATTAATTCGAATTTTCTTGAAATGAAAAATAAACCACAGTCAAGACTTAGGAAAAATTTTTAGGTTTTCAAAAATTTATGTTTATCAAGATGAACTCAATAGCAAACATATCTACACAGAAATAGAATCTAAAACATATTGCTTGCATAAATTAGGTTGGGTTAACAATTTTATTTTATGAACTTATTCTGGATTTTAGATTTCTCTAAATTCCAGAATTAATTTTCATTAAATATAATATTAACCCAACCGGGAACCTGGTTTTTGGAAGCTTTATCTTTCATTTTGTTGGTTCCTCGAATTCCTGCAAAACAATTTTAAGAAAGCATTAGGTTTTCCCCAAATATCAACATCCTCACATTTAGAGTCTTAGTACTCTATTGTTCAATTGATTTTTGGATAGTTTGTCCCAATAAAAATAGGTGGAGCAAGTAACAAATAAGTAAGTAAATATATGTATAATATTTATTGAGCATAAGCCGGTTCTGTTGTCATTTGAGCTTCTCTTTCGGGGTCGAACTGCCCAAGATACTCCTTCAATCTGTGTCCATTCACTACCAGCTCTCCTTTGTCAGTTCGGATCCTGACAGCTCCACTTTCAAACACGTGCACCACTTCGTATGGCCCTTCCCATCTGGATTTAAGCTTTCCGGGGAACAGCTTCAACCTGGAATTGAATAACAAGACATTCTGGCCAACATAGAAGTGTTTAGACTTGATACGACGATCGTGTAACTTCTGGGTCCGCTCTTTATAAATCCTCGAGCTTTCATAAGCTTGCGCACGTATTTCCTCAATTTCATTGAGGTCCAACTTGCGCTTACTCTGAGCAACTCGTGAGTCAAAGTTGAGCATTCGCACGGCCCAGTAAGCCTTATGCTCTAGTTCTACGGGCAAATGACAGGCCTTCCCGAAGACGAGTCTGTATGGAGACATCCCAATGGGAGTCTTGAATGCAGTGCGGTATGCCCATAAAGCATCATTGAGCTTACGTGACCAATCTTTGTGAGTTGTCCCCACAGTGGCCTCGAGTATGTGTTTGATTTCGCGGTTTGAGACCTCGACTTGACCACTGGTTTGGGGATGGTAAGGCGTGCCGATCTTGTGGAGAATCCCATTTTTGCTCATAAGATTTGCAAATGCTTTATTAACGAATGGGTTCCTCCATCTGATATGATCACCCTGGGTACACCAAATCTATTGAAAATGTTATTTTTCAAAAATTTGACGACCTGGTTGCCATCATTGGTTGGCAGTGCAACGGCCTCAACCCACTTGGAAACGTAATCGACAGCTACCAAGATGTAATGGTTCCCATCAGATGTCGGGAATGGTCCCATGAAGTCAATACCCCATACATCGAAAATCTCGAGAGTGAGAATTCCTTGTTGAGGCATCTCATCCCTCTTGGAGATATTCCCTAGTCTTTGGCATCTGTCGCAAGCTTTAACAAACGCTTTGCAATCCTCGTAAATGGTAGGCCAATAAAAACCGCACTCGAGCACCTTATGGGCTGTTCGAGTGAGGCCATGGTGACCTCCATATTCCGACTCATGGCATTTCTTAGCGATTTGATAAGCCTCGTGCTCAGTTACACATCGTCTAATAATCGAATCTGCACAATGCTTGAAGAGATAAGGATCTTCCCAGAAGTAGTTAACTACATCTTGGTTGAACCTCGCTTTGTGGCCCCTGCTTTGAAATGGTGGAATTATTCCGCATGCTAAAAAGTTAGCAATATCGGAAAACCACGGACAAGCTTGATCATGAAGATGCAAGGCAAACAGTTGCTCGTCCGGAAAATTCTCATTTACGGCTAGCTCATTTTTATCGTTTTCTAGTCGAGACAAATGGTCAGCAGCACCATTGTCTCTGCCTTTTCTATCTTTTATTATAATGTTGAATTCTTGCAACAAAAGTACCCACCTGATTAATCGAGGTTTGGCGTCTTGTTTGCTAAACAAGTATCTCAGCGCAGAGTGATCTGTGTACACTGTGGTTTTCGTACCAATAAGATATTGCCTGAATTTGTCAAACGCAAAAACCACAGCATACATCTCCTTCTCCGTGGTGGTGTAGTTAATTTGGGCCTCATTCAGGGCATGACTTGCGTAATGAATTACACAATGCTTCCCTTCCTTATGTTGCCCAAGAACTGCACCCACGGCGAGATCACTTGCATCACACATTACCTCGAAAGGCATTGACCAATCGGGTGGTTGCACTATTGGAGCAGAAATCAACATCTCTTTGAGCGTGTCAAAGGCTTGAACACACGCTTCATTTATTACGAAAGGATTTTCTTTACAAAGCAAGTTAGTGAGCGGCTTGGCAATTTTAGAAAAGTCTTTATTGAATCTCCGGTAGAAACCGGCATGCCCTAAGAAACTCCTAACTGCTTTTATTGAATTAGGCAATGGTAGGTTTGAGATGACTGAGACCTTAGCTCTGTCGACTTCGATACCTGCGCGCGAGATGCGGTGACCTAACACTATTCCTTCGGTGACCATGAAATGGCACTTCTCCCAGTTCAAAACTAGGTTCGTGTCCTCACATCTTTTCAAAATTTGTGCAAGATTAGTCAAACATTCATCAAAAGTATCTCCATACACAGAGAAGTCATCCATGAAAACTTAAATGCATTTTTCGATAAATTCTGAGAAAATTGACATCATGCATCTTTGAAATGTGGCAGGCGCATTACAAAGTCCAAAAGGCATGCGCCTGTACGCAAAAGTTCCATATGGGCACGTGAATGTGGTCTTGTCGTGATCCTCGCTAGCTATTACAATCTGATTATAGCCAGAGTACCCATCCAAAAAGCAATAGAACTCCCTCCCAGCCAACCGCTCAAGCATCTGATCAATGAATGGCAAGGGGAAATGGTCCTTCCTGGTAGCGGTATTGAGCTTCCGGTAGTCGATGCAAACTCTCCAACCGGTCACTGGACGCGTCGCCACTTCTTCTCCTTGCTCATTAGTCGTTACACAGATCCCCCCACGTTTCGGTACGACCTGCACTGGGCTAACCCATTTGCTATCAGAGATAGGATAGATGATACCAGCATCTAAGAGCTTGATAACTTCTTTCCTTACCACTTCCTGCATATGGGGGTTCAGACGCCTTTGTGGTTCCCTTGAGGGCTTGTACTCCTCTTCCATTAAAATTCTGTGCATGCAAACAGAGGGGCTTATTCCTTTTATATCAGAAATGGTCCATCCGATTGCATGTACATATTTCTTTAGAATGTCTACCAGAGCTTTTTCTTGTTCTTGTGTCAGCTTGGCAGACACAATCACCGGTAATCTTTTATGTTCAGCGAGAAAGACGTACTTAAGATGATCCGGAAGTATTTTAAGTTCAAGCTCTGGTGGGCATTCAACGGAAGGCAGTAATTTGCGAGAAATGGATGGGAGAGAGAGATCAGATTTACCTTCAGGATCCTGTGTCAGTACAGGATCCACTTCCTCCTCAGCGGTGCTTTCCTCTTTCTCCGGGATGAACTCAACCCCATCGAATTCTTCAAGGTCCCCAGAGATAGGGTCCTCGAAGTGGACAGCGTTGCAGCTCCTTGGTTGCTCCGCACCTTCAGGCTTCAGTACCTATTTTGAAACTTTGTTTGGCTCATCAGTCACAGAGTTTATGCTCTCATCCTCACTCCTACTTTCTATTACATCAAACATGGAACAAGATCCCTCATTCGGAAATTTCTGCAGCTGTTCCATGTCAAAGGTGATTTCTTTGTCATCGACCCTCAATGTGACTCTTCCAGATTTGGCGTCAATCAGTGCACCGCCAGTGGCCAGAAACGGGCGTCCCAGGATAAGTGGCATTTCAGAGTCCTCTTCGATGTCGAGGATGATGAAGTCAACCGGGAAAAGAACTTGACCGGTTTTGACTACCACATCCTTGAGGATTCCTACGGGCTTTGTGATTGATCTGTCTGCAAGCTGCAACTTCATCTTGACTGGTTCACTCTCCCCGAGCCTTAGGCGAATTGCCATGGCTAAGGGCATCACATTGATGCTGGATCCTAGATCACATAACCCCATGCTCACTTTGGCCTTCCCAATTTGTACTGGTAGCGTGCAACATCCAGGGTCTTCTTTCTTTTCGGGCAGTTTCTTCTGAACTATGGCACTGCATATGCTGTTGAGAACAATCACCTCCTCCTGCTCTACCTGCCTTTTCCCTGAAATCAATTCTTTCAAGAACTTAGCATAGGTGGGCATTTCTGAAATCATTTCCACAAGAGGAATGGTTATCTCTACAGACCTTAACCGTTCTAGAAATTTCTTGAATTTAAGGTCATGTTCCTTATTTTTAAGACGTGCTGGGTATGGCACCCTAGGCATGTACTTATTGTTGTTTGTTTTTGGTGGTAAAGAGAAGGAAGTTGTACCTTCAACCCTACCCTTTTCAGCTCCCTTTGCAGCTTCAGCCTGCGGAATAGCTGTTTCTGATTTGTCCTCGACCAGTCCAATACCGTCTCCTCCTTCAATCCTTTCATTTTCTTTTTCACCCTCCACTGGATCCTTTTCCTCCTTGGCCGTCTCTTTTCCATGTCCAACAACTCCTTTTAGAGTCTTGCCTCCCCGCAATGTGATTGCTTTACACTGCGGGTTAGCTTCAGTACTGCTTGGAAGTGTTCCTTTCCCCCTGTTCTGTAGTTCCTTGGCCAATTGGGTGACTTGCATCTCCACATTCTTGATTGATGACTGCAGTTGTTGGTTTATATCCTTCTGGTTGGCTATAAACTCAGTCATCAAGTTCTCCAGACGAGATGGTGGCCTTTGGTTATATTGTTGATTTTGATCAGGTTGGGATTGGAAATTCTGGCAATTCTGGCCTTGGTTCTGATTAGGCCTCTGTTGGATTTGAGGTTGGAAATTCTGATTCTGATTTTGAAAGTTCTGCACTCTTTGCTGGACGAATCCTTGAGTCTGAGGTCTGAAGCCTTGCTGTGGGTTTTGATTTGCGAACTGGTTGGGCTGGTTTGGCTGCAACAAATGCGCATTAAGTGCATTGTTGTTGGAATAGGAGAGATTGGGATGGCGATTTTGGTAGTTCCCGGCATAATTACAAATCTCGGTAGCTATCTGTTGGCATGTATCAGTTGGATGAGGTCCCTGACACAGTCCACAGACAACTCCCGATTGCTGTGTTTGAACTTGGTCTGATGAGGTTCCTGCCTGAGAAGCGTCTATTCCCTTCCCTTTATCCTGGCTCAGCTGTATCGCAGCTACCTGTTCTTGCAATTTTTCAAAATTTGTTTTCCCTTCACTTACAACAAAGACTTTTCTAGGAGGATCCTCCTTCCTATCATCTGTGTTTAGGATGGATCTGTTGACAGACATTGTCTCAATCTTCTCCCAAGCTTGGTCCATAGGCAAGTGGAGTAAATGTCGTCTGCCAGCAGCGTCTAACATTGTTCTCCATGGATGGGTGAGTCCTCCATAGAATTTCCTCAATTGCTCCCATGGTGCGTACCCGTGTTGGGGGCAACGCCTGATGAGGCCCAAGAATCTTTCTTTCGCATCATATAATGACTCGTCTGGCTTCATTTTAAAATCTCCAATCTTAGCTCGTCCTTCCTCAATCTTTGATTCTGGAAAATACTTCAGCAAAAAGCTCATCACCAAGTCTGCCCAAGTGCTCCTCAGATTGATAGGCAATGACTTATACCAGTCCCTGGCACCACTATATAAAGAAAATGGAAACAACATTAGCCTTATAGCATCAGGAGAGACTCCCTGATTTTTGATCGTGTCGCAGAGCTCCAGGAAGGTCTGGAGATGATCATGAGGGTCCTCATGATTTGCACCGCAGAACTGATTGTTTTGCACCAAATTAATGAGTGCCGGTTTGAGCTCGAAATTGCGTGCGGGAAAGTGTGCTCTCCCAGGTCCATCCAGATAGGGCTCTACTATTGGTTGCATGAAGTCTGCCGCTGCTTGCTGCTGTTGTTGATTTCCTTGTTCAGCTTGGTTCTGATACTGTTGGTGGTAATTGGGAAATTGCTGGAAGTTATGTGGATCTTGTGGGTTGTTCTGAAACTGATCTGGATTGAAAGCTTGGTTTTGGTATTGTTGGTTTGGTATGTTTTGATTTTGGTGAAATTGGTTTAGGGGTGGTGGCGGTTGTTGGTGGAATTGCTGGTATTGTTGCTGATTGGGATTTGGTAGATTCTCCTCTTCGTTGGCACGATTAGGATGTTCTACCATTCCTCCGTCAGCTCCATTACCAGGGTTATTTGGTGGTTGGTCTATGGGTAAGATCAGGGGAATGTTCTGGTTATCTGCCATGTCTGATAGATCGCTGCTCGATGTTTCGGGTGAAGTGCGGGTCCGACGCTCCTGCTCTTTCCGTCTTCTGGCTTCTGCCCTCAGTTGGCGAGCGGTCCTTTCTATTTCTAGATCGAACGGTAGCTCCGGTAATGTGTTCCTCCTCCGTTGCATAAGCAGTTGGTATCAAGATTTTGACAGTACCTGTACAACCCCCAAGTTAGTGATGGTTTGATAGTATATACAAAAACTATATATGAGTAAATCAGGAGTATAATTCTCCTAGTAAACGGCGCTGCATCCTCCCCGGCAACGGCGCCATGAAACTTTTGACGAGTTTCATTAACACGAGTAATTTTCTGAAATCTCAAGCGTGGATTTATTAAATGAAAAGAGTTATGATGTAGGGAAGGGGTTTAAGGATATGTTATAATTCCCGTTTTATTACTCATGTGGGGTGTTTTAATCTCAAACAGCGCTGTGGTCCTCCCCGCCATGAAACTTTTGACAAATATCACGGTGCAACCGGGATTGACCATCAGTTTGTCACCCTGAAAGTCCCTGGTATCTGCACCATGATACTTCTCATAATTTCATGTCAAGAAAGCACCTGCCATGAAGCTTTTGAACATCTTCCCACTGTATGAGTATTTTCCCAAAATTTTGTGTTTTTAT